>PVJL010002508.1:85000-194411 GCA_004026885.1 Lyroderma lyra | reverse complement strand
GGGAAAAATTTCATTTCCTCTGTCCTCTACACCAATCTAAAAAAGAACTGAATAATATTTGGTATGCAGTCATTTACTATCCATACTCATCAAAATTCCAGAAGGCTTATTTGTTTCATGGAGATAGTTTTTCCCCATTAATATCCTGTGAAGCCTCAGGAAAGCTAGGGGACATTTCACAGGATATTAGGGTGGTAACATTTGGTGGCTACACAGGCATAGCATCAGGAAATGAAATATTGACCATTTAGAGTTTGAAGCTGAATAGAAAGAAAGATTGGAGTTCATATTCTTGGTATTTTCTTGCTTCCCATTGATAACAAATTCATTTTGTAAGAAACCCATTGGAATCTCCCTGTTTCTTATCTCTAAGGTACAACATACTTAACTCTCCCTCTCTTTTTTTCTTTCAAGTTAATCCAGACTCCTCTTGCTTTTCATCCTTCATATGGGCTGTCAGTTTATTACTCTCTATTCAAAATTTACATTTAAAGTGTGAATTTTAAATTTTACTTAGACCCTTTATTCTCTCTCTCAATAGCATTCCAATGATCTAACTTAGAATGTAGTAGTTAAGAGTGTGCGGTTGTTCAAATATTGGCTCTGCCACTCATTAGGTTCATGATGTTGTTTGACTGCACGCCCCTACCAGGGTGGTTGTAAGGATTAAGTATAAAATTTTCATGAGGTACTTAACATAGCTCTTACACACAATAAGTACTAGCTGTTAATATTTATACTGAATCGTTTGTCCTTAATATTAATCTCAATATGTCTTAAATAGGATATAGAATTTTTTTAATGAAATTTGTATTTCCAAACTTCTATTCTATTCAGTGTCTAGACCATTCTCCTCTCCTGTGCATATTTGTATTAGTTATCTAGGACTGCTTTGTAACAAAATGTGACAAACTTGGTGGCTTAAAACAACAGAAATGTATTGTCTCTGATTTTGCACTTCCAAGTCCAAAATCAAGGTGTCAGCGGGGCCATGCTCTCTGAAACCAAAAGGAGAATTTTTCTTTGCCTTTTCCTAGCATCTGGTGGTTCCCAGCAGTCCTTGACTTCCCTTGATTTGCAGCTGCAGCACTTCAGTCTGCCTCCATAACATGTGTCTTTGTGTCTTCTCTTCTCTCCTTGTAAGGACACCAGTCACATTGGGTCGAGGGTCCACCTGACTCTCCTATAACCTCATCTTAAGTAATTAAATCTTCAAAGGACTTATTTCCAAATAAGGTCAACATATCTTTTGGGGGGACGTAATTCAATCCCTCACCATATCAATAAATGTTACTTTCTCCATTCATTCCTAAATTTCAGAAGTTATTTTTTAAATTTTCGAATATCTTATCCCCACATAGTTAATCAAACCCTGCCTATTTTCTATCTGGTGTCTCATGGATTTACCTCCTTTCTTCATTCTTAGAACAACCATTTCTCCTAACTACGGTTTAACATTTTTAACTAGTGGCCTTAGGTCTCATCTGCTTCCAATTCATTTTCAGTTCTGTTGTTAGATTAATATTCCTGAAAGCTAGTTATACATTCTCCTTTGTTGATTGATCGATTGACTAAGCAAGCATTTATTGGACACCTTTTGTGTGTCTGGCACTATTCTCCAGCCATGATACAGAGAGAAATTAAATAGTATTCACCCTCAAGAAATGTATAGCCTGGTAGAGTCTACATGTAAACAAACAAGTATGTTTGATAAACTGTTGCAGGTATTATGCTAGGTGTATGGACAAGGCAAGACCATAGCACAAAGAAGAGAGTAACAAATTTATATGTGGGAAAAGAGCAAGTCATGAAAACCAGCTAGAGGAAGACGCATCACTCTTACCAAGAACTCACATCGTCTCTTTTCTGTAAATTGTACTGTTCTCTCCTGATACATGTTTGCCCTTCTCTCCATGCCTCTTCTAGGAGGTCCTTGCTCCCTTCCCAGGAAGTCTTCTATACCTCCACCATCTCAAATACCTTACACTTTTCAAGGCCTCCTTTAGAACCCACTTTTATTTACCCATAAATTCAGCTTATGATTATCCCATCTTTTCTGATTTCTTGTACATAATTTCTCAAATATAGCATCTTACATAAACCATTTGCTACCATAATTGTGGTCATTGGAGAAAGAACTGGATGGAAGATACTTTATATTTAGGTAGTCCTTGGTAAATATTTGTTAAAAGGCTGATTTTATAAACATATTTTTATTTCCTTAATTAAAAGATCTTTTGGAGTAATTTGTATGTCTTTTACTTTTGTGTCTGTTATGGGATTTAGTCAGAGTAGACTCTTGATAAATACTTAAGTAATCGATGAAAATGGAAATTAATGGATGTGCTAAGTATAAAATAAATGAACTTCTTGCTCAAGTATTTAATACCTTATTTCACACTGTTTTCTAAATTACAAAGTATCATCCATGGACATAACTCATTGTCTTTCAACCTAGACATTATACGACACAACTATTTTTGATTTCCTAAAATGTCAAGGCAGTATAATCTGGAACTGTGTATCTAAATTTGATAAATGGTACTTAATTTTGCCTCTGCTGAATTTCCAAATGGCTGGGGAATTCGATCTGGAAAAACTCATTTATAACTCATGGCAGTGTTGCCAGACTTAGTCATCAGAGGCAACTGATGCCTCCCATGTTGCTGTTCTCCAGTGTCCTGGCGTCTACGCTGTTGGTTGGCACCCCTACTCTGCTCTACAGGCACCTACCTGTGGAGGCACCAGAAGGTTTAGAAATAAGAGTGCTATTGTTTCACCCTCAGCCAAGAGAAGAGATGGCAAAGACAGGAAAACAGGAAGTTATGAGTGAGAGGAAGTGCCCATTCTTCAGGTCCAATCCTGGCTAGTTGGCAGAGAGGAGCAGTCCTTTGCCAGTTACCAGCAGAGAGCCAGGAGTGACAATTTTATACAGCTTGGAAGTGAATCTTTGGAAGAAACCACCTTGGATCTTAGTTTTTTCACCTAAAAGAAACTTAAAAAGTATTAAAGAAAAGGAAATATGGAAATTACAGAACTTAAATCACAAAACTCCTTTGACTTCTTTTATGTAAACTTCTCCAGCCTAGGACAAGTGTCCTTCTTAAGCATTCCCACAACCTGGTATGCCTTTAGTTTTATACTTTGAAAAACTGTGTTCTGCTGGTCTGTTGCTGGCCTGGTTCTTGAACGAGTCTGTGAGCTTCTTAAGGATGAGGAAGACTTCATTACTTTACCTCTCTCTGTATTCCCAATGGTTGGCAAAGTAACAGATAATAAATAGTTGTTAAATAAATAAACTGTATTATAAAAAAGCATATTATGTTATTTTGATGTTTGCTTCAAAAATAAATGCATTTACTTGAGAATTTGAAATCATTCTTAATGACAAAGATATTGGAAGATGAAAACATCTAAGGAATCTGGGAACTCACACAGGGATCTTGAAACTGTGGCATTAGCTGCATGGCTGCTCTACTGTGGGGGCCCACGGATGGTGTACTTGTGCATGTCTGTTCTCTCACCAGTATGCACTCAGACTATCCTAGAGTTTGAACTATATTTTGTTACCAAATAGGTCACTGAAGGACAGTCAAATAGGTGATCCAATGGCATTAAATCAACAGTCTACTTTTGATTTAATGCCTTTGGAATTCAATATTTCTTTCACTACTAGCTTATTTGATGTCTGTTTTTATAAACCTAACTCCCCCACTCCCCCAATGATTGACCGTTGTTTTTGTTTGGGATCCTAGAAAATCTTCAAGTTGATGTTCCTGAGAATTTGTTCTAGTTAATTAAAATAAATAGTGTTAGGCAAAGACCTCTCAAAATAGAGGAAGATTTCCAGAATAAGTACCAATAATTCAAAAAGGCCCAAGACCCTGTAGGTTAATAAGAAAATAGAATTGTGTTTATAAAATTTCAATATGTATACAAAGTTTTCAGAATGCACTACATATCTATGCAAACTTACTTTTTCTCCTACAAGGAAGTTTCATTACCTGTGGAAGCTTCTGTATATTTTGACTGTTTTTGGCAAGGAAGCTGGACTCCAAATGTCTCATTTTGTGATCCAAAACATGCTCTTGTACTAGACAAGCATTCAATAAAATTTGCTAAATAAATAAATATTGACTAAATGGATTAAATAATGCCTCCATTCCTTTTGCCAGATTGACTGATTTATTTGGATTAACTTTCAGCAACAATTTAAAGAAAATTTATTTGTGATATCCTAGAATATTTCATTTTTCCCTAAAAGTAAAAGCCCATATTTTTTATCTTTTTCTATATGTTAATAAGTAGAGAAACTGAGGCACACTTTTCCCTTATTAAAGCAAACAAACCAGTTAATACGTTTTTTTTGTCCAACCTAAATTTTACACTAAACAGTTTAGCAAATGTTCTACATTCACCTCCTCTGATCTCATTACCTGGTAATCACTGTGTTTAGTGCAAAATAAGTGTTCCACACGTACTTGGGATTGAACAAATAATTTTAAAAATTTGAAAACTTTACCTTTTCACAGATATTTTACAGAAATAACAACAATATTCTTTTCACTTATAGATATTTTCTTCATAATTACCATGTTTTAAGAAATTAAAAATGAATTAAACAGTAATGATAGAATTCAACACTTAAAACTAAAAGGAATTATATTGAATAATCATCAATAATTTAAAACTTTTGAAATTCCAGTAAAGTTTGTCTATGTTCACACTTCCTCTACATTTGGGTGTTTTATCTCCATTCATTTGCTTATTAAGGAAAATTTCTCAGAAGCACAAGAATTTATAGGTCAAACATCTTAGATTTCATTTTTTGTAGTCTTCTTATCCAACCACAGTATAATGAAATATCCCTAGTTTAGTTCTGTATTTTGCTAAAGAAATTTGTAAATCTTCCTTCTCGATGCAGTAACGGTATATGGGAGAAGAAAGTGGTCGTCTTCGTTGTTGGCCTTCTCAGCCTCCTCCCTTCCCTCCCCCTTCCCCTGCTTGTCATCCTCCTCTTCTATCTTTGCTTTGCTTGTCTATTGTTCCCCTACAGACACAGAAATTTTCCAATGAATAGCTCTGCTGTGCATCTAGAAGGTTATTAATATAACTTCCCCAGTAAAGACAGCAGCATCTTTATCTTCCAGAATATTATTGTGGCATTTTTCTGGTGCTGAGATTCTGTGCAGGTTGAGGCTTGGTCTTAAAACAGCAACAAATAAGGTGACTTCTATACAATCATGAATATGTATAATAGAGGATAAGCTGAACATGAAGATAAAGAGATGGATTTCAATTCTGAAGTAATGGTATTTAGTATTATTATCTTCTCTGGAAGTGGTTTGGTAGGGAATGCCAGAAAGAAGGGTAAAATCCATTTTCATTTTGATCTTCAGTGTAATCACCTTCTAATTTAAAATAGTTACAAAATAGACATAAATTAAATCTGGGAAGATCAGGATAAAATTGGGTGTTGTGGGTTTTAGTTCAAGTCTCTAGTTATACCCAGGTGGATGAACTTAGAAATGATGCCTTCAGGATAAACACCCTAGTACCCACCTGCCTGCAGAAGTGAGCTTCTCAAGTAATAGTGCCACCTCTGCAAGTCCCCTTTAAACAATTTAAAATATTTTAGAATCTTTGGCAGTTAATGAATGGGATCAAAGAGCCATTGAGAACCATGGGATGTTTAATTCATTGTAAAAGAAATTTTAACTCGGTCAAGGCAAGGGCAGTGAATAACAAATGTCAATAAAGAATGATTAGAAGGGTTAAAGTGATTATAATGTCTATATTTTCTCTAGAGGCCTAAATATTCTTCTGTATCAGGGAAGATAGGGAAAAAAATAAAGTGAAGTGCAAAGAAATCATAAGATACAAAGTTGAATTAATTCTAAAATTGTCTTATCATGTTAAATGTTAAAGTTTATACCTATCTGAGTTTTTCATACTGAATGTTGTATTATAATATAAAAGGAACTCATTTTAGTTATATGTTCTTTTCAGGGTATAATATCTGGAACAAATAATGTTAATACACTGTGGGAACACAATGCCAGGTATTTTGAATCCATGTAATATGGCCCACATTTGAATAGCAGCAAAAAATAGGCCTTTTCTAAAAATTATGTAACAACCACAGGATCAAAGCAAATAATTTTACATTCAGTATAATCTAGAGCTCTTCCTTGGTACTTTTACAATTGGTTTATTTTTTATATACTGTAATATTATAAAACAACTCCACCATCTAAAGCTACTAACAAAAAATTAATACTGAACTAATTAATTCAACAAATATTTATTAAGCATCTACTGTGATCCTGACACTATTCAAAGCTATCAGGATATGTCAATGAACAAGCTAGAGTAAGTTGTGTATATCTGTCCTTTTAATGCTGTAATTCTATTACGGGGAGACAATAAACATGATAAATACAATAAAAAGCGATAAGTACTACATTAAAAGAAAAAACAGCAGGAATTGATTGAGAGTGACTTGGGTGTACATATATGTAGTTGGTAATTTTCAAAATTTTGAAGTAGTCAGAATAGGCTTCGTGGAGAAAGTGACATTTGAGTTAAAACTTTAAGTAGATGTAGGAAATCTGTAATGTGGGAACTGTACTTGTATGTTGCTCGGTGTGTTACTTGCTTAATCTATCGCCAGACTGTATAAAAGCCATGATGTCACCCATTTGAAAGAGAAATAGCTAGGTAGATTTTTGGTTCTCCTCTTTATTTCAAGCAGTATTATGTTGGGAAGAGATTAGGGAGACAGACTTCATTCAAAACAATTCAAAACTGTGCATTGAGGTAGGCACACACATTTAGCATGGTGCAGATACTATTAATTTATTCACTGAGGATTAACATTTGCAAATAGGACTAGGATTTGCAATCGTCAATATAAAGCAGGTCCAAGTCTCTGTGGTGTTTTTACAGCTATTCAATAGTTTGAGCCATGTGTTTGGAGAAAAAAAAATCTATGTCAAATGCATTAGCAGACTGAAAGTTGGTTTTCCAGATAAAATTATAGATGAGCATTGCATGCGCATTATATGTCACATTTTGGCCACAATCACTTAGATTTCCCAATGATACATGGAAAGAAACTTAAGTACTACCTAATATGAGAGATTTTCCTTTCTATTTTTTCCATTTTAAGTAAAGTAAAAAACAGCAGTTTTACTATTTAACTGAAAAGCCTTTGTGTATGGATTGAGAAATGCCCTTTGCATATGGATTGAGAAATGTGTAATGGTTGCATTGAAAAACTAACCACCTTTGTAGACAGTTTATCTAATTTCATTTTATTTGTATGCTTAAATGAAATACTGTTCATGAGATGTCTCCATTTTACTTTCTCAGATTTCAAGATACATTTTCAAAATTAATTGCTATTATATTGCTTTAAAATATAAAATATGATTGTCAGTGGAATAGAAATATAGCTCAGCTCAAATAATCATTGCATGCCTACTCTTGTTCAGTTGGTGCAATACAAATGAGTAGGAGGACAACAAAAAAGTAGTAATTTGGACAAGCATCCTGAAAGAGAGTTGGAGGGCTCCTTGGATCGTGAAATCTATAGCTGAATTGAATAATAGAAGATGCAAAATTCCCCAGAATAGTCTAAAGGAAGAAGTGAATGTTCTAACCTCTTTGCCTTTCTTTTATGGTGACAAACAGAAGGAAGGGAGGGATTTCTTCAGAAGATTCTCTGGAACTGAATCCAGCATCTGGGGTTATGCTGTGCGTTGGTAAAGGCAGCATCTGTAGTTTGGTGTGGAGGGAGAAGTGGGGCTGCTCAGCTGCCACCTTCCTTGTCCCATACAGCATTCTCTGCTTACTTTATGAGGGCATCAGCTGACAGTGCCATGAAGCTAGCCCTTCCAAGACTTGTAGTTAGAGAAATTTTAAATAACATTAGTCCAGATGGTCACAACCTCGAGAGGAACGGGCGGAGGCCAGGTGGGTCAGGAAGGCTGAAGGGCTGCTATAACTTTCTGAAAATTGTTCTAAAATGTGAGCTTTTGTGAATGACACATCTTTCTTTCTGGTCACACAGAGGTCTAGATGTCAGGGACATACTTGGCAAGAACCACCAAGTGACCCATTTCCCTCTCATTAAAACAGGTTTCCTAAATGCACACCTTCTCTGGGAAGTTTAGTGCTATATTTAAAATAAGTACATCGGTGAACTAGTTCTTTCCTTCCTTCATTCATTCACATAATTCATCCATGCAGCAAATATATTGATTAAAGACTGATTATATGATATTGTATATGAAGGTTACTGAGATGAACACATGTCTGGCTCCCGAGGGGTTCATGGTCCAGTGGGGGAAAATGATCTGAACAAACATTTGTCTGAATAGATTTAAAATTGGTGTGAAACATGAGCACTCTTATTTCTGCAAGCAAGAACTTCAGTTAATGTCTAGGGAATGTCCAGCATAGGCTTAGGGACTTGTATTTCATATTTTTAAAATTCCTTAGTAGACCCCTATGATGTAATATACAAAAAAAAAATCATGTTTCTCTTGAGAGTCAAAAATTTCAATATGGTTATTTCTGTGCAGGCTTTTTTGGCAAGAGAATAATTGTATGAAGAAATGTAGACCTAAGGTCCATCATTGTCGAGCAGCGGTTCTGATGACTGGGTTTCTAATGATCAATTATAAGGTGATGGATTTGGTCTGCCATCTAGTGATTACGAATTGAATTCTCAGAACTAAATTTAAAAGCACTTAAGCTTTATGAAAAGTCAAATCCATGAGGATATGTAAGAAATGCAGGAAAACTGAGTTACTCTCAAATAAAATGTGGTCAGATAAAATACCTCTCTTCTCTCTGAGATACCAGTGCCAAGACATTTGTAGTAATGACTTCACAATGGACTGGTTAAAGTTCTTAGAACATTTGGTAATGGTAAAAGAGTCTTGTAGCTTGGAAGATAAAATTTTGGAAGGTACCATGCCATGGAAGATTACAAAATAATGGCAATACTATCAGATTGCTACTAGTCCTCAATTTTAGGAAAGTTAAGAAACATAAATAGCAAAAATACAAGTGTCACAGTATTGCAGTTTTAGAATTCTTTTTAAGATTTTATGAAAATTTTTACCTTAAGACCAATAATTTAAGTCCAAGGTCTTAGATAAAGGTTCATGTCAGCTTGAGTTAGTTTTACAATCTGGGTAGAGCAACCAGGAGGACAGTATTGAATTTCTCAGAATGTCATACGAAAATTCCTATTTAGTTGTTTTTTATAATAATGCCATTCATAAGATAATTGTGTCATGACAACTTTACTGCAAATTGGCTGCGATTTTGCTTTCTATTTTACTTTTCTTTACTTAAATAAACATCTACATAGGAAACAGTAGGGACAACCTAATCATAAGGTGCACAACTACCACGTACAAACCCAAGAACGGCAGGACACCCTGTATTTTCTACCCACAGTTTCTTTGTGTGTGTCTTTCATTCAGACATGAACAATGAGAGTTCACTCAGCTTTCAAGCCCTCTGTGATGTGCATGGGTTCTCCTTGTGCTAAGGAAGAGAAGGCAGGGTTTAGGAGCAAGTGTGGTTTTTCATCTCCTTGCCATTTAAAAGCATTCCAACTAACTTGCCACATCATCTTAAATTTAATTATAAATTGTCAGGGGAAAAGGACCAGTGATGACTCAGAGTATAAAACTAACTTTTAACATTATCATTTAAAGAAGGTAATATACTGGCCTACTTCTTTGCCCCTTGGGTTGAGGTCATGCTGTCTTTAAACTCTCAGGAAGAAACTAACCTTCTATGAGTTAATACAACCCCGAGGGAGCCACAGAGAACAGTATAACTCACCCTTGAAGTCTCTCACACATTTTAATGATATTTAATTGATAACTATTGCATATCATCTTATTTATTATTTAGTTGTTCATAATCTCTATTTTCACACACCTAATTATTTCATTGGTGCAATTGAAATCCACTTGACAATGATTATATATATATATATATTTTTTGTTTTGTTTTGTTTTGTTTTGTTTTTTGAGAACAGAATACATACTTTCAATAATTTGAACGTGCACTGCTAGGCATATACTCACTTAAGGCTAAGTAAATATGTGTGAACATTTTGCCAGCCAGGGTGTGGGAAGGAAGAGGCAGCTAATTGAACTTATGTTATATCTCATTTTCAGCCAATGGTATTTAGTACTTGTGATTGTTATTTCTTTCTCAATCATAAAACTTAATGAAAGGGGTTATTTTTCATTTATTTACTTAATTGAATTGTTTAGTAGACTATGGATGTAAACTCATTTCCATATAGGTTATGTTTTGTGGAAATGCTCATCATCGAACTATGTTGTTTCAAAATAATTTTTCACCTAAAAGTAACACTGCTTATTTGACATACAAATTTCTGGTGTTTTTTCCCCCCAAAATAGTCTTATAGAAAAAAACATATTAGAGCAGGAGACTTATTTTCTTCGTGATTTTAAAATGCCTGTAATAGCACTGTAAACTGCTGTATGTAGTATACAAAGCCAATATTGTTTTATTGATTAGCTATGCATTATAATATAAACATCTTTTAATGAAAGTGAAACAGATTTTCATGAGCAAGAAACTTCATGCTCTTCTTATGATATCGCATAGTGTTCTGAAAACAAGTTTCTATTTCCCAAATATCTGTGATGAAAGACAAAATATGTGAAACAAAGTATTCCATAGAACAGTGAGAAGAATGTTATCCAAGTGAAACTTTCCAAAGCTAAGGAGATGGATATTTGGGTTAGTGTCTTTATACTAAACTGAAATAATTTAATTTGTAGTTCTGTATTATCATTTGAGTATATTTGTTGATGAATGATCATTTCTTTCATAAGCTAATTTCAAATGAATCTTTTAATTTTTAGTTTTATTTTTGTAAAGTACAAAGTTAATGCTGGTACCATTAAGTTAGTGAACCATAATTTAGATTAATTTATTCATTCTCTCATATCCATCCACTGAAAAAGTTATCTGTTGAATGTTGGCTCTATCCAAAGCATTGTGTCAGCTTTAAAAATACCACGATGAGTAAGACACACTAGTCCTTACCTTCATAGAGTTTACTGTTTCATGGAGGAGATAAGAAAATAAACAAATAAAAATAAATAAATTGATATTAATTGTGATAAATTTTATGAGGGCAGTAATTTTTGCCTATCCACATTTTAGTAGTTGTTTAATTACTTTTCATATAATTAAAAAATGAATGATAGGGTAGATAATGAATTCTTAAAAAGGTTTTGTGAAGCATATCAATTGGGTAAAGGAAGCCTTCTTTTATAGGGTGCTCAGAGAGTTTTGGGGGCAGGCGACAATTAAACAAACCATCATAGTGAGCTATAGGAACCTGAGACCAGGGAAAGAGGTAGCGCCCAGCAAAGGGATCTAGTTGTGCATGGACTAGGAGGCAGGGCCTTTGGACTTAAAAGAGGAGGTTTGAATTTAAGTAGTTGGGCAAGGATAACATGATCTACATTATATTTTAAAATACTGTAGTTTTGTTTCTTAAAATCACAAAATTAAAGATTTAATGTATGTGTTTATTTTATAGTAAATGTATAATAGAATTGCTATTACTATTGTATGTGTACATATCTTCCAAGTCTGCATTACATTTTTATCTTAATATAAAAAAAATTGTGTAGAATTGTACACCTGGGACCTATGAAATTATTGCTAACCAATGTCACCCCAGCAAGTCTAACAATAAAAAATATATATTTGGCAGATATTACATAATAGCTTACCAGCTTACCATTTTGTTTTGGTCATGGCTTTCCTTATTTAATTTTGATGCAAAGATAATTAATTCATTGCTGTTTAGCTTTGCATGTTTTTTGCAATTTAGTATGCACCTTTAGTTTAGAATGTCTAATGTAAATCTACTCCATGAAATGGGACACTATTATTATTTTTTTCTTATGTTTCAAACTAATTTTAATAAACCCATACACTTTATTGTTTTGTTTTCTTACTAGTTTTTCTTCATAGTGCATGAACATATAGTGTCATTTGTTGTTGTGGAATGTACTAATCTGAAATTTCTAGAGAGTTGAAAGTAACAGAGTTCAACAAATACTGACATTATGTATTCTCTTTAGAACTATTATATTTCTTCCACTTTTTACATAGTTTATTTTTATTTCTCCTTATTGATTTTGCCATATTTGGTTATTTACACCTTCAAAAATGAAATCTTTTGGGGAAGGTTTCTCTGATTAAGTATATGTACTTCAGATCACTTTTTTTCTTCTCCTATAATAGTAGGATATAAGTACCATAATCATTTTATCGTGCATTAGACATTGCTTTGTATATAAATACTAAATTAAGTTCATCTGTGTTTTGCGACCTTGGGAGGTTACTGCTTAGCCCAGAAGTTTTTAGAACCCAGATTATGACTTCCTTCCTTCCTTCCTTCCTTCCTTCCTTCCTTCCTTCCTTCCTTCCTTCCTAGACTTATTGGGGTGACATTGGTTAACAGGAATGACATAGGTTCCAGTTGTACAATTCTACAGTGCATCATCTTTGTGTTGCATTATACGTTCACGATCCAGTGTCAGTTCTCTTTCCATCACCGTGTGTTTGGCTCCCCCTCCCTCCTCTTCCACCCTCTTCCTCATCTGCCTCCCCCTTCCCCCGTGCCCCCAGGTAACCACTAAACTATTGACTGTGTTTATGAGTTTTTTGTTTTCTTTTTTCTTTGTTGCTTATTTTCCAGATTCTGAAATGTCAGAAGATTTTTAACCATTTTTTTCCTTCTCTTTCTTTTTATTCTAGAAGGATATGGTGAAGAAATAGCCTGCACTCAGAATGGTCAGATGTACTTAAACAGGGACATTTGGAAACCAGCCCCTTGCCAGATCTGTGTCTGTGACAATGGAGCCATTCTTTGTGACAAGATACAGTGCCAGGATGTGCTTGAATGTGCTGACCCTGTAACTCCCCCGGGGGAATGCTGCCCCGTCTGTCCACATACAACTGGAGGTGGCAATACCAATTTTGGTGAGAATGCTTAGAACCAACTCAGAGTTGCTCCAGTGACTCATCTTTATAGTTGCAGTGGTTTCTGTTCTCAGAATTCAGCTAATCAAGAGAATAATTAAGCCACTATTCAGTGGTCTTTGGGGTAATGATTTTGTTCACTCAATCCCACATTAGTGAGAAGGCAACAGTGATTTCCTATCTTTTTTAAAAACCAGGGGAATTTTTGGCTGAATTTTCAGTGGTTATGTCTAATTTGAGAATCCCTTATACCTCTTAAAATAGTCATTTGTTACCCTATTCATGCTGGATGCCTCCAAGATACTTGCTGGTTTTCTATGAAGCTCATTAATATGCTAAGAGGAAATCTAAAAAACATATATATCTTCCCTGGCTTCAACTTTGCCTATGGGAACAGAATAATTATTTCTAATATAATTTAATGTCACAGCACCCTCAATTACATAAGCTCATAAATGCAGAATTCTTTTAATATTGGTTAAAGAAGACAAAAGAATGGAATGAATTCCTGGAAAACACAATGATATAAATTACTGGTTTTAAATTTTTTTGGAGAGAAGTATTTGTGTTTAATACAGGCTATGTATTTGGGTACATATGTTAGACTTACATATATGAGAAACAAGTTTATATTTATGTGTTTTAATGAGCAAAGTCAAATTAATATTGAACTTCTAGGTATTAGCAGTCATAAATGGAGACTTGTATTCATCATTATCAAGATAGTGTCAAGGCTTTATTCCCCACCCCCCAAAATTCCACTGCAAGTAATAACGAATATAATAAACAGTTTATTCATGGAAACCTTAGACAGTAGTTTAATTCTTCTCTTATTATCATTCAACAGTAACAATGTGCCTTGAATAAATACCCTCAACTCAATTTTTAGCAATGTAATAAGAAAGGTGTAATGGAAAAAATTTTTATAAAGACAGCTAAATGCTACCTGAAGCAGATACAATCTGCAAAGAAGCCCCTAGGAATGAAGTAAAATTAAACCTGTGAGGATGAGTAAATCCTATGTTGGGACACTGGTAGCAAATATTAAAACAAACAAACAAATAAAAACTGAGCAAAATATACAGCCTCCTGCAAATAACTGGTTTAGAAAATCCCAGTTTATTCCCAGATGAATAGTAAAAAAAGAGTTGATAACAGCATTGATACAAAGATACTATTAGATACTATAAAAAGGTAGGAGAGTTTAATTAAATTTACATGAAAAACAATGTACCAATAAATATATTACCACAGAACAGATGAAAATTCTGACCAAACATTTCACCATAAACTAAATAAAACTTAATAAAATAATTGCCTCTGAGAAAGAAGGCCATAAATTAGAGATACACATACAAAAAATAATCATGAAGGAAGAAGTAGAAGGAAAACCACAATCGTCATAAGGAAATTAAGATGAAATAGGAAGGAGCACAAGGAAAATTGATACAGTGAGGGACATAAAAAACAGTATTGAGAAAAGAAAAAAATTAAAAAGAATTTGGAAGGAAATAATAGATATAGAGTACAGATAAAGGACTGCCTTGTAGAAGACTCCCCAAAGAAGAAACAAATGCAGTGAAGTAGAGCAAATAATGATGTATCATACATGTAATATAATACAAGAAAATTTTTCTGAAGTAACATTAAACTTTCAATATTAAAAAGGCAAGGCAAATGTCTGAAAAAGTTGACTCAGAAGAGTCAATATAGACTTACTTTAGTAAAGTTGTTAAACTTTAAGGAAAAAGAAAGAATCTTTTGGAAAAATCAGAGAAAAAGAATGTTTAATAATAAAAGCATTCTCTCTAAACTCAGAGACAGAACACCAATATTCATTATCAAAACAACAATCAATTACAAAAATAAATTAGAGGTTTAGGTATTAGAAAAGAGAAGGTAAAACAAGCAATTTGCAGACATAGGTATTCAAAGCTTAAGGGAATGGAGTAAAAAAATACTACATATATGAAAGATTTTAGTAAGACAGTGAGTATAAATAAATTAATAGATTTACCATAGGCAATTATCTCATAGAAAAAAGAATGGGAATTAAAAAAGACCTTATTTGTAATAGCAACAGATTAGACAAAGTGACTAAGTATAAACTTAACATGAAATGTTTAAGATCTATTGGAAGAAAACTTTAAAACACTGCTAACTCAAATGATGACTTTAATAAATGGAATGTTCTCTTATGTTCTTGGTTAGGAAGACTAATCATAGGAAAATCAGTTAATAGTGGCCTCTTGTAGGAGGTGAAATGTGGGAAATAAGGAAAAGGGGACAATATAGAAGGAGATTTTTTTTTTACTGCATAATTGTATACCTTTAATATATTTTGACTTATTAACTATCTGAATGAATAACCTAACAAAAAACTATAAAAATCAATAGTGTATTAATTGAAAATATAATTTTAATTGCTAATTTTATAATTTTATGAGCGTTAAATGCTATATAAATGATATGAAGAATATTCAAACAATGTCAGAATTTTCCAAAGGGATGTATTACTTTGCCTCTTAGGGAAATACTGATCCAAAACAACTTTTGAGTTCTGCTTAATGGTGATAGGGAAATCTGTTTAAGTTAAAGTCTAACTCCATAGAAATCCTATTGTTAAAATAAACATTTAGGAGACTCTCAAAAACTGTGTCTGCATAAAATAACATATTTGTTTTTTTCTTTTTGTAGGTAGAGGAAGAAAGGTAAGTTTTACTTTGCATAGTTTCATTTTTGTAAATGTCATTTTCATTCTAATATCGTCTACACAGGAGTGTGGTTTGAAGTGTTTGAAAACCTTTTGTAAAGTCCAAAGTATCCTGCAAATATGAATATATGAGCACAATTCAGCTACTTTGCTTATAGATTATAGATACTTCTGTTTTATTCACTTGGTTAATTTTTGCTTATAGGTATTTCTTCCAAAAAGTTATGGATCCCTTAAGGATTGAGATTGTGTCGTATTAACACAATCTCTTTGAACTGCTTGCATTCATCAGAGTGCTTAGTATAAACCTTAGCATATATTAGAAGTACAATAAATGTTTAATTAAAACAAAGAAGGAGGGGAAAGAAGGAGGGAAAGAGGAAGGTAAAGGAAACATATATAATCTCTGAAATAAAAAAAGAACTGACAGAGATAACTACCCTGAAATAGTCTGTTTAATTCATTAAGTAATCACCCACCTTACTGAAGGACAACTGTTAGGCTATGTTATTTAGTTTATTGCCTTCTTTTCAAAGGCAGTGTGAGGCAGCTAGGAGGACAGACTCAAAGCAGTTTACAATTTTGCACTCTCTAGTTATGTTCCACTATCTTCATGACTCTATCATTTATTATCAGGTGTCATCAGAAATATGAGAGCAGATTAATGCTATAAAAATGCATTTGTGCCTGATTTGTATCATAATGATTTTTATTTATAATTTAGTCATTCATTTATGTTAACCCTCAATAATTATTGAGCCTTTATTATAATCCATATGAGGGAAATGATACAGGTGACATGATGATGGAAAAAACACCGTGAATGTTTCCATGGTTATTGCATCTTATAGAAGCTATAGAAGTGATGAGACATATCCACATAGCATTAAATGATGGGGAACAGACAAGACATAGAATTACTCATCTTTCCACATGTATTAATGTATTCAAAGCCATATTAACAAAGTCAACAAATACTGGGGTGCCAAAAAGCTGTATATACATTTTAAGAGATGTTACCTATGTACTACTTTTTGAAGTTGTATGGAATCATGGTAGCAACGTGTAATATGACATTTGCTCAAAAGATAGTGTTAATCAAATGAATGCTAGTGTCACCATGTGACAGGCAGGACAGTCAAAGAAAATGGCAGAAGCACGGTTGTCATTTGAGGAGCGCAAGACCATTTTGAAGTAGTATTTGAAATTTGAGAACATTGTTTGAGTTTCCCCCATATTCTTCTGATTTAACACCCCTTCTTTGGGGGACTTTGAAAGATGTGGTGTACCATAAAAACTGATTGCAATGGTGGTACTTCAGGAAGAAATTGAAATGGTATGCACAGTGATACAAGTGGACACTTTGCTCAATGATGTTTAAGCAGTTGTTTTCCATGATGAGTAATGTCTAGATGCTGATGCTAACCACTTTGAGCACCTCTTGTAATTGCAGAAGTCAGACATGACTTGTATCTATCTTTTCTTATCAGTATATATTATTATAATTTTAATACAGTTTTTTTTCCTTTATTAAAATGTGTATATATTTTTTGGCACCTTCTCTATTTATATCTGTGGCTTATTTCCAAAATAAATATTGTAGCATCATTAGACAGATTTATTATCAGAATTTGATAATGGAATGCTTTATCCCATATAAAATATTATAGAGAGATAACTCTCATAATAAGATATCAAAAAGCCTACAATTTAGCTAAGAGAGACATCAGCAGGTTCCATTCTTCTAAACACAAATAGCAAAGCATGCATTTTCCTTGCTGGTCACTTAGAATGGAAATTTCACAAACATTCTTAGCAGGATCATCTATTTTTTTCATTTTGGCTGAAATAATTTTTCCTCCCTTTTTGCTTAATTTTCTAGACTTGTTGCAGAAAGGAACATTTTTTCAGCATCATTGTCATAAAGTTATTGGTTGAACACAGATTTGTATACCCTTTCTAAACAATTCAATTATTTTAATATTTCAAAGAAAGCTCTTATAGCTCTTAAAAGGTTAATTTTTATTATTTTCACATTATGTTAAAAATGGAAAGACTCAGTCTAGAAGTTAGCAGATTTGGAAATGCAAAAATAAGCCTGTTCTGCTTTGCTGCCCATATGTGCAGATCCTTTCTTCCCCTAGTCCTTTTGTAGTTTGTCTTGTAGTTTCTTATGCCCCACCTTGAACTTAGATAGAGCTCCCACCTTGAACTTAGATAGTACTTTTGTAGAATCATTTCCCACTTTTGAGCCCTCAATTTACTCCTGACTTCCAGAGTATTAGCTACCTTAGCATTAGAATCCGCAAGTATGATCAGGGTATTGTTCTGCCATTGACTCCATCATTAAGACTATCAAGATTGTAAAATATTTTAAAATTTTACTTTACAAAATATTTTCTGGCATGAGGCAGTATTGGGAAGATAAAATTAGATTGTGCCTTTCAGGAGTACAATTTGATGATCTAGATCAAAAATCTTAAAAATATATGTAATCTTTATTCCACAACTTTAACTTCTAGAGATACAAGGTATTAATTAGAAATGCTATACAACCATTAAAAACATTTATAAACAAGGCTATTCATTGTTATGTTATTTTAAATTGTAAAATGAAAACAAAATCTAAGAGTGAAATACCAAGGCACTGATTAGGTGAACCAAATTCAGCTACATGATGGAAAACTAAGAATACCAGAATGTTAACAGTGGTTATCCCCTGGGTGTGTTGAGTATGATATTTAGTTTCTTCTGTGTGTTTCTTCTATTTTTAAAAGTTTTTACTATGAACTCATATTTTTATAATCTGATAAATGAACAATATATGTGAAAGGAGAAAGTAAATAAAATAGAACAAATTACTCTTGCTTTTTCTACATTTTGAATATTATCATTAATGTATTTATGCTCTGTAATTGCCTAATAAAAAGCATTATTTCATAATATAGTAATAGAAATTAATATATTCAAGAAGAATTTATTGAGAACATTTGTTTGGAAAACTGAGGATATAAAGTAGACATGATCATGACCTTGGGGAGGCCAGACTCTGTTGGGAAACAAATCCTGAAATAAATAATACAAGTTAACATATGATAAAATAGAGATTATAAAGGTGTAATTCCTTCCATATTATTTAAACTATGTACTTGACATCATGCTATGATAATATAATTTTTGAGAATCTGAAGTTCTAAGAATCAGAAGAAATTTTATCTTCATCTGTTGTGTGCATTATGTTATTATTTTTTATTTTCCTATTCAATTAATATTTTTCCTAGATTCTCCTCAGATGTTGAGAATTACCTGATGTCTATTACCACATCTTTTTTTTAAAGATGAGCAAACTTATCTCAGTGACAAGTGTTTCAGCCATGACATCTGATAAGTTACTAAAAACTAGGTGGCATATAATGAGTGTGAAAATTCAAATATATCCACATTTTTGGATTTTCTTTTGTTTTTTTATAGTCTTTGGGTAGTTTTTCCTATGGTGCTTTGACTTCACATATTTCATTGCAAATGTTTCTTTGTCCAGTGTACGCTTTGAGTTTGATTGCTATTAATATAAAAATGGAAGCAAAACAACTTCACCCATTCCACACTGTGGATTCATTTTTTGTGTGTTTCTTTCAAATAAGTGGTATTTTTTTTTTTAGAATGATAATGTTTGAGTTTAGTGCAAGGTAATCTTTTTTAAAAAAAAAATCAAATTCCACCACAAACTTTCTGATTTCTGAGCAAAAATATTTAAGTCTAATAAAAAAGGAAGGGGTCAAGGCCTATTTTCAAGGAGAAATCTTGTACTAAAGATAAGTAATGAGAATACTTATCTTCTGAGAACCACATCAAGAAGAATTGAATTAAATCTTTAAAAGAAATAGTAAAATGACTGACAGAAAACACTGTATAATATTAAAATGCTGATAGAGTGACTTTAAAAATATTCTTTAAAAAATGTCTTGTCTTTTTCTAAGTTTTAATTTTTTATTCAAACATAGTTGGATGAGTAGTATTTTTTTTCATGCATATCTGACTGAATATCCTAAATTTGATTAACCTTTTCAATTTTTTATATTTCTAACATAGAAATTCCCAGTGTTTATACAGAATATTTTAATGTGATATGTTCATGCCCAACAAACCATTATGCTTTACTAATTGAACTTCTTTTTACTTCATAGGGACAAAAAGGAGAACCAGGATTAGTGCCTGTTGTAAGTATACATATATATGTATTGTTTTCATGTGCTGTTAATAAACTTAGTTATAGTATAGTTATATATTATTGCATATATATACTTTAAAAAAAGAAAATTAGTTATTTTATAACCATGTTTTTAGTATCAAACAAGCAAAGCAAAATACATTCTTTCTTTAATACAATATGCATATTAGTATAAAATTTAATATTTACTTAATACACTTTTGAATATTAACAAAATAGATTATTTACTTAATAAAAATTTCAATGTTTATTTAATACAACATTCTTAACTTTTATAGTCTCATTACTATAGGTAAAAATTGGTTTTTTACAAAATTAAATATTACATGTGATATAAAGTGATAGTTAAGATGTATTTTTTTATTGTATAAATAGTCATGTAATGCAACGAAAAAGGTATAATTTAATGTTTCATACTTCTGGAAATATGTCATACTGTGATCCTGATTGAGATTCCATATTGTATAAGAGTTCTTAAGAGTTATTTATTATAGACACCACTGTACTCATACAATGGACACAGTCAATAGTTTAGTGGCTACCTGAGGGTAACGGGGAGATGGTGAGAGCGCAGGGTTGGGGAGTCAAATATATGGAGATGGTGGAAAGAGAACTGACTCTGGGTGGTAAACACATAATGAACACATAGACAATGCACTGCGACCTCTGTAATTTTTGCTGACAAATGTCACCGCAATAAATTTAACAATAAATAAAAATTGTGAGTTATTTAGATTTGTAGATGATCAAAAAGTTTATGTTAAATAGGATCAAGTTTTTTAACCACCACTCATAGATTTTAAAGGAGTTACCACCGTGTCAAAAAGTATATGCATGTTGATTTATTTGGCAATGTTTGCGTTTTTGCTTTGGTTTATTTTTGACAAAGATTACTTGAAAAGAAAATAATTTATATTGTTTTCTTTCATTTAAAACACTTATGTGTACTTATTATGTCTTAGGTACAGTTTTAAGTGCTTTCCTAAGATTTATTTGTTTGTCTTTTCAACAGCTCTGTGAGGAAGGTAATTTCACAGTCACCATCACCATTTTACACAGGTTAAGCGCAGAGATGATAAGTAACTAATCCAAGGTTGTACAGCTGTTAAGGAACAGAGTTAGGATCTGAACCCAGGCCTCTTGGCTCTAGCATTGGTGTTCTTAATCATTGTACCAACACTGCCTCCCTATGTTAAGAGTTTAAATTAGGTAATTTTTTAACTCAATAAGGCAAGGAGCAAACAGACATCAATTGACAACATTTGTTTTTAAAAAAATTCACGGGGGCTTTTGTTTTTATTCCTATTGGTTTGGTTATCGACTTTTCTAATACTCTTTAGAAACCTTATCTTTACAGATCATTTTGTTTATTGTTTAGGTAACAGGCATACGTGGTCGTCCAGGACCCGCAGTAAGTAGTTTCTTCAAACATTCATTATATTCTTAAGTTCTTTGAGATACTGAAAATCTTTACCCACGAAATAGCATACCCACAAAATGACCATAGAACATAAAGCAAAAATTCTTGGTTTTTTGAAGGATTTTGTCTTGATATTCTTCAAGTTTAGGCATTCTTTTATAGCACTAAATGACACATAAGGGATCATTTAATTCTGAAATTGATGAACTCCCCAAGTGTTGGTGTTACTATTGGTTATGTGAAAAGCAAAGCAATCTATTATTATACTGTTGACAATGATTAAGGGTGGATTACTTTTATCGTTTAATGAAACAAACTATTAGTTTTATGTGTTAATGAAGTTAAATCATACAAAGGCTGTCTGGAGAGTATCTAGCCATGTAATATAAAATACAGAGGCATTTATGGCTGGATTTTTTCCAGACAGCCCTTGCATAGCAGTAGACTTTGAGAAATTATACATCAGAATAGCATATTTCCCATTTAGCAAACAAGACTACCTTATGTAGTAGCATTCGTAGGTAACTAGATGGAACACACACACACACACACACACACACACACTTACTTCCTATAGATTTTAAAATGCATTAAACCAAGATAAGTAAAATACAAATACACTTTAACAGACATACTTCAGCCTTCTGAAGGTTTTGCTTTTAAACAATACTGTGTGTTGGATTGAGTAAATGCATAATCTAATTTTCATAACTCACTGAAACTCTCTTTTAAAAAGAAATAAAATTATCTTGGCAATTGTAATTTTCCAGAATAAAAGTTAATTTAAGATATCAGTGCTATAATGCCACTTTTGCAATACAATAATCATTTGTTATTTTAAGGGAACAGTAATTGCAATTACCACTTGGAAAATTCTAAATGGGTTTTAAATATACAATGGAGATGATGCAACATTCTAATTCAAGTAAAAACAAAAATATTCCTGAAGGTACATAAAGCAGTAGTAGAATAAGAAGCTTTTCTTTCCATTGCTTTCATCAGCAACTTGAATTGTGATGGATAGTTTGGGGTATCATGTACCAATATGAACTCATACATTCCCTCAGATAATTAATAATTTGGGGTTTGCATATCTGTGTAGTTCTCAAAATCCAAACTGTAAGTGTTTGTGCTAGTGGCAAAAGCTTTTCTGGGACAAGATAGCAAAATGATTCTTAAAAATTTGCCATTACTGTTCAAATTAATATATTCAGCTCATTGGGCTCTACCATGCTGTAAGCTGGCCTTTATTTCTTTACAGGTCCTTAAGCATCCATTGTTGCTGAAATAAACAGCCTTTCTGTGAACAGAAACTTTTATATGTAAAGGCTTTTTATTCTATAGTCTTAAACTGCACTAAATTAAAAAAGAAGTGTGATATTTCTGTTTCCCATTTTTTTATATCAAGCAAACCTTTAAATTTAAAACAAAAATATCTGAAGTATACATGTTTTACAGGCATGGCATAACTATCATTTTCTGTTTCAGGGACCTCCAGGATCACAAGGACCAAGAGGAGAGAGAGGCCCAAAAGGAAAACCTGTAAGTTGACAGTGGGGTTCTCTTTTTGTGAATTGTCCTGTGTACTGAGTGAGCCTGACTACACCATGTTCTCTGGATGTAGTAAAAGAGCTGGTAGCTCTGTTTCTCTATCACCTCTTTTAAATGTGACCTAGAATTTAGGTCATGAAGTGATTGTGTATCTCTCCTTGTTCAGAGGGAATTGTCACATGCTAACAATTGCCTGTCTTTTTAGGTAATTATTGATTTGTCATTTATGAGGTCAAATTAAATAAAGTAGAATCTAAGGAGGCATAATGAATACCTCATGTTGTTTTCAGAAGTTGTAACTCATGAATAAATAATGCCAAGAATGTACTGTTGAGATAAAACACCCAAGTTCTGTGATTTGTAGTTGCCACAGAAATAACTAAATTGGATAAAGGAAAAAGAAATTATTAGGGGATGAAATTTTCATTCAAGGGGTTGTATGAAACCGAAGTAACACTTTTTTGCCATTTTTATTAAACAGTTGCTGCATATCTATCAAAGGAAAGGGAGTAACTTTAAATAATCAACTCTTGAGATAAAATATGAGAACATTATACAATATATACCAAATGTTTTTTCCTTACTACCAAGTCCTAGGATAGTAATTGTTTTCTTTAATATCTCACCCTCAAAAATGAATCTTCCATATATTAAATAACTGGATTAATTTGTGTATTGCAATCATTAACCTGTGTTTTAATCAGAAAACTTTGTGCTGTTTTATTTTCTAATGATATCCACTAAATTTTTACTCTATGGAGTTTTAACTTTCTAAATATGTATTCATCCATATCTAAATGGGATCAACAGATAAACAAGGAAGCTATAAACAACCCTGAATATGTAAATGAGGGAAAAACATAGATTATGTTATGCCATTGGTTTCATCTTTGATGCTATTTTATGCTTCTATACATTTCACCAAGTTAATGTGATGCCAGTGCTTCTTTCATACTGAAGCTGGAGTTATGGATGGTATTTACAGGCATGCAGGTAAATGACAGTGCCCCAAGGAAGTAGTGCATAGCCTTATACTCGTAAGTGAGCAGCAAGGCTGTGTTCTGATTATCTGTGCCCCATTCTTCATTGATTTTCTACAGAGCTGTCTCATCACTGTTGGTAGCTCGAACATTGTTGATACCTTTCCAGATGTCTGTTCAGTGTCTAGAATGACAGAGACAGGTGGAGGAGGTGGGAGCATAGGGGTCCTTGTAGAAAATATTGTGTATCCATGTGCTTGTGCCCAGAATAATTAATAACACTGAGTCCTGAGTCTAGGTGGAAGTTGCTATGAAGTAAGGGTTGAAAATCCAGAATTACTTGTTAGGATTCAGTGAATCTACTTCTTCCTTCTCTCTCCTCTCCTCTCCTCTCCTGTCCTCTTCCCTCCTCTCTTCTCCTCTTTTCTCTTCTCATCAGTTTAGTATGTGATGTATTTCATTTCCTATATTGATTAGGCCTGAAACATTCAATACGATTGGGTATGTATGAGAGAGAGAGTGTGTGTGTGTGTGTGTGTGTTCACGCACGCGTGTGCATGCATAGAAGAGTGAGGAGTAGTTATTTGCTTAGAATTAAAGCAAGACAACCCTGGCAGATACCCAAGTAGTAAATCTGTTAAATCCTAGCAAACAGTAGAGTGATGGTAAATGTTTAACAACTGTCTCATTAAAAAAAAAAATGTGCCTGTAGCTTTTGCTGATTTCTTTAATGTAAATACTCCCATCATGGCTGATTTCAAGATACTGGCATGATGTCACAAGACACCCATAGGTAGAATATTTTGCCTCAGATCCCAAGACTTGAAGGAGCTGTTTAATTGGACTGAAGTTGTGGGTGGCACAATGTAGGGTGGTACTGTGATCATAAATATCATTTTTTCTCCCTGTACTTCCATTACCATCAACACTACAGAAGAGTCACAATGCAGAGCAGTTTCTCATTCTCAATACTATTAATATTTGGGGCCAGATAGTTCCTTATGCATTATAAGATGTTTGGCAGCATTTGTCATTTGTATCCACTAGATACCAGTAGCAACACTTGCTCCCCTCCCCTAGTACAATAACGACAACTAAAAATGTCTCTTGATACTGTCAGATGTCCAGGGGTGGGGGGTTAGGGGGATGGCAAAATTGCACAGGATTGAGAACTACTGACATAGAGATACTCTAAATAAACTTTCTTTACTAGCCAATAATCATCATGACTACCTCTCATTACATGTCCTTCATTTTAAGTGTATTGTCCTGGTGACTTCACAGTGATGACGAACTAGCAAGCTCTCAGAAGACAGACGGTCAATGTTGTGTAGTGTTCTAATTGCACATGAAACTTGACCTCAATAGGTCTTTTTTCTCATCTATAATATGGGAAATATATCAGTTCTTACCAAGTCTAACACTTTTTAATGTGTGTGTTTGTGTGTGTGTGATTCTGCTAACCATGAGTGAATAAAGTTCTTGATGATTCTGTGTCATTACTCCTTTCTACTTGTCGATGTTTAAAGGTCGCCACCTAGTGGCAATCTGCAAATACTTTTATTGTAGATTGCTTCCTGAGATAACTAGAACATCCTGGGGGATGGGAGAGAATGATAGTAAATAGAACATTAAGCTTAATATAAAATTTCTGTGATTCAGCTCACTTGGAAATATAAAAATATATTTGTGGATTCCCAAATTACAATTTTCGTTTTTAATATTTGTTAGTAAAAATGCTCAAGTGTTATAATATTTTTCTTAATTTCACTTGTAATCTTGCTTATTTTATTCACATAATAGTATATTATATTAATTTTGGATAATTTTCACAAGTTTTTATTAGTTTTAATCTCAATCTGTATGAGTCCATCATGTAGACTATTTAAAGGAGATGCCGTGGAGACACAGAATGCGTCATGAAGTCAATGAAAAAGTGGACTATCTTCAGAGCAGACTTTGAAATGTGGATTATAAACCACAAAGGGCTACAAGAAGGATGCAGTTTTTTGAGGATGAATATTAACCGAATGTCTCTAAGCTCCCATTGACCCTAAATGTAGATTTAGATTTTGTCTTTAGAAAGATCTTTGGGAACAAATAATGTTTTGGCTCATTGTATATAGCAATACCTGGTTATCAGTTAGCAATTCCACATTTCAAAAATGCATTAGAAGTTTTCCACACAGGCCCTCTGAGTAGGTCAGACTACCATTTTGTTGATCCAACTATGACAATATGTTGCCCACACTCATATGATCCAGAGATCCTAGATAGCAATTAAAATCAGCCTCCATTATATACAATAAAAAGAACTCAGTGAATTGTCAGAAAAGGAATCAGAAAAGATTTGATTTCTAAAGGATGAGAATAATTTTCTGAGAAATTATTTTTAAAAATGTGAGTTTTTCAGGCTATCTACTTCTATTTTAATAGATACATTTGCTTACTTATATCACTGTTCTAGAAAGTAAACATTCTATATGAATGTTTAAGTGTGTTAAAATACATTAATTCAATTTCTGAATAGCTATTATGCCACCTTTCTCAAAACTATCATACGCAAACTGCCCTCGCTCCCACCTCAGCGTCTCCTGTCCTATATTTACTCTTTCTGTTTTATTAGCTCATACTTCAGCCACTTATTTTGGGCTAGTAAATGAATTAAATTCCAATTCAGTGGCCGTATTTTTCTTAGTCCTTGTTTCTAATTTAAAAAATAACATTGGCTTTTGAGTTAGTTGGTCCTTTCTTTCTTCTTAAAGTCTGTTAAGATTTTTCAGGGTTAAAAAGCCAAAAAACACTTAACAAGACTTGTGGAAATGATGAGGTTAGGGGACAAAACAGTTCCAGAGCTGAAGACGTGGCTGTTCCCCAAGCTGTTTTCAGAATGTAGGTCAGGAGGGTGGAATTTGGCAGCTAGAAATCATTGCTCACTTCTCTGAGAACTAGACTTGGCTGGGTCACTCTGCCTTTCCCTTTATTTCTATTGGTCTGGTCTACCTTTGGGGGTGGTAAGGAAAATAAAGTTTGCTAGATTTCGACTACCAGAATAAAGAGGATTGAAATGTGAAATGTAATAAACACATATTGTGTCTGCTATGTGCCAGGAACTACGCAAAGCACTAAAAAATGAGAAAGCTGAAAAAAAACACAAATGCAATCAAGGCTTCTTCACATTTTTATTGTTGGTGATGATGGAGGAAGTTAAGCAGAGACATACATAGTTAACTGCAATGTAAGACAGGCCAGGGACTTTAGAAATTGTTGACTAAATATCTTGAATTGCAAAACTCAACCAAATAAGGAAGCCTATTCTAGAATACTGATGAACTAAATATAATTTTATAATTATTCCAAGAAGGCTGATTACTTGGGATTTAATAGATTAAGAGTAACCCAGAATGTGCCATGTCCCAGTGATAGAGGCTGTTATCAGTGCTGAATTACTGTAGGTGGCTGGATTGCTATTCTTTTTTTTAAGATTTTATTTTTTAAGAGAGGTTTTAGGTTCCCATCAAAATTGAGAAGAGGTACAGAGAGTTGCCATGTACACTCTTCTGCCATTCATACATACATAGCCATCCCCATTATCCACACCCCCCGTCAGATCCATGGTTTACATTAGGGTTCTCTTGGTGGTGTACGTTCTATGGGTTTGGACAAGTGTATGATTACGTGTATCCACCATTATGGTATCATACAGAGTATTTTCAATTCCCTAAAAATCTCCTGTATTCCACTTATTCATCCTCCCACTCCTACCCCAAACCCTGGCAACCACTGATTTTTTTACTGTCTTCCATAGTTTTGCCTTTTCCAGGATGTCATAGTTGGAATCATACAGTGTAGCTATTCATTTTTAAAATAATGAACACACCACTGCCATCAAGGAGTCTGTGTTTTTAGCTTTCTGCTGAGTACATATTTGGCAATGGGTTCTAATTTCCTCTGGCTTGTTTTTCCAGGGTCCTCGTGGTCCTCAGGGAATTGACGGTGAGCCAGGTGTTCCTGGTCAACCCGGCTCCCCAGGGCCTCCTGGACATCCGTCTCACCCAGGACCTGATGGCATGAGCAGAGTGAGTTGTGTGCATTATTCAATGTCATACTTAGTGAACACATTAAGTTTTTTATTTATTGCTAGGATTTTAAGTTGTGTTAGTTCAGATGTTGACCCTTGACTATAAGAGCAGCCAAGTGATTGTAATACTGCTATGAACAATGATAGAACTAAGAAACCCACAGGGAATCGTTGGAAAATTCAAAGTAGCGTTTTTTTAAAAATAAGTGCTGCTTCAAATTATTTGTATTTTGCAATGTCACTTCTGGACTCTGTGGACTTTGTTCTTTTAGTTTATTGTAAAGGACAACTAACATTGTTCCCACTATATAATGAGGAGAGATAGATGTGTCCCTATCCTTCTGCTGTTCTCCAAGTTCAGAATCCTGATGAAATCTCTGTTATGGCCTCCACACCAAGGGAGGATGACACATCGATGATGATGTATGTGAAAGGGCCACTAAAAATGCTGTCCCATTATTTCCCAAATGTTAGTTTCCTACCAGGAGTAAAATAAAACATAATCTCTATACCTGTCTCTTTGAATTCTTAATGGCACAGTAAGGATTTATGAGTAGATTACATAGCATTCTACTCATAAATTCCCTGTTACCAAGGGGAAATATGGAGCCCTAAAATATGATTTTTTTTTACAATAGTTCATACATTTCTCAACTGACTGTAGAAGGAATTATCGAATTATTTTTAAAACAATACACAGATTCTTTCCCCATGAAAATCTGAAAATTAATAGAACTCCTGGAATGTATATGGACAATGTTGGTCATTTGGGTTACCAGAGTTTTTTTAGATGTGAAAGAATAGGTAAAACCATTGCCAATTCTTGGAACATTCAGGAGTTCCATTAAAAGGATTATTAAATTTTTATTAACTTACTAACTAAATATAGTAACTAATTAACTTACTAAATATAGTTTAAAGTTTATCAGCCATTAACAAAGAAAGAAAAATACAATCAAATAATCTGAAATAGAGTCTGGAATCTTTAGGAAAAATATGTTAAAAGCATCTTTTAGGCTATGTTCAGATGTTCATTGTGCTCTAAGCATGGGAAGAAATTCAGATAAAGAGATTTACACCTGAAATTGATTAGACTAGCTGAGTCTTAACAGAATGATTCATTCTTTTATCAAGTATCAGATATTTGGCCCTTTGCAGTAGTTACTCTGAAGCAATATAGTTACAAAATACTTTGGAGAAGATAGTTCCATCAAAAACACATACAATGAAAAACAACGTGAATCTCTTCCCTTGCTTTAAAGTGGACACGTCCAACCTGTGGCCCAGGACGTCTTTGAATGTGACCCAACACAGATTGTTGAAATATTATGAGATTTTTTTGTGACCCTTTTTCCTCCCAGCTCATCAGCTATTGTTACTGTTAACGTATTTATTTTATGTGTTGCCCAAGACAATTCTTCTTCCAATGTGGCCTAAGGAAGCCGAAAGTTTGGATACTGCTGCTTTTAAAGTCAAAAGTTTTATGTGATTCTCAGAAAACAAACAACAACAAAAAATGATTTTCAGAAGAGCCTCTCTCTAGGAATCCCAAAGAATGTGTATACATTTCTTAATTTGATAAATGCTTTTTACTGTGAAAATAATGTTAACACATTGCTTTTACAGCCATTTTCAGCTCAGATGGCTGGGTTGGATGAAAAATCTGGACTTGGGAGTCAAGTAGGACTGATGCCTGGTTCTGTGGTAAGTGCAAATATTACTGATTATTGAAGTACCTGTGGTAAAACATTGTAAAAGGAGAGGTTCGAGCTAGCTAGTTAAGAAGCAAGTTGTGTCTTTTTATACATACCCATCCATTCATTCATTCAAAGTATGTCCCCAACCCTGCCCCTGTACCAGTTACAAGCCCAGTGGTGGTGTTCCATTCATAACTGTGCAAAGTATTTGTTGACATTAATAAAGGACTATCTGTATATTTCACTTATTATTTAAAGAAAATAGAGAATTTTAAAACATGTAACTGCCAGTACCATATCAAAAAGTCTAAGTAAAGCAAGTGTTTTATTATGTTGCTAGACATAGTAATTTGACAAAATTTTGAATTGACAAGTTTTGCCAGTTTTATTTTTATCATTTCCTAATTACCTTAATATTCTCTGGGTGCCTATGCCAATGACTTTAAAGTTCCTCACAGGGCTTCCTAACTATTCTTATCCTCTTTTGAATTAATTCTATAGCCAAAACATTTCCCATTTTTCTCTGGGAAAGTACCTTAACCTGGGTATTTGGAGCAATACAATCTCAATGAATGAATTAACACTTTTCAAACACACTCCCCTAGGCCTTTTTTCTCATAACGTAATTCAAATGCATCCTAGGTGAATGGAATTTCAGGCAATAAGAACTGTAAAGTAAGACTGCATAGATCACTACCCTTCTACTTGTTCTCAAGGCCAGCATCATGAGTAACTTGAACATTGTATATTTTTAAGCCACAAGCAGTATGGCCTCATTCAAGGATTATTTTAGGATAATTTTTCTGAAATATATGAGTTTTCCTCCATTTGAAGTTCAAATTAGGTATGTGGTTATTTTTTTAAATGAAGCTTTTATTTTCTTGCAAAATATTTGATTGATTCTAAACAAAAACTTAAGTTTTTGCTATAAAACAAACCTAATTTTAATTTAATTGATTTGGCTTTTTAAAGTGTGACATTTAAAAAATTGTATAGACATATAATAACAAAAATGTTTATTGCATTTTTCTTTTCTTCCTTTGGTTATGTCTCAAGTGTAATCTTTTCATGTCTAAATGAGGAGAGCCTATGTGGATACTTTAAGTATATGATATGAAAGAAAGAAATAATCTATAAAATTAAGTTCCCCAGATAATTTTAAGCTTACATTTAAAACAATCTAGTCATTATTGTTGATGGTTTCATAAGCCTTTAATTCAACTTGCTCCTTTAGCTTATATGAATTATCGGCTGTGAAGCTGAAGAATTATATAGGCAATTTGATAACTACTTTAAGCCTGCCAAGAGTTTCCTTTTGTCAGATGCTCTGTTTTAACAGAACTAACCCTTAAGCACACAAGTGTTCTTGTCCCGAAGTCATTGAATGAGTCAGGCATTTCTTTATGTCTCTTTATGACATTAAGGATGTGTATAAAACCATCCCAAATGTTGTCCTAGCTTTAATCTTCTTGAATTTGGCTGCATTCTGGATGAATACAGATGGAGCATGTCATCTTTTACTGTCAGAGCTTCACTTTTCAGATCCTAAAGCTAATTCACGATTTTTTAAATGTTTGATGTAATTGTCATGAACACTATGCAACTTTGCTTCTCATTTGCTTTCTAGGGTCCAGTTGGCCCAAGGGGACCTCAAGGTTTACAAGGGCAGCAAGTAAGTCTTTTATAATTAAATTACATACTGTAGCAAAAAAAAAAAAAGAAATTTAAATCAGGTCTCTGTGACATGATTGCTTTAGGCTGGTCTTTAATTGCCCATTGTAATGTTTACTTTGAATGGATTGTAGCAATTAATTTTCACTCACTTAGAAATATATGCAATATGTTTTTCAAAGTTTATTCATGGGGCTGAAGTTATATTTTCAGTCTTCTTTATGTGACTGACCTCTAGTACAAAAAATTTTTGTGTGCCTTTGCTTCTGAAATAATAGATTATCTCATGTCATGATGAAAATTCTCATAATTGGTTATGTGCCAACTCTGAGGCTATGAAATCAGATCATAGAAAGCCATTACTATGTGGTATTAGAAATAATAATCAAGATGATCACTTCATGGAATCTTTAAAAAGAATATAATACTAAATGGTGGTAATAGAAAATACAGTTGTTATAGGAAATGATCATGATGATAACTACCATTGAGTGAACATTGTACCAACACTATTCTATGTTCTTAATATGCATTAGTTATCTAAAGAGTTATAGAAACCTAGGAAGTAGGTACAATATTATTCTCATTTTACAGATTGGGAGACTGAAATATAGAGAGAGTAAATAACTCACCTAAAATCACAAAGCTGAAGAGTGGTGGAACTAGCAATTTGAAAACTGCACTATACTTCAGAGAATTTAGGATTTAGTATTCTGCTTTCTTGTGGTTTGTATATATAATTTCTCTCTATATATAAAACATTTGTTCTCAATTTTAGGGTGGTGTTGGCCCTACAGGACCTCCTGGTGAACCTGGTGACCCTGGACCAATGGTAAATGTCAAGTAAGCATGTAGACCCAGTTAAATACAGGTCCACTATTATAATGGTGTCCTGAGTTATTTACTTTACGAGCTCCTTACTAATGTAGTAAGAAATTACAGTCCAGTTCCAGGTTCTTATAGTATCGACTGTGCTTAAACTGTTTCTTATCGCAGAGTATTTAAATGTGAAGAATTTGAGTATGGTCAATAGACAGTGTTCAGGTATTTTTTGCATGTATGAATTAAACTTTTCCTGTTGAGCACATAATCTCAGTGATACACATACAATTTGAAATGTTAATAAAGCTATTTTCTCTGATTTTTTCATTTGTCTCAACAATATTTTGGATTATCCATGGCTAGATGTACGTAAATATAGGTAGATATATATTTTTTCATTTTGTTTTGTTCTGTATTGGTTTATTAGGGCCCAGTTGGTGCACGTGGACCAGAGGGCCCTCCTGGAAAACCTGGTGAAGATGTAAGCTGCCTTTCTTCATTTTTCTTTGACATTTTGGAAAAGGCTAAGAAGCTTTAGTGTCAGCATGAATATTATCTATTGATTCCCATTTTATTTTCCCCACTTTTCGCTTCCATTAAAGTCAGTCAAAACTATAGAACTCAGAAGGAAGTTTTACAAAATCTAAAAGTCTTCTTCATTTTCATGGTATTATTAGGCACTGTCTCTTTCCCTGCATTCCCCAGGTTTTCCGTTATGATTTCTCCATGAAATACTAGAATTGTTGTCACAATAGCTCTAGCATTTGCTGGTGGAACCTCTGAAGTGAGCAGAAGGAAAAATAACATTACTCTGATAGCAAAACTTTATTATGAGGTCTTCATTAAATGGATTTTTAAAATGTATTAGTAGGGTAGTGTCAATATTGCTTTCTGATGTTGAAAAAGTTATTTCTTCAATTGAATTTTTAATTAAAGTTAAGACTCAACTTCAGATTTTAACACTAAGAACGTGTGATCAAAGAACAATCATCCAGTATTTTATTCGTTTCCAAGTGAGTGTAGCCATGTGAAGTGGTGTGGGACCAAGATTTGGAAGACAACAGGAGTTCTGGTAGGACTTAATATTTTCTTCTGACAAGAAAAAAAATGGCAAGCAGTATTTTAAGAAACTGTTTAATTCAGTGCCATATGCCAATATAGAATTTCATAAAATGGTGAGCAAAGTCAGATCAATAAAATTTATATTCATTTCTTCTTCTTGATAAATTAATGAAAACTTCACAAAAATGACTTGCTAGAATGGATTGCCAACAGAAATAGAGCTCCATGTTTACACTGTTGAGAGCACTGGACACAGGCTTTCTAAAGAATACTTTTTATCTGCAATTGATTTGTCATCAAGTCTCAGAAGAGAACATTTTCATCCCTCTTTGCTTTCTTGTTTATTTTTTTTTCCCATAAAGGGTGAAGCTGGTAGAAATGGAAATCCCGGTGAAATGGGATTCTCAGGATCTCCGGTAAGCTTGTATTTATCAATACAACCTCATCAAGACTCACCTCAAAAAACAAAGAATATTAGAATTAACTGACATTTCATTGTCTCCTGTGCATTCACACTATCACCAAGACATATTCCTTTCTGTCACTGTGGAACAGGACATTTTGTCAGAGTGAAAGCAAATTCCAATTACCCACCTTGCATTAAACCATGTAAATGACCCTCCTACAGCCAGAGAATAACGTAATATGAATTGTCTCCAAACTGAATATCAAATTTTCAGATTAGTCACCAGCCTGACCTACCTACATTTTACATTTTACATTTTATAGCATCTCAATCCCATTTATCATTTTTTATCTTTTACATTTTTTTTATTTTGTATTGTTCATAGGTTGAAAACAACAGCTTGAAAGAGTATTTACTGACTTGCTTTTTATATGCTAGGGACAATAAATTATGGATAGGATGCCTTTTTGGCTGCTCCCCAGACATTAATGTTGGCTGAAATTCTCAGTTGATGTTCTGGGACCTAAAATTTCATGACAGATACAGTGATTTCCAGCACTCCTAACACAGCTGTTTTCTTCCCCATTGGCTCACTACAGGACCAGGTCCCTAGAACACACTCCACCAGAATTCAGAATCTGAGCCACTTGCTGCATTCCAAACCTACCTTTCTGTTCTTATTTATATTACTTTGATAGACCCTCCTCTAGGATGTGCTATACAGCAATGAGGAACAGTAGACAGTGATAAGCAAAAATCCTCTAATATTCCTGCTCTTAAGGTTTCTTCTTGTCCAACATTCCCTAAACTGATTGGCCTCCTACTTATTATAGGTCCTGTAACTTCCAAATGTTTCTACCACTCAATACATCCAAGAGTTCTGGATTCCTCGCCATTTACTTTCTGAAAATTGAGGAGGTTTAATGCTAGGATTTTCTTAAACAAATGAATGCTGATCTTCTAATGGAATTTATGGTGCTCTAAGGATTATTTAGTTTCAAATATAAAACCAATTCCCAGTTCCATGCTCTCTCTTTCCTTTCCTCCCTCATCCATCTGGAAAGGCAGCGCAGACAGAGGCATATGGTTTAGTCATTAGCACAGATGTTCATGTCAGCCAATCCAGGCTTGAACCTCCCGTGTCCTGCTGCACTCTTGCACATTCACAGCGTGGGACCCTCCACAGGGAGGAAATGTGCCCTGCCAGCATGTCACAGATGCACTCTGCGAATGCCTTGCAACAGCGTGTGATTGGGGTGTGATGACAGTCTTGGGTCAGCAGAATGAGAAAATTTTATGAGCACTAGTCCATCTGGTTCATTTTCTTGTTATAGTAGAGATACGTAATCACATGAGAATTCTCGTGTAGACCACAAGAATTCAAAAGTTAACTAATTATTTAAAATAGCATAGCTCAGTAATTCCCCCATAGACTCAGATGGATGTGTCCTGAGTTTCCTGCCCAGGATGGAGGGGAGAAAACTCTCAGTAAAGGGGAGCCTTCCAGTGGAAAAACTTATCGAGAGTTCCTGAAGTGAAAGGATTCCTAAGCACTGCTGTGTAAACAGGAGAATTAATGGAATTTTCTTCGTTCGGAGAGCAGTAGTTTGCTGTACCCTTACTGTGCTAACACCCCACCTCCAAAACGCTACAGAAACAATTTTCCTGCAAGCTGTCACAGAAGAATTATTTCTTTGCTTTTATCATCTGAAGTTCATTTATGCTTATTGAGTTACTTATTCATTAATTTAATTAGCAGTAAATGAAGGCTATAATAATGCACAACAGATGGATTTTGCCTTCTGTGTCAGATTGTGGTAACTCAAGAGAAGTTCCTTAAAGGTTGAGAAAAGTGCTATGACTTTTAAAAGAAATATCATACCACTTCTTCGTCATGGTTTAGTCAATGATTAGTCATTGGATGCTTACTTGTTAGGCATAAAGCTAAGCTCCAGGATAGGCAGATGAATGAGAATAACTGGTAATGATGTGCAGCATCCATCGATGCTGTCAAATGCTCTGTCTGCTGGTGGTGACATTCAATTCGAATTAATGTAGCCAATGAGAATGAATGAATAATTAAGTCACTGGGTCCTTACCTATTTAAGAGGGTATGAGAAAAAAGTTTTAAGCACCATTTCAAAATAGTTGTACCACTTGCATTTGATTTTGTATTTCATTTCTTATTGTCTTTTTTATTCGATATACTTAGATGAATGATGCATAAAATTAACAGAAGCTAAGAAATTACTGAGTAAAGGAGCCATCCCGTTCTCTTTGTATTTGTATACTTTCCTTTCTGTTGGAGATTTAATTTCCTTAGTTTTTTAAACAATCACAATTCCACAAGCTTCTGAACATTTTACTTTAAAAATTATCTATTTACTCATTTTAATATAGTCTTCCTAATCATATTCTACTGCCAATATTTAGAAGTTAAGAGAAAATAAAACACATTAGTTTGCTACAAATGCATTTATTCTTTTACCACAGATAAAGTGCAGTATAAAGGAGGAAATGCACACTTTTCCTTAAGTTCCTCTACTCATTCTTTAACTATACTTTGATATAATTGAGTCAGACACCGAATATGTTGATGCACTCTTATTTTCTTAGAGGAAAGAAAATTGTTTTTTGGGATTTTGTTGTTATTAATTATAATACAATCACATAATTTGAAAATGTCATCAATACCTGGCATTTATCCATGTCTGTGTAAGTCATGCTTCCATTTCTAACATTGTGTTTGCCTTGATAATTTTAGATCACCTAGATGTATTTTAATAGATAAATCTATACTGCTCCTTTTTTCTTTGGTTTGTTCATGAAAAACTGTGTACCAGATTTTTGGGGGGTAAAATATGTTAAGCAATCTCTTTTTCTTATTAATGACTCTGCAGTGTCTTATGTTGTTGTTTTCTTCCCCTGCAGGGAGCTCGAGGATTTCCTGGGGCTCCTGGTCTTCCAGGCCTGAAGGGTCACCGAGTAAGTTTAATAGTTTATAATCCTTTCAGATACTGTGGCTTACTGAATAGGTTCTGGGGTGCCTTACCTTCAAAGTATTTACAGATTCATTGGTGAATTGTCCTTAATGGCTTTGATTGCAGTACTTCACTGTGGTTACTAAAATCACAATCGTTTTTTTACATTTCCTTTGAATTTCTTTTGATTCTATAAAATATATTTTGAGTTCTTACTGTGTACTGGATATTGTGTTACAAAATCAGACTCAGTATGAATGAGAAACATCCATGGCTTTCAGCTTCACGCTAGTAAGGGATTCAGTTAAGATAATAACCAATTACTACATAGTAGAATAAGTGACATGATACTAGAGAGTGCACTAGTTCATAAGAGGGGCCCAGTCATCCCCATAGAGTGCTTTTCTCTTTGGAACTCAAGATAATTAATTTGTTACTGTTATATGTAATGTACATATAAGAAATTATGTGTGTATTTATCTGTCTGCCTGCCTATCTGAAAGCATTGCTAATATTCATTCAGTATATACTATATGGCCTCTGTTTTGATTGGTTAAGCTTTTGATTGGAATATTTGTTGCTGTACTTACTAGTTATTAAATATTTTGAACATCACCCCCAGATATAACCCATGTTTTAAAACTACATAACTATTTATTTTCTCTGAAGACACCATAAGTTCATTTGTAGCTATAGATTAAATTTCTATGAAGTCACAAAAATTTGAAAGATGAGAACATTGAAAATTAAAAATATTATTTAAAAGATGAGACTTAAATTTCTTTGAATAAACCTCCAAAAAACATTGAGAATTTGGAAACATTTTGAGTAACAACTTTAGATTTGAGATCTGTTTTCATAAAGCACTTTCTGTAAGCTTACTTTTGGTTCTTCCTTTATGTGTCTGAGAATCAAAAAAGCAGTAAAATACAAATGTATATTTTTCTTCTCAGGGACACAAAGGTCTTGAAGGCCCTAAAGGTGAAGTTGGAGCACCTGGTTCCAAGGTAATTGTATAATATCTCAATATATCCTCATTATAGCATTTTGGTTGTGTTTCAAGTGCTTAAAATATTTTTCATAACCCCTTTAAATAATTCTGGAGGAAAGAGAAGTATAAAAAAAAACAAATAGTGAAATAGATATATGTAATTTTTCATAGGTGAGTGGCAACAGTTTTATCAGAATACATGACATAATCTAACTGTGCCACTAAAAGTAGCCACCATGGCACTGGGTTTCTGCCAGTGTTTTTTTATGACATAACAGCACTGTGAATTCACCTCCTAAAAACACATTTACTTTTTTATCTTCGTCAAAAATACCAGAGGTTTAAATGCTTCATTAGCCCTGTTATTTAGTGCCATTTTAATTCAAGGGCCTTTTGGCCATGGTTTCTTCCCAAAATTTATTTGTATTTCAAGAGGAAGAGAGAACATCAAGGAAGTGCAGAGGACTTTTTAGTGGGAAGTATCATGCGATGCATATATGGAAAAGCATTTGGCTTTAAAATTGTTTTTTCTATGCTTCCCATGATAGATCTTAAAGGAATATTACAGTCTATTTTAGCTTTGTAAAGTTTTACTTGACCTAAAGTGTTATCATAATAGACAAATAATTATTTTTTGATACTCATTAATGTGTCTGAGTGTGATAGTTTCATAAATTTTGTTTAAACCCCCAGTTTTATTTGAGACATTTCTTTAGAAACTAAATTTTCATTCCATTTTGAGAAAAGGTGATAAAATAGACTTTTGAGGTTCTTCATTAAAGTATGCCTTTCAAATACCCATTTGAAAATACACCTTTAGAATGATACATGTGTGGGAAAAAAAGGTGTGAATATCAATTGTAGATTTCTCATATTGTAATGTGATCTCATTTTTGCTTTAGGGTGAAGCTGGCCCTACTGGTCCAATGGGTGCCATGGGTCCTATGGTATGTATTAGTCAATTCTTTGTTATTTCTTTGCTTTCTAGATGATATTAAGAGAATGTTTAAATGGGGGGAGGGAAAAGACATGGAAACAGGTTAGCTGATGAAATAATCTTGATTACCAGCTGCCAGGCAAGCAAACTACTGTAAGAACTGCATCCTTCAAATAGAAAAGGATGAATTGCATCCTTCTTCCTGCATTTCATAGTGTTTCTAAACTGTGATGCCCTTATTTATTTATTTGTACTTAGTGATCAAATCAGGATTCTTATAGATTCAGCCCATTAAAGCTAGATTACGTGAAATCTATTTAAGTGAGAGGTGGTAGGTTACATATCTCTGCAGGTAGAGAGTTTTTCAAACCCAAAATTGACCACCCCCCCCAAAAAAATGCTATTGCTTAGTGTCCAATTATATTGAGTCTCAATTGGATTAAGTAGTGTAATTAAACTACACTAGAGTTAAGGTAAGGTGCTTCAAGAGATGTTTTTCTTCTCTCACCTACAGGGTCCAAGGGGAATGCCAGGAGAGAGAGGGCGACTTGGACCACAGGGTGCTCCTGTAAGTATGTGTTTTAACTCTCTCAAATGCTTTACTAAATATATCTTTTAAATGAGAATAACAATACTCATTGCTTACTTTATAATTTTTTATTTTTATTTTGAAATAAATTGAGGTTTGCTGAGAAGTTGCAAAGATAGTATAAGGAGTTCTCATGTACCCTTCATCTAGCTTCTCTTAATGTTAACATCTTACATAAACAGATTGCACTTTTTGCCTATTTATTTGAATATAGCAATTAAGAAAATAATGAAAACATATAGCATCATGGAATATAATCCATGGAAAAACAGACTTTGGAACAGTTAATAACATTATAATAATAGGTAGTAGCATTTATCAAGCAAGCACTTCCACGCTCAGCATTTTTCCCAACATCTTCATTTTTATATTTTTCACAATCCTAAAAGGGAAGTGAAATACACCCTTTTAAAGACTTGGGTCTCTTGATAATCTGCACTGAATCTGTTCTAAATGTCTACATTGAGAAATATCCTTGCTGTTTGCCCATGTATCGCGAACCTAGGTGAGGGGTGCATATTCTCTTCTCTTCATAGATCTCTCAAGGTCAGTCTACACTTGCTAATATTAATATTTCAAACTTGCAGTTCATTACATTGTACCCACTTTGCTTTTGGCAATTACATACTGCTACCTGCTCTGTATTATTTTGAGATCCTTTCATCCCCATTAGTATAGGAATCTCAGGTTTATGGCATCCCCTGCTATTACCCCATGGAAGACAGCTACCTTAGAGCTTCTCAATGGTACCAACCTCAGGGCCCTGGTGTGAGAGAAATGATACCCTCTCACTAGGCCATTCCCTATCACTTTGGTGAGCAGTGTGTCCTCTAGAAATATAGAGAATATTGTGGAATATAATCAGCTGTTGCCTTATCCAGCCCTATATAGTATATCCAGTCTAGTATGTTTACTTCTCTGGGCTTTCCTCTACCATCTGTCAAGGCAGAAATGGCATTTGTAACTCACTTAGTGTGGGCCATTGCTCTGCAAGTTTCCAAGAACCATCTCCCATTTTAATACATCTCTAGTCTTTATCAGGGTTTTAAATGTGTATTATGAAAGAGTGCTTCCATATCATTGAAGTTCTCCAACTTTTTATTTTGTCACTTTGTGGCTAGTACTTTTAGGACCTAGTCCTATACATTCTCTCTTGGATCCTGCCTCTACATGATATACTTTATGCTAATTGTTGGCCTCATGGCTGTGGGGAGGAGCAGGTGGTGATGGTGGCATGGGTTGTGTGAAAAAGTAGAGGCTTCTATTTCATCTTTAAACACAGAAGAAATATAACTTGTTAATGGTGGGAATGAGCCATTCTACAGGTCTATGGGCTTCTGGGTATCTTAGATTTCATAGTTCTTAAGATATCCCAATCCTAAATTTTAAGGTCCCATTTCTTCCAATCAGGGTTCCTGACCATGGCATAAGAGATTTTCCATGTTTTAGGATTCAACCTTCTCAAGAGCTTTTAAACTTTTATCATTATGTCCTGGGCCTGATTTTCAGCTTTTTCTTCCCTCTGGTTGTAGAAGATGATGATATTTTAAAATGCTGCCAAGGAGCCCTTATACTGATGATTAATCACTATCAGGCTTTCACTCTCTTTCTCCAATGGATTCACTTAACAAGACCCATGCAGTACCATCAACTTTATAATTGCTAATTTACCCCTAAAACTTCTTCAGTGCCTGAACTATTGTACCCATTGCCATTCCCTTATACTTGTGGCTTTTAACAGTTCACCATTGGAGACAATATTTATTACTGCATCATCATAGCAGGCCAAGAGTGATCCATACTCTATCATTAGCTGATTAGTGAAGAATTCAGCTTAAAATTTTAAGAGTCTGCTTTCTTTTACTACTTTTGGCATCAATGTTCCGAAAGTCTTAGGTCAAATTTTCCAGGAAATAAAACAAAGATGAGTGTGCATGAAATTTATTGGGGAGTGCTTTCAGAAACTACACTTGTGAAGAAATGAATAAAAGAAGTAGGGTTTGTCAGAGAGAGAAATGAAATGGTGTTAAAATTGCAACTGAGAGTGAGTCTCTATGAATCCTCAGTTCCAATATTTGGGAAATATTGGAAATGTGATGGCTCTTCAGACTTGTCTTAAATGGGGACCAATCCTTTGCAGCACTGCATTGATCATGGGAAGGACAGAACTTTGGGTGAGCTAACATTTTTAGCCGAGGGCAACCTGTCAGGGAGGGTCTCAACTGTAAGCCATCAGCTTATATCAGTGGTAGAATGATTCCTTCAGAGCTGAAGCAGTATCTGGGAGACACCCATAATGTTCACTACTACTTAATTTCCTTGTGTGTGTATGTGTGCATGTGTGTGCATGTGTGCTGTAGTATCTTTTATTTTTACAAGGAGCACATTCCTCTTCTGAGTTAATCTGGCTATTAAGACGATTGAGGTATTCAAAATTTAATTGTATTTGACCTCATTTTATAGAAGGTGATGCATTCAAGTAAAAAGAACAATTTTAATCATTTCATTTTTTTTTCTTATTGCTATAAGAACAGATATGTTTACCGTTACTTTACCAGTCCTACATAAATACACAATTTTATTGTTATTAACCAAGTTAAAGTTGTTGTGAGTTAACCTTAATACTTATTCTTTAACTTTTAACAAGGAAATATTTTACAAAGAAAATGAATTATGAGCAAGTACATCAGAAAATCTAAGCTTGTCTCTTTTTCTTCTCATTAGGGACAACGAGGTGCACATGGTATGCCAGGAAAACCTGGACCAATGGTGAGTTGTAGTACTTGCATATTCATTCATTCATTTATTCATTCATTCTTCACATTCATTAACAATTACAGAGCACCCACTGTTTCCCCACTTGAAATGAAGAAGATGATAAACACACAATACTTATCTATGAAAACTGACTTGCATTTCAAGTAAGAGGCATGTGAGGGCTGCCCAGAAGAAAAATCCAGCCATAAATGTCTCTATTTTTCATATTACTGGGCTGGATACTTTCTGGACAGTCTTTGCATACCAATTTATACTATAGCATACTGCTATTGCTTACTGCTGTAACATAGAGTACAACTTCAGGTATGGGAACATAGAAAAGAAAGTACCTCTACCTGTAGTGAGAGAAAGATGTCACGGAAGGCTTAAAGAGGAACAACTTTGAAGCTAAATCTTGAAAGATGAATATATAAAGTGAGTAAGAATATTGCATGGTAAATATGGACACATGAAAAAACATGATGAGCTCAGGGAAATATTATGAGGGTAAATTGGATTTGAAATCATTTGCCCTTAGGATCTTGTTTCCCTTGTTACTCATTTAAAAAAAGTTGATAGGAGGAAAAAATAAGTATAGTTAAGAAGAGCTTTCTTTTCTAATGCTAAATTGATGGAATTAAAATACAGTCTTAGAAGAAGAACCAGGATAACCTAGAATGGCATTCCTCTTACACTCATTTCCTTTAAATATAGCCTTTAAATCATAGGTTTAATCTCTATGCGTGCCTTCCCAAATGTAGGATAGTGACAAATATCCACTTTGCATTAGTCTGAAAAAAATACCATCCTAAAAGAGCTAGATGATTCTTAAGCATTGTTTTTATAAAGTGCAGTCCTACATTTTGGTACAGAACATAACTTTCTAAAAACTATCTTTATTATTTAGTTGACACAAAGACAGTTAAGTGCAAGAACAAATTGCTTCAAATAATTAGTGTTACTGACAATCTTATATGCCACATCTAGGAGATCTTATTATGTATAATACCACTGGAGATGTCTTTTAGTACTATTCCATATCAATATTGGAAGGTATTATAATAATATCTTTGTGATTTGAAAGTACTAAGTAGATTGTTCTTATTTGTCAAAATACAGAATTTTTTCAAACAATAAAAGATGACTTAATTAGATGTTGATTAAAATACAAGTCTGATCATTTTTCCTGGTTCCTTTTAATAGGGTCCTCTTGGGATACCTGGCTCTCCTGGTTTTCCAGGAAATCCTGGGATGAAGGTAAAATGTTAATATATTTATTTCTTGATTATATGAATCCCAAAGTGAAGAATGTCACTTCATTAATTGAAGAGTATGGAAGTTGCTCCTAACTAAAGAAAGAGCCTAGAGTATCCTTCACATCCATTATGGTAGGGAAAAAAATGAAGAAAATGTATAAGTGATGTTACTATATAATACAAGGTCTGACAATTAATTTTGCAAACTCATCCTAGAAAAAGTGCTACATACCTCATTGCTGAATATCACTATTTTCACCTTCGAAGTACTCCCCTTGGGAAGCTATACGTAGACGTTGGCATCTCATCCATCCTTCAAATCAATTTTGTAACTGTTTTCCTGGACTGGCCATCAGAGCTGTCCTTGTGCCCAAAATCTGACATTTAAGTTCGTGAATTTGCTGCTGTATGCTTATGTTGGCAGCACCGTACAAACAACTTGGTAAAATGTCATAACCTTGGCAAGGTTGTTTGTACGGTGCTGCCAATGTAAGTGGACAAAGGTAAGTTCGTGAACTTAATTGCTGGTTTTGGGCACGAGGACAGCTCTGTTGGCCATTCCAGAAAGAGAGTAGCAAAATTGCTTTAAAGCATGGACTAGGCACTGGCATCTGTACATTGCTTCCCATAGGGAGTACTTTGAAGATGACCGTATTGATATTAAGCAATGAGGTATGTAGCACTTTTTTAAGGAAGAGTTCATGAAATTAATTGTCCAACCTCATATGCAACTAAAAGAGAATGATACAAATGTAATACCAAAAAATCTGTTGCATTAGGGCTCTTAACTCGAACAGTTGCAAGGAATAAGAGCTTAATCTGAATTGAAACTCTGTTCTTGGATATAGTGCCTGGCCGTAATAAATAGCAGAATGTTCTAAATAATAGGATGTTAAAATAAATCAGCAGTTGACAAAGGCTTTTTTCTAACACAATGCTGGCTTTCACTCCTGCCCATCTCCCACTTTTGTCCACCCCACCTCCTCCTGCCTTTTACTCCTGACCATTTAAAGAAATGGTCTGGCTATTTGGCTCCCCACGTGGGAAAGTATTAAAGTATTTTGCTGGGGTGATTTACATTTGCAGTAGATCACAATTTGTTCTTTCAATACTTTGGGTGAGAAATTTAAGTATTACACTAGGTTATTATGATTATATTTGTTAAATTAGTGAATATATTTAGAACACTAATTTGAAATTTTAAACTATACAATGTGTTTGATTATCCCTCACACCCAGTTTTCCATTGGCAATAATTCTCTTCATCTTGTAAAAGGGATTTACTCCCAATATTATGATGTACAAAATGATTGCAGCCATGGCAACCTCCTTGCTTCTCTAAATCTTGTTTTCTCATAGAATTTTGTTGAAGATCAAGTGAGATAATCTATCCTGACCCAGTATACTCATAGTACCCAAATCAGAGGATGCCCTCAGTATAAGTCAAGGCTTCTTGTTAGTAGCACTACTCAAATTGGACTTGAACTTTGATTTAAAAAAAGTCTGTAGTTGACATTTCAAATACTCTTTGATATGTGATAGTCATCAAATCAAATTATTCTTCAAGGTCTCCCTAATGCCATCTTTAAACTCTATGCCGTAGGGATGTGGCTGCTTTAAAAAGATGCCCTAAGTTTTTTTACTAACCAGTACCTTCTTTCATTGAGAAATCACTCTGAATTCAGGCAGGTAGAACCTTCTTATGTTTTCCTCTGTATCTCTTCTGCTCCCTGAGGATGTACCTAATCCTGCTGCCACTGACTCTAGCCATTGAGGGCTTAACCTCCCTATGTATCCTGATCAAAACATACAAAAGCCCCTCGCTCTTTGTGTGAGATCCTTCACCCTCAAACTGAACTTTGGCTAGAGAATTAAGGAAATAATACTCACAATTCCCAGGAATATGACTTAGCAGAAAGTGGTTTTTGCTCCAACTTGGCATCTAGTTAAGACTTCACTAATAATCACAGTTTATACAAGAGCTCACTGGATACTTCTCTCTTGTCCTGGATTTTTCAAGCACTGGCTTTTGGCTACTGAAAACTGCTTAATAAAGCCAACCACCTTGCAAAACTGTTTCTCTTGAAATTGTTTCCCTATCCTGCCACTACCCCCAGCATAAAATTCCCAGGTTTTCTGTTTTTGATGAGGGTTCTGCTATACCAGTAAGGCTCTACCATGGTTTTTGCTCTCTGGATGAAGAAGAAACTTCCACATCCAGTTATTTGCATTTCAGTGAAGGATAATAAGGATTTTATAGGGATTTTATGTGTTTTATTGATACTGATGAGCTCCTAAGGCTTCAAATTTTTGTTCTAAAATTCTCAGTCCAGGTCCCTCTAGGTATATAAATATGTTGGATAAAATACAGAAACCAGTTAAGTTTGAATTTCAGTTAAATTAAGAATAAATTTTTATATAAATATGTCCCATATAGTGCATGAGACACATTTACACTAAAATTATTTGTTGTTTTTCTGAATTAAAACTTAACTACGCACCCTGTATTTTTATTTTCTATCTGGACCACTATCTTGGGTTGAAATAAGGGTAGTTGTCAGTTTAGCTTGACCACTGTGCTCTGCTCTTAATGCTGCATCAGCATGCCTGAAGGAGTGGGAAAGTCAGTCCACTCCTTAAGCTAAGTTAGGCACGTATACCCTATAAGCCAATTTGCATTCTTGACCCCTTTAAATGTTTGGATGCAAAATGTAACTCCAAATAAACAATCAACTTTGAACAGCATCATGTTTATATTTTTCTTAAATTAACATTTCCTATTGCATCTCTTTAGGGAGAAGCAGGTCCCACTGGAGCTCGAGGTCCTGAAGGTCCTCAGGGGCAAAGAGGTGAAACTGGGCCTCCAGGTCCAGCTGGCTCTCAAGGTCTTCCTGTAAGTTCCTAGTATATTTATGAAGTGTCACAGAAAGCTGGACGTGTTTTATAACATCAGAACAAAGGCAATCTATTTTAATATATTCTGTTTAATTTCTGAATGTTTACAGCTCATGAGAAAAACCACATTTCCCTTGTAAACTCTGCAAATTCTATCTGTTTTATGGAAATGGTCATAAAAGTGATTTTTTTATGATATCATAGTATTTGATTTACTTTTTTGTGAAATTTTCTGCCTCCTTTTGTAAGATGGGTAGACATATGAGAATATCAATATAGAGATGGCTTAATATTTCATGAACTTTTCATGTACCTTTTAGGGTGTGGTGGGAACTGATGGTACTCCTGGTGCCAAAGGCCCAACGGTAAGCAACTACACTTATGCCACGGTGCTTGACCATTGGCCATAGACTTCTAACTAGTTCTCTGCTCATCATGTCACTCTTGTGTTCTTCTGATAGGGCTCTCCAGGTACCTCTGGTCCTCCTGGCTTGGCAGGGCCCCCTGGATCTCCAGGACCACAGGGTAGCACTGGACCTCCAGGAATTCGAGGCCAACCGGTAATGTCCTTTAAAACAACTATTAACCATTAGTATAAACTGAACTAAGATCTCCAAGAGAAATAACGTTTAATGAGATGCAATGAAACATAGATAATGTGACTCATCTGAATGAGGCAAAGGAAGATAGGGATATTTGTAAAGTGAAAGCAAATATTAATGTTCAATTTAGATGTTTAAATTCAAAATGGAATGTTATTGTATTATGTTAAATTTTTTTATTTAAAATAATAATCATAACTTCATGGTCCACCTCATAGAATTTTAGGAATAATTGAGTAATAAGCATAGAAACATTTGCAAGTCGTATGGGGAAATGTGGAGGTTTAATGGGGATTTATAATGACAACTTGGCTAAAAATAGATTGAACAACTATTTCTTGAGAGTTATTCTTGCAACATATTGTTCATATTTAATGTTTCCATATTTTATAGAAATTATTTATTAGGAAAAAATATTATGGTGAGCTCTTAAGAAATAAACACATTGAAAAATTTTGCTTACATGTGTTTGCCTTGATATATAAAAATTAAAACTTTCTTTCCTAGTACTACTTAAATATTTTGGATTCTATTCCAAGTAATTTGGTTATGCCCACAAATCCTTTTGAAGTGCTGGTGAAAGATTTACTAAAACAAGTGTTGCTAATATTTCCTGTTCATTTTATCATGTTCTCAATTTAGCAACTTAAACTTACAACTTAAACAGTTGATATTTGTAGTCACAGATACACAAAACTCTGGAACAAAATAAAACCCTAAAACCTTTGGAGTAAAAGATGAAATGCCCTATTTGAAGTTGTCAAGCTCTCAATAAATAGAACATAAATATAAAGTTATTTTGATTCTGGCAAACAAGTCTATTTCCTAAAATAATCCCTAAGTAGGTTTGTCTATAGAAGTTATCATTGTTTAGTTCTAATTATAAAATTAGAATAATAACCGATTATGATTATTCGGGTGATAAAAAACACTCTGTAAAAAATAAGTCTCTTGAATACCAAATAGACAAACTGCTACCAACACATACTGAATTTTATAAAACATTCACGCACATTCTATAAAATTTGCAAAATTTAAACATGATTACATTATGCTGCTGATTAGATACAGACTCAGCTGCGGAAATTTTTTCAAGGCCCATTCACTATGGTTAATTAAAGCAGGTTACACTGGCTAAATATACTGGTTCTTAAAACTAATGATTTTTTTATTTTAGGGGGATCCAGGAGTTCCAGGTTTCAAAGGAGAAGCTGGCCCAAAAGGGGAACCAGTAAGGCTTCATTTATGTAAATGATAAGAAGAGCATAAATACTGTCTAGAAGTATACAGCTCAAAATGCTTAAGGATTTAAAATAGTAATATTGAAAATTATAATGCCTTTTGGTATAAATAGTTTAACTGTTGAATATAGTTTAAAATTTATGACTGACTTTATTAAATGAATCTTGACTATAACTCACTTGCTGAATGGCTTTTTCTGGTAACTGTTCTGTTTTTAATAGGGGCCACATGGCATTCAGGGCCCAATAGGCCCACCTGGTGAAGAAGGCAAAAGAGGTCCTAGAGGTGATCCAGGAACAGTTGGTCCTCCGGGCCCAATGGGAGAAAGGGTAAAATTTGAATAATAAAATAAATTCTTATAGTTGTGGGGGAATTAACATAAGTAAATTTTAGGATAGTAAGGAAAACTAGAGCAGTTAAGAGAAATGCTTACAGGTGTAGTGCATAGTTCCATATGGTAATCTGTGAATTAAAGGAGCCCACCTAATCATTGTTCTTTCATTAATTCAACTAATATTGACTGAACAAATACTCTATGCCAATTTGTAATAGTGGTGCTTAGGATACATCAGTGAACAAGAGGGCTATGTTCCCAGCACTCTTGTGGGGGCTAGTAAACAGTAGTTTACTCTAGTGGGGAGGTAAGCAATAGACAAGTCAACAGGGAAATAAAATATAATTACACCTTCTAGTAAGTGCTGTGTACACTTAGGAAATAACAGGGTGATGTGGTAGAGAGTAACGTCTAGTATATGACATTAGATCAAATGGTTCGGAAACAAGATTCTCTGAGAAGATGGCATTTTAGCTGAGACCTGAAGTTGAGGATGAGCCAGCAAGAAAACAGGAGAAAGAACATTTTTCAACAGAAGACACAGAAAATGCAAAGCCAGGAATCCAGAAAGGGCTTGGTGATTTAAAAATCAGAAGAGGTTACTGTGACTGGAATATAATGAAACACGTTTGAAAGGGACAATAATATCACCTTACATTTGTATAGAACTTTACAGAATGCGAAGGGCTTCACATCCAAGACAATTCCAATGCATGTTATCGTTGGCATTTTGATGGTGGTAAATGGGGACATCACTTTGCCTTTCCTATCTAGATACCAATTTATGTTTAATTTTACAATGAATTGTTAGAATATTTCTGATTTGAAGAATTTTGGGGCTCAGTACTTATTCTTTGAAATTTTAAAATTAGTTTTATATAGTCTGGTTTCTTTCTTATACATATCTATTGTCATCTGGGTTTTATCACATGTTCTAAAACCTTAGAGTACTAAAAATAAAAATTTCCTACTCATTATATATTACAAAAAAAAATCAACGATTAACAATCACATTTTGGTCATTTATAGGGTGCTCCTGGCAATCGTGGTTTTCCAGGCTCTGATGGTTTACCTGGGCCAAAGGTGAGATTATGCCACCAGTGTTGACACTCCTGTGGGTGTGGGTGGGGCTCCACGAGATACCTGTGTCCAGTGTGTTGATCTAGGCTTGGCCCATGTGGGTGCAGAAAAAGAGTTAAACACAGATGTCAGACCTAATGCCGAATCCCTCTTGTGCAACTTCTGCATTATACAGGTCTGTACTGAGAAGGGAGAGGACAATGGTAGTAGGTATATAGGAATTTGTTTTGAGACTTTTCAGGGACATTCCTGAGGAGAAAAGGGTGACCTTTTCTTTCACTGATACATGATTTTTTTCTTTACCTAGAAATTCAGATGCTTTCAAAATTCTGTAGTTTTTTCCCCCAGTATCTGTATTTTATTGGAGTTAGACTCTAAATACAACTTTTATTGGTTAATGATGTAAACCACTATTATACAAGGAGTCCAAATTACAACAAAACGTGAAGTGACATCGTTTATAAAGAAGTCTTTGTAACTACTTTGACAAACTATTTGTATTTATATTAATGCTTTGATTTGTAAAACAAGAATTTTATATATGCTTGCTTTTGATTGCCTGTGCTCTTTTTCTGACATGTTATGCTTTGATCTGCAACAGGGGGCTCAAGGAGAGAGGGGTCCTGTAGGCTCTTCAGGCCCGAAAGGAGGTCAGGGAGATCCAGGTCGTCCAGGTGAACCTGGGCTTCCAGGTGCTCGGGTGAGAACACAACATTTTTTTTTGCTATATCAACCCAGAATAGATGCTCCTGAGAATTCATTGAACATTTTTGTTTTGTTTTGTTTTGTTTAAATCTAGCTTACTTTCCTAACTTGGAACATTTGGGACATTTCTTTGTTTTTATGGTTTTGACCCGATACATTATTTTTTAAATGTTGGTGTGTTGTTTTTTTTATCATGTATAGAAAACACAGTAACTTCTAGTCTTCCTTTTTTAAAGGTGTATGTAATAATAGTTTTAGCACTTGACAGGAAAAAAATCCTGTTTGTCAATTTTTATGATTATTTTCCTTGCTAATAACTCATTTTGACTTTTGGCAGAGAGAATTACTAACAATTTTATTTTAACAAAATGTCACTTGAAAAATTTATTTGGACTATGGAGTTACCCTTACATTCAGTTGTCAACAATGCCCCTGAAAGAAAGGGATTATATAAAAAGTTGTTGGATAGAAAGGTACATTTGGCTAAATATAAATTCATTTTCTCAAAGCCAGCATTAAATGTGTAAGTAAAAGTCTACTATAGCCCTTTCTTCTTTTACATGAGAAACTGGCAGTGGGCTTACCTTTGCTTAGATATTCTTCCCTAGACACCTGATAAAGGTGGAATGCCAGCTGAATGACCAGTCAACATTGCTTAGAGTAAAAAATGATCCTTGATTTTAGACTGCATTTGAACGGGCAGGGCTATGAATGAATGAATGATAAAAACCTGGTGGGAGGCATAGCTTTGACTTTCCTGAGGTTGGCATAACTTGAACCTGAACATTCACTTTGCTGGCACTAGTATACTATATTCAAGGTGCTGTTACAAATAGTGGTTACATGGGATCTCTAAGCCAGGGTGGCTCCCACACCCACCATGTAGACTCACTCATCCTCTGGCTTCTGGCTGGTCCATTTTGGGAGGCTTAGCAGCTGCCCCTAGATGCTGTGCTGTGAGGACTCATCCCAGTGAAGTGTCACACTTGGTGCCACCCCGTTGGCATACTATGTTGTCTGCCCCGTATCCTTCTAAAGCCAGCTGAGTGAGGCCCAGGATGGTCCTGTGAGTTTGTCTGGAGGAGCCTAAGATTACTGAAAGTGGGCATTGCAAAGTGGATTAGGATCCTTCTCATGCAATGCTATTTTTACGGTAGAATCTTTACTTGAATTACAAGTCAACTACAAACTGACAATTACTTTAATTTTCAGGGTCTGACAGGAAATCCTGGTGTTCAAGGTCCTGAAGGAAAACTTGGACCTTTGGTACGTAATTTAAATCAATGTCCACAACCATTAATATTTCTCAATAGACGTGCAATTTATTTGAGGTTAATGTTTTTGATCATGTGGATGCTGATCATGTTTACATGTTTAAAATGCCCTGCCTTCTGGGAGCAAATACTTAGGATCTGTGTATTTTCCAATTGAACAAAATATGATCACCTTATATTGAAATAAATGTTTGAGATTGAAATTGCTTCCTTGACATCAGTGAAAAAGTTAAAATGATGTATTTTTTTTAAAGATCGGTGGAATGCATCTATTAGCAACATTCTGATATTGATGTTCTTCCAATTTAATACATTTAAGAGATAAGTGGGTATGAATTTTGACAGCTTTTTTTCTGGGCCCTTCCCTTATACTATAAATGTGAAATAGCAGTCCTGAGTTTTTATTACCATAAACTAGAGTAAATGAAAGAAGCAAGATTTTCTCTATTTACATGAAAATGTGAGAAGACATGAAGATGAGACTTGTGTATAGAATAAAAATGACATTTCTGTTCTAAATAGTCAAAATACTTCGACGGTTTTCTTTTCAGATGCTCCACTGTTCTGATTCACTAAGATAAAAATGTTGGATAACTTAAAACATATAAGGTTTATAGTAAGCAAAGGCAAGTACCAATTTGGGTGATGTGATATTTAGAGAGAACGTGTATGAAACTTACATAGTTCCTGTCGATTTTGTAGGGTGCCCCAGGGGAGGATGGTCGGCCAGGTCCTCCAGGCTCCATAGGAATCAGAGGGCAGCCTGGGAGTATGGGTCTTCCAGGCCCCAAAGGTAGCAGTGTGAGTACAATGTATGCTTTCCATCTCATCGTAATTCTCATTTGGACCAGGCATGTTTTTAACAAATTGATTAAAATTTAAATTAGTTCTATTTATTCTTTAGGGTGACCCTGGAAAACCTGGAGAAGCAGGAAATGCTGGTGTTCCTGGGCAGAGGGTAACTATGCATATTCTGCTAAACAAAAATAATATTTATATGAAATTATCCAAATTCTCATGGCCTCATTTCACAAATTATCTCTGTGTGATACTAGGGAGCTCCTGGAAAAGATGGTGAAGTTGGCCCATCTGGTCCTGTCGGCCCACCGGTATGTAATCTTTTAGCAAAAATATATTCATACTGCATTTTTCAATGATGTTTGTCCAAGACTTTACTTAGGACTAAGTTTCAGGAAAAGTAAGTAGGAAAGTGCAGGATTGAAGTCCTTCAGTTTTATCTTTTCTTTTGATTCCTGGGCCAGCATCTTCTGCCTTTTAATGAAATGATTGTTCTCTTCGTTTTAAATGTCTATAACATGCTGATAGCAGACACTACCTCATCATCTTTATGTGTCCCAGTCGAAAAATATATCAAGTGAGGAAAACAGTGTCTGACAAACATTTAATGCTGTATTTCATTAGAATTTATAAATCGTGAATTATACCTACCTTCTAATAATGTGTCTTATAAACATTCATTTAAGGTATTTGGATTTTTTTTTGAAGGACCGAGAAAGAATAATACTGATTCTTTGAGGTATTTTCCTCATAGGATTTAAAAATTGTGTGTATCAGAAGTACTTTGGCATTTTATTTGTTTTGGGGTGGGGCAAGTTAAATATTTTTCTAAATGTTAGCTTTGCTTTCTTTAGTTATTCTAATTTTGAATGTTTGATTAACTTTTATGACACTTAGAAATGAACTACAATGAAAATATTACCCTTTTAGATTAGATATATTAAAAAAATGAATTTTTCCATGTCCAATTTCCCCGGTTTTAGGGTTGGTTCCAGACATTTTGTTTGGATCAAAAAATAAACACGTATCATCAGTCTCTTTGCTGGCTTTAGAAGATATTTTCTCACCAGCAGGAACTTCAAACAATACCATTAGATAGATGACTTTTAATACTAGTTTATTATCTGACTAAAGTAAAAACATGTGATTGGAAAAAATACAAAGAAATAGTAATACTTCTAGTGGCTCATATAAACAGGAAGCAGGCGTAAAATCTGGCTCTTGATTTTCCTGATTTTCTTTTCCTTGTGACTTAGGGTCTAGCTGGGGAGAGAGGAGAGCAGGGCCCCCCAGGTCCCACTGGCTTTCAGGTATGTGCTAATTCAGTTTTCCATTTCTTCTACTAACTGTAATGCTTTTTTTTAATAGAAAAAGATATGGTCAACTAATGAGAAATAACCACGATTTTCAAAGAAGCCATCCCTCTATTAGAAAATAGGCTAAACATTTGAATAAAATTTAAAAAATGTTCAAAGAGAAGGAACAGTCCTCCCCTGAAAAACTGATCAAAAACTCCAAATGATTAAAAAATTAAAAATCATAATAGGTTCTTGACATCTCAACAAGGTTTACTTAACTCTTTTAAGGCTTATCTAATTTTATTGGCACTGTGTCTAAAAGTTTTTGTCAAATGAATTTTTATGATTTATCTAAATATATAGCTATGGCAGATTATTTCATAGCATGGACAACCATAATTGGAGAAAAAAACTTTTCAGGACTGACTTTCAATATTATTCTAGCAACCTAAAATATTGTTTATAGGGCCATTAAAAATCTACAAATATGAAGAACCTCCTGTTACAGGCTCTTTTTTTTGTTTGTTTGCTAGATGATGAGCAAATAAAAATCTAACCCTGTAAACTAGTCACTGTGTTATGTTAGTATGTTGATTTCTTATTCTGTTTTGTTTACCCTGTGGTTCAACAATATCTTTTGCTTGAAAATATAGTCATGGAGGCTCCATGAATTGTGAAGAGTGAACTGGTTGCTTATTATGCTTTCCCAGAGTCACAGTTTTATTTTCTTGCTTTTGTTTTAGGGACTTCCTGGTCCTCCAGGGCCTCCTGGGGAAGGTGGCAAGCCAGGTGATCAGGTAAGTTTTTAAATAATAATCGATAAATCACTGCTTCATAAAGTCACGTATGTGTGAGGCTGTGTTCCTGTTTACTTTGCATTTATTATCTCTTTTAATCCTCAAAACAACCCTATGTACTGGATACTTTTATTATGCCCATTTTACAGATGAGAAAAAAGAGACATATAGATGTTAGATAATATTCCCAAAGTCACGCAGCTGATACGATTTGAGCTCAGGTCATACGCTTCACAAGACTGTGTTCTTAATCACTAAATATATCTTATCATAACTATTGAGTTTTAGGGAAGCTTTATAAAAATGTTATGAACAGATACTAACCATATTATTTCTATCATTTGATGAGCATATACATTTATTTAATTTATTTTTTCTTTGAATGATTCATTCATCATTTAACCATTTAACAAATATTTGCTGAGTGCTGTGGTCTTAGTTCTGTTAAGCCTTGGCCTTAAGCAGTTGAACAAGATGGACATGGACTTTTCCCTGACACTATATTATAATGGGAGTTACAGAGAAGTGTAGGAAGACAGTTACAATAATAACATGTTCTAAATGCTATGATAGGGAAGGCACTGTGTGTATGGAAACATAGAAAATGCAACTAATTCAGATTTAGGGGTTTAGGAAGAGTTTCCTAGACAAAGTAACATCTTTAATGAGATCTGAAGGATGAATGGTGGATGGTAAGTGAGGAAGGGGGCAGGTAAGAAAATACTCCAGAAAGTGGAACAGCAAGGGCGAAGGCTTGCTGATCAAATTAAGGCACAGGAAAGAATTCTGTAAGTCAGGAATGTGGAGTACAACTTGAGGGTGGAGATGACACTGACGGGATGAATCAGAGGCCAGATAATGGAGAGTCTTCGTCTGAGTCTAATTTGTTCTTATTATTAGAGTAAAAGGGAAACTAATGAAGGGTTTTTAAGTAGGGAATGATACTATTAAATTTGGGTTTTAGGAAGATCATGCCACAGTGAAAAAAATAATTTCAAGGGAAAAAACCTGAGGCCTGCTTGATACAGTTATTATCTTTATCAAAGAGAAGAGTTTTAAAGGACAAACTTTTCTTTAGTTAAGAACATACTTTTAATGTAGTCATGACTGCATTAGTTTGAACCTGCAGTTTCTAGTAGAATGTGTTGTCCACATTATAGGTTCAAGAAATATTTACTAAATAGTTTGAAGCGATTCTCCTTAAAAGATCAGTACTTCATTACATTTTATTTCACTTTCCCGTATTAAAATTTTTTCACATTCCATTAAGAAATAAAAGACCTTTAGCATATATTTTATTGTCTTTATAAAAACTAATGCACTGTCTTAGTGAGATATTTTGCATGTTCTCATTGCTAAAAAATCAAACATTCAGTTATAATATAAATTTTTCTGGAAAAAATTTTCTACCTAGTGTATGTGCTATCCCCTCATTTATAAAAGTATATACATTTTTCTTTCATCAATATCTGGCCTTAGTCAGACTTCTAATAGTACATTCAAAGAAATTAGGTATATTATCTGGAAAGTTTTCTAATAAATACATAAAATTAAGCTCAAAGCTTTTCTTCCCAATTTTTAAAATGTATTTGTAGGGAGTTCCTGGAGATCCTGGAGTGGTGGGCCCATTAGGACCTAGAGTAAGTATTTCCTCCTTTGTAATTAACTCTGTGTCCATTGGCTTTATTTTTAAAAAGCATCTTTTATCTTAAAGTGGACTTTATTTTGAGCATTAAAATTCTTCTACTTGATGCATATTAATCTTATGCAAAATATTTTGTGCTGTGAAGCTAGTATATCCTTATATCAAGTTCATTTCTTATCACTAAATTAGAAAATTGAGCCTTCATAGTTGCTCATTTCTAAATTTTTCTTCAGTAGAAGCCATTTTTCAAATTTTCAGACACATCTTAACCTGTTTTTAGATCAAACACTGAGAACATTTGACTTTCCAATGTTGTGTTAGGGAGAACGAGGAAATCCGGGGGAAAGAGGAGAACCAGGAATAACAGGACTCCCTGGTGAGAAGGGAATGGCTGGAGGACATGGTCCTGATGGTCCAAAAGTAAGTATGGTAGTGAGCTTGATTTTTACAGTGTTCTAAAATTACTACTCAATAAATACATGATGATAGTAGAATGCATTTCTCTCGTTTTTTCATGTTATTTGATTATATAATTTTCATCTTCAACAAATATTTAATGAGCACCACTAGACTTTTCCTTGGCACTAAAGAGTCAGCTAAAAAGACAACACTTTTATGATGGGATATATGACCTAGCACACATAGTAATACATTCTCATATACAAACCCATTCCTAATATTTATTTATATAAATTTTACTAATGACTTACCATTAATAAGCAGAAATAAGAATTAGAAAATTGCATAATTTATTAGGAGGTATTCCTAGTTATATGCTCTATTTTCCCCATCTCAAGTTCCACAATTCTGCTTCAAAATATGTGAAAGTATGTCATTTTTGAAATCTGAAAATACAATACATCATAAGGCAAAGACCCTTTCATTTTGGCTACCATTTTAACATTGATAGAAGACAATGTGGCTAACTTCAGTGCAACCATTTGAGGCAGAATTTTTTATGATTATACAACATTAGATTCCTTACTGTCTTCAAGGTCCAGAGTGATTGCATAAAATATGTAGGCTTCAATTTAACCCCTGAATGAGCCTGAAAACCAGCGCAATATCATAGCGTGCTCACTTATTGTTGGTTCATTTTAGGGCAGTCCAGGGCCAACTGGGACCCCTGGAGATACAGGCCCACCAGGTCTCCAAGGTATGCCAGGAGAAAGAGGGATTGCAGGAACACCTGGCCCCAAGGGTGACAGAGTAAGTCTGGTTTATTTAGTCATTCTTTTAGATTTTCTACTGATTAATGATTTCCTCTGCAGACGTTTACTTCTATCATCCTGAGACACAAACCATTCATTCATTCATTCTTTTTTAAAAAATTTATTAAGTTTATTGGGATGACTTTGGTTAGTCAATTTATATAGGTTTCAAGTGTATAATTCTAGAATATAGCATCTGTATAACTGCATTGTATGTTCACCATCCAGAGTCAGTTCTCTTTCCTTCATTATATTTTTTTAAATATACTTTTTTAGAGAGAATGCACAGTGCCTAGCATTGTTCTAGGCTTGGATACAGCTATGAACATAAAGGAGAAATCCCTGCACTCATGAAACTTCCATGCAAGTGTGGGAAAAAGACAATAAAATGAATAAATGGTGTTTTGTGTGTTTTCCCAGGGTGGCATAGGAGAGAAAGGTGCAGAAGGTACAGCTGGAAATGATGGAGCAAGAGTAAGTGAAATCATTCCTTTTCTCACTGAGCCTGGAATCAACATTATAATTATTATATGAATTTGCCAGAACTTTCCAAAATAAAGTTCTTCATGTTTCCATGGTGGTCAGAATTCAGTAAATGATGAAATTTGAGACTTGATATTAATCAATCATGGATTCTCTTTTTGCCTACTTTGAATTAGGGCAAGCCAAAAAGTAAAGTCATTGTTGAGAGACCCATGACAAATTACTGCTTTAAGCCTTAATTTTCTTTTATTTTTCTCTATCATTTTTTAAATTTCATATGCAATGTTTATTTCTAATAAAATGCTGATCTAATGAGCTGTTAGAGACCTCATTCCAGTTCAGGCAAGTAGAATTTTGTAGAGTAGTCACAGTTGTGATAAACATTTCTCAATACACTGGATATTAGGGGTAAAAAAATTACAGCATGATGAATCCTCATTAATGCTTTCATAAATAAAGAGGTCTAATAAGTGCAGTGTAAAGACGGATGGTTGATTTCCGAAGCATTGTTTAATGTCATGTCAGAAATTGGCATTTAACAAGCTTTAGGTCCTCAAAAATAAAATGCATTTGCAATTCTAAGGAGATCAGACAATCAGATTAAAAGCGTATTTTCAGACATGTAAGGGCAGGTAGTTGCATTTATTCAGACATTCACCATTTCCTAGATCAGTTCCTGGTATTTGGCAAATAACTTTTCTTCCGGTAGGATATAGTTTGCTTTAGTTGTCATGTTGTGCTTTGGCAATAGCAGTTGTATATATAAAAAAAGAGATCATGGTAAGCTACTGTTAATATATTGATTCTACAGGTTGAGCCATTGTTAATATATTGATTATTTTAATTTTTAATTTTAAAAATGTATAGAAAAATTTTAGCCTTAATGGTAATTGCCCCTCTTTTCTTAATCTAAAAAGCTAATCACTTAGTTTAGCAACTTATGAACACATACTTCTGCATGCCTTATATTTAAATCTAATATTTGATTTAATATTTCAAAAATGGTCTAAGTAAATTGGGTATATAGTTTGTATTTTATGTCATGAATGGTATGGAGTTCATAGTAAGCAATGTAGTACTGTTTGAAGGCGTAGTGCATGGACAGTTTATTTTAAGGGAAACCTGAAATGCATATTTATTGTTCTTATGAACTACTTTGAAAATGCAGTGTAATAGGATCAAGATTTAAGCAATACCTATCTTATTTTTAGTGAGGGCAATGTGTTTTGTTTTTTGTTTTTTGTTTTCTTTTGTTTTAGGAAAGAAAAAGGGCATTTGCTGTAATTTTACAGTAAAGGAAAAAAATGAATAACATGAAAAATATGTGAATTTAATGAGTGATCTTTATATTTAATCAAATCCTTTAATAGGCAAATTATTAGAAGAATATTGTCCCATTATAGAGCCAGAGAATTTAGTGTTATACTTTGCTCATGTTCTTGTCAAAAATATAAAATTAAAAAGTCATGTTTGTTCCTTAAGTTTCTTCAGTGATACATACAGAAATTAAATGTCATAAGAATATTTGGGCTGCAAATGAAGAGGCAATACACAAATATCAGAGAGAAAACTTGTTTTAGAAAGGACTCCAATATAGTCTAGGAGTTTAAATAATATAATCACATCTAGAGAAGACCCAGTTTATATCCTCATGTGGTGGTCCCCCTGTGCTCTGAACAAAAGAACCCCATTATCTCAGTGTAGCTGGGTAGTGAGACTTCTTTTCATCTCAAAGGAATGTAGAAAACTGAATGTTTTAGCACAATTTTTACTTTAAAAAAGTGATATTTGCTAATATATTATTATTTAAGGGAATAGTATTCTATACAGAAGAAGAGAAGTCTCTTATTAGTCTCTACTCAAATTTCAAATAGGTATTTGCAAAATTAAATATTCCAGAAACAAGGAAACACTGACAAGAATAGCACTAAGTTGAAGAGAGTGTTATAGATGGATGAGTTGAATTGGATGAAAGAGAATAAAACATTCTGTGGAGAAAATTCAGTGGAAATTGTTTTAGACTAAATAGAAAAATCTTGAAAATATACAGATTATATCATTTATTATAGGTAATATTACTTGCAAAAGCAGCCACATGGCACAACAAAATAGTTGTTTCTTTTTGTTGTTGTGTGTTTGTTTAAACATGGAGACCTCTGTGCATTCTTTCCCTCAGTACGCCTATGCTCTGTTAATTGGCAGGGTCTTCCAGGCCCCTTGGGTCCTCCAGGTCCTGCAGGTCCCACTGGAGAGAAGGTAATGTCATGTCCTATGTTGTTAATATTTTGTGAACTTGGAATCATGAGTCTGGATGTGAGCTCTTTCTCGTAATATTTTATCTTTCATAAAATATCATAGTTGGGCTAGATCATCTCAGAGTTCTCCCCATTTTCTGCCTCCTACACAGTGCCCAACACCCTGCAGTTTTATTATGTTTTGCTATTGTTTTGAACAATAACTAAGATCTGCTTTGCAGGGTGAACCTGGTCCTCGAGGTTTAGTTGGCCCTCCTGGCTCCCGTGGCAATCCTGTAAGTGACAGTATTTTGATGGTCTTTAGTATGACATTGAACAGTAAAACAATTCATCATTTTGTCTTGTTATTTATATAAAACCATGCCCATTGCATTAGATTATTTATAACTTCCTGATTTTCAACTTTTCCTTTTTTCATTAAACTTAAAAAATTATCAGTGTATTTTTATATAACCTATTAAGTCTGGTAAGCAACTTATTAGCCAAATAATGAAGAGACTTCTTTGAGACTTCAGACTTAGGAAATTTTGATCTATGGTCCTTATCTTTATATCACCCTTAAGAGTCTTCCTCATGCAATATGTCTGATTTCTCTCTATGTAATTTCAAGATACATATTTATATCATTGTATTTTTAAATATCATTTCTGTTTAGAATAATATGTGAAAGGTACAGTAATCTTTGTCTTCTCCTAGGGTTCTCGTGGTGAAAATGGCCCAACTGGTGCTGTTGGTTTTGCTGGACCCCAGGTATAATTTTCAAATATCTCTTCTTTATAATGAATGCTCCTCTTGTTAGAGCATGAATTTAATTAATTATCATTGCCATATGTTTTGAAGGTATTTTAAAGATTCCAGAAAGTTTTCAGTTTTCTAGGCTATATTCTCTTTCCAATACATTTTTGTCATGGATTGGCACAAAAATGGATGAGTTTGCACAATTTCCAATTCTATACTTAATTGTTATAATAAGAATATGGTGTGATAACTTATTTTTTTCAGCCTTTCTGTAAAGATCTCATCAGGCTGTTGTTTCCTTCTGTGCTCTAATACTGATTATAAAGCAACATTTTACAATAGATGATTAAATAGTATGTTTGTAATAATTACCATAAAATCATTTATCAATAAGTATTATGATCAGTTGCTTATTTATACAATTGATATAGGGTCCTGATGGGCAGCCTGGAGTAAAAGGCGAACCTGGAGAGCCGGGACAGAAGGGAGATGCAGGCTCTCCTGGACCACAAGGTCTAGCAGGATCCCCAGGGCCTCATGTAAGTTAAAAAACAAAAGACAACTTGGGTCCAGTGCCCAGTGCTTAGACCTCGTGGTTAGCCCATTTTGCTTTACTATAGTGATCTTTTGTTTGTTTCTTTCTATATAGGGTCCTAATGGTGTTCCTGGACTAAAAGGTGGTCGAGGAACTCAGGGTCCCCCTGTAAGTTAATTTGAAGCTCTGGGAATTACACACAGTTAGTCAAGATATCTAGTGCTTCATGGCCATTTTAAAGTTAACCTGAAGCTGTAACAACAAATTTTACTGGTATAACTGTTCTGTGGTAGAAAGGGCATTTCACTTAGCTAGACATCTGGGTTAAAATTAGTTCTATAATCTTGGAGACCCCACTGCTTTATATGTAGTATAAATAATATATTACCTATGGAAGAGGTAATGAATAATGTGGAAGCACTTTGTGTAATTGTGCTATATAAAATATTAATGTGATTTTAGCCCTAGCCTTGAACGTACTTGTCTATGTTCAAGATAAATGGAAAGTGGAAAGAGAAAATTAGCCTCTTTCCTACCAATTAATCTAGACCATTTTCAAAAACATAGAATGCAAGAAAAAAATATATATTGATCACAACAAAGAAGGGAATCTAAAGGCCTAAGTGTCCCTTGGAAAAAAGTAGATCTCAGAAAGCACATATAATTAATTGTTTTAAAATTGTTTATATGATATTATATTTCTAGGGTGCTACAGGATTTCCTGGTTCTGCTGGCAGAGTTGGACCGCCAGGCCCTATTGTAAGTCAGTACAGTAATTCAAGTTATTGATGGTGGAGTAATTACCCCCCCACCACAAAAATGCTCACAAATACAGATACACTCTTGTGTACATACTGTATACATGTAGATACACACATGTATTTAATTCTTATTATTTATTCTTTTATTTAATCCATTAATGATTTGTTTTCCAATGTTAACAACTATTATCCCAATAATCCATACTGGTATGTTCTCAAAGCAAATTTATCTTGGATCATCCAGTGCTTCTTACAGCAGCTCATTTGCAAGTCCTTTTTAGCCCCAATATTTGACTATTATTTCATTTGGTTATTAAATACTAACACAATTGTATGCTAATGTTCATTTCCTTCACTTAGGAAACATCTCTGAAACTTTGTTTAATAAATGTTATCTTTCATTATAAAATCAAATCAGACAGAGTAAAATGTTATATATTCCTTGTTGAAGCAGAATCTTAAGAAGTTTGAATTCAAATTAATTTCAGCACACTTTTAACAATGACTGAACTGTAATTGTCTGCAACTAATTTATTTTCTTCTGGGGGATGAATCTGTAGCTGTATTTTGTTTACTTGCTTAAATCTATAGCGTGACTGATTATCTACCAGGAAAAATGGACCTGTGAGGCTTGCAAAGCTGGCTCTGAGGCAGAGACCGTTACATCAGTTTCCCTAATGTTGCTTTCACTGTACCCTCCTGAGTTTCTTTCTGTGTTATACTAGGGAGCTCCAGGACCTGCAGGGCCCTTAGGAGAACCTGGCAAGGAGGGTCCTCCAGGTCTTCGTGGGGACCCCGGCTCTCATGGGCGAGTGGGAGATCGAGGACCTGCTGGCCCCCCCGGTGGCCCAGGAGACAAAGGAGACCCAGGAGAAGATGGGCAACCTGTAAGTTTGGCGTTTTTTTCTAGACCACCTCTAATTAAGATATTTACTAATAGAAATTTGTAATAATCTGCCACAAAGAAACTGTTTCTATAATACATTATCCTGGGTACTTTTATAAATCCTCATGCCCTATAGGTTTTTAATTTGCATTTTTTTGCTGTAGAAAAAAAGTATACCAGGGTTGTCCAGAACGTATTCAGCCATATAATATGAAAGCTAGAGGCATTTATGGCTGGATTTTTTCTGGACAGCCCTTGTATGTATAAATATAAAAATATAACAGTAATGGATATGGTGTTCAAAATCTATATAAGAAAACATTCTTTCTTATATATCTGCACTGTATGAAGAAAATTTTTAGAAAGTACATTATTTAATATACAAATGTCTCTAAACATTAATGTGCTTAGATAAATCATATTTTTCTTTATTTTTAAAGTTAGTATTTTTAGAAAGAGGAAAAATATTTGCCTGAATAGTTACCTGTTTTATTCTATGAATCTTCATGTAAATCTTCAACCTCCTCTTCAACTGATGAGCTATTTTTACTTTTAAATATTGTAAGAGGTTCTAGGTGGATTATAAATTATGACTACTCATATATAGTATGTTTTTATGAAAAAGATAAATTTTTATTATAAAAAAACTGTAAAGCTATGATTTATTTTACTTGCATACAGTTTTACCCTGGAGAATTTCTTATTTTAGCTTATCCTCAAAATTAGGGTCCAGATGGTCCCCCTGGTCCAGCTGGAACTACTGGACAAAGAGGTATCGTTGGCATGCCTGGGCAGCGGGGAGAGCGAGGCATGCCCGGCCTGCCAGGGCCAGCGGTAAGTAGCTGCACTGGTTAATATTTCATTTCATTATGTGCAGTATAATTAGTGAAAAGCCATAAAATGTCTCTATTATTCATGTTATGTGGCTGGATACTTTTTGGACAACCCTCATTGTCTTTTTTCTTTCTTTTCTTTTATTTCTTTCTTTTTTTTTCCTTCACAGATTAAAAGTCTCTTTTAGAAGCAAATTCTGAGTATCTTAAAAAACTTTTGACTTTAAATGTCAAATTATTTACTTAAGTACCTTACAAAGTTTTTGGAAAATGTATTGATTTAACCCTGGGGCTAGAGAAGTAGACAAATAAGGATATGGATTTTAGGTGACTCTAAATCTTTCTTCAAAGATTAAAAATATTCAAAGAGCTAGAAAAGGGAGATAATCTCCTGGTGAGTAACTGGATAGCCTCTTTTTAAATAAACATACATACCTAACAAAGCATCTGTACCTCACATTTCATACAGTAAGTTTTCATAAACCATCAAAGGCAAGAAGTAGTTGAGCTAAAGTAATATTGAAGGTGAAAGTGGGGTGAACTATAAAGAAGGGCTCTGAAAGCAATCTCCTATTCCTTGGAGGGTGCTAAGAATCTTATATTCCCTGAAGTATGGATAAAAGTTTGACTCACTCTTAGCTTTGAAAAAGACTAAATTTTACTGCTGGAAGTTTATATACTTGAGGAAAAAAAATAAATGATAATTTTATATGGATTACTGACAGAGAAATGTACTGCTGGGACCTTAGAACCTGGGGAAATGTGGGTAGACATTTGAAACCAGCAAACCAGGAATTAAGGGATGTCTTACTTTTATCAGAAGTCAGCCGAGGACCTGAAAGTAAAATCTGGCAATAGTGAGATGGAAGTGCCAGGACATAGCAATAAAGTGAGCAGACACAGCAGAAGTGAATAAGGGTGAACATGTCTTGCTCAGTGGTGCGCATTCCAGAAGGACAGCCAGGATTGACCGTAACGCACCAGATTAGGAGCCCAAACACACCTGAGCTGCTAGCAAAGGATACTTTTTAGTTTCTTCGATACCTCAGGATGAGTGTGATGAGAAATGGGCAGGCCTCTAAGAAGGCACTACAATGACATGGAGGTTGTGGGATAATGGATAATTAAGAGGAGGGACTGAGGTGCCATTTGAATAAACGTAGCCTTTATGTGAACTGGCATTCTTAAATTTCTTCAGAAGTGGTTGACACATTTATACTTTATTCCAGGGCACACCAGGAAAAGTAGGAGCAACTGGTGCACCAGGAGATAAAGGGCCTCCTGGACCTGTGGGACCCCCAGGCTCCAATGGGCCTGTAGGGGAACCTGGACCTGAAGTGAGTACTGCAGTAAAAGTAACTCTCCTATTGTTACCTTGGTGTCATGAGCACAATTATTATTTTTTAATTTAGAAGTTGCTTTAGAAGTTTAGAAATTGATTGTACATTTTACCTGAAGGAAGTTTCTTAGTGAAGTTATTTGATGTACTCTGCTTCACTGAAGAGTTGATTAAATGATAACATAAAGAAAAAGGGGACAGAATTAATAACTACGAACTGTTATGAAGTAGTCATGGGGATGTAGGGCATAATATAAGGAATATATTTAATAATATTGTAATAACTATGTATAGCGTCAGATAGGTACTGGATTTATCAGGATGATAGATGGGAGGCGGGTTGGGGGCAGGGTGAAAAAGGTGAAGGGATTAAGAAGTACACATTGGTAGTTATAAAATAGTCATGGGGATGTAAGGTAAAGCATAGGGAATATAGTCAATAATATGATAATAACTATGCCAGGTGGGCACTAGACTAGTCAAGGGAATCACTTCTTAAATTGTATAAATGTCTAACAACTATGCTGTACGCCTAAAATTAATAAAAAATAGTATTGAATATTAACTGTAATTGAAAAATTAAAAAGGGGGGAAAAGGTGAAGGGGAGGAAGAGGTTCACATTTCCAGGTATAGAACAAATAAGTCATGGGGATGTAACATAAAGCGTAGGGAATATAGTCAGTGGTATTGGAATAGCATGATATAGTGTCTGGTGGTTGCTGGACTTATGGTGACCACTCCTTTAGGTATGTAAATGTTGAATAACTATGGCGTACACCCGAAACTGATACAATATTGCATGTTAGCTATATATTGATAAAAATCTGTAAAGAAAAAAGAAATGGTAATAAGGTAGGTGTCTTTGTCCTGACCTTCATATAGTCTGAAACCAAGTATTTTAGTTGATTTAGGTTGTTGCCAAATTGTTTTCAATATGAAAGAATACATCCATTCATCTTTTCCCTTGTTATTATTTCATTCATTCTTTTTACAGCATATTGTCAAAATTGCCAAGTTTTATGGTGATAGGACTAATATAACTATTACAACTTGTAAAAAGGGCAAAGATAATTTTACGTAAATATCACTATAAAGTAATATTATCGATGTAATGTTCCCTTACACTCTTTTTGAGAGGAAATCAGTATTTGAAAGATGTATGTTGGAATCTTCTCCGTTCAGTGCTACAATGAGTAAATCACCAAAAAGTTAATGCCACATCTTTTTGAAAGAAACAATCATTGCTTTTCAAAGTAATTTTCATCAAATGGTAAAAACTTAGTTCTGGGGGAAAATTTTTTTAAAATAGAGTAGACTGCATATGTTAAAAAGTAATTGAATATCATCTAAACACAGTCACTTTATTTCAGAACATAAAGGATATTATTTGGATTAACTTAAGCAGTAAAAGCAAGTAAAACCATTCACTGATAATAGAACAAAAGGTAAAATATGAATGTAATTATTGATATTTATTTCAAAGGATTTGAGGATGTTTTTATTTTTAATAAAAATAAAAATGAAGATTTTAGATTATGTAAGAATATATTAATTTTACAAGCAATTCAAAGTAATAAAAAAGTGGCAGAAGCCTATGTTTTACTGAGATTTCCACAAATGCTATCATCGTTTTTATAAGAGAGGTGGAAACATGCCGTAATCGTTCTGGCAATTGGAATGAGATTTTTTTTTATTACTCAGTTAATTTATTTTTCAAATATGATTCTCTCTAGGGCCCAGCTGGTAATGATGGCACTCCGGGAAGGGATGGTGCTGTTGGAGAACGTGTAAGGGCAATTTCATTGATTAAAACATCTGGAGTAATGTAAATTTGAAATTTTTGTAGTACTAAAAAGTAAAAATATAACACTTTCTTCTCCTAAGTCAAATACCACTGATTTTTCTGATAGAAGAAACTTTCTTTTTAAATATCATAATTTTGTAAATGAAATGAGATTTGAATACACAGCAAAATGAGATGGCATTTTTTTGTTAAGAGCAGGAAAGCAAATTGCTTTCATACTTAGTGCAACACGAAGGCTTTAGATGAGAATACATATGAAGTGGTCTAAATTTCAAACTCATTCCCAAAAGTATGGAAGCAGAAATAGAGCTGTGTGACATCTAAGTTTCTCTATTCACTTCCTGAAGTGGATGCCCTGAGAGAAAATAAACCATATGGCTTTCTGAATATTGTATATTTCATGATGTGTTTTTAAATGAGATGTACAGAACTGAAAATATCCCCAACTTTATCTGAACTTTCAGTCCCCATGAGCAGTCACACAGTTGTCTCAAACTGCATTATCAGTCCACAGAAGGCAAAAATAGCGCCCGCTCAGATGTCTGTTATGATTTAATGGCTGTTGCCACTCTAAGAGTCCATCGTGTAGCAGAACAGACTGGAACCCAGACAGACTTGGATTGGAATCTTGATTCCTTAAGTAACTATTTGATCTTGAACACATTTTCTGAACCTCAATTTTCAAGTACTCTAAGTATGATTAATACTCATACCATTGGGCATTTGTGTTTTAAATCACATGTTTACGGTATCTAGTAGGCATTCAAAGAAAGAAGAAGAAAGTTTTTGAGGAATTTGAAGGTAACACCTTCCATCTATCCTGAAGCCAGGGAATGCAAATTTTCTTGGCATCTGAATCTCTCCCTTGGTCAATATATTGTTTAGTGTTTTAGTTTTCAGAGATTTTGCAGATGTGCTTACCCTCTGGTGTAATTTTGAATATCTGTAAACCCCAATGTACATTTTGAGTTGTCATTATGTTTTATTTTAACCCCAAGTTTATACATAGTTGCAAAAGAGGTAATGCTTTGTAATTTTTAAATGTACATGTGTTTTCAATATATTTCTTTCAAAATTTTGGAGTTGCCAGTTTAGCTTATTCAGCATATTGTGTTCGTTCTCTAACCTAGTTGCTCAAGTTTATCCTGGTTGCCAAATTAATCCATCAAATATGACAATTTCTGTCAGAGAAAAAGGTCTGACTCCATTAATGATGTTAATTCATGTTCATATAATGTAATCTCACGTCTGACTTCTTAAGAAGGCAAGATTTGGAGCCTTGTCATAATTGAGTCACTTGGATAAAATAAGGGCAGCCCCTTTTTTTCCTTTGCTTTATTCTTAAGTAAACTTTTTTCCTTCGCTTTATTCTTAAATAAACATTCTGGAAAAGTCTCTAGTTTGGTGCCAGAGGAATTTACTCCATAGGACATTGCACCATGATCAAATTGCGGATGTTAGGATGGCTGCTTTTTCTTTCATAAAATGGGAAAAACATGGTAATTTAAGAAGAAGGAGGGAAGGGTACTGCAAATCAGTTTCCAGAAAGAACACATAAGGAGTTGAAAATCTGGAAAATAGGGAGTTCAAAATCCTTAAAGTGGTTTCCTTAAAATTTTCTCTTCTTTCACACTCTTAGACAGTATTTGTTTATACCAAGTATACAGCTACCCCAGTGCGAAGACTGCTCGTCTAAGAAACACGCTAAAATCTAGACATGACCTCTCCTGTGTTCTAGCAATCTTGACTCTAAGAAAGTCATAGAGTGAGAATGAGGGGAGAAATGAAGTCTTAAATTGGGGAGAAATAATCTTATTCTTTTCAGTTTTATTTACTAATAAGTAAAGGAAAACATTTACATAACATATAGGTAAAATAATAAATAAAAATAAGTTTTTAAAAAGATACTTTTTATCATGGATAGCATGAGCATACGGAATACCATTGCTTTAGGATAAATATTAAAATAATAATTTAATGGTTCTTCTTGTCAGGGTGATCGTGGAGACCCCGGGCCTGCCGGTCTGCCAGGATCTCAGGGTGGCCCTGGGACTCCTGGCCCTGTTGGTGCTCCAGGAGATGCGGGACAGAGAGGAGATCCGGTAAGGAGAGTCAGTTCCACACTGACAGTTACTTAACATAAACTATCTTATGAGCTATATGCATGCAGGTACACTTGACTAAAGTCTTCAAACAAAGAATGAAACAGTCAATTATGAGTTAATTTTGTGTTAGTCTGAGAGGAAAATGATTGAATTCTAATAGATATTCAAAAATTCTGATGCTTTGACTTTCATCATCTAAAAATGTTGTGATTTATAGGAAATCCTGTTAAAATGAGCCAAGTGGTGTCTTACCATAAGCAGCTAAGATGATCTTCATTCAGTGAATCAATTAATAAAATTGATTACAGAAGTGTCATTGGAGTTATAGTGAGCGTATTTTTATACCTAGTGTCATTAGCATGATTTTAATCAATTAAACATAAGAGTACATATATAGATACACATAATATATATGATTCTCCAACTACAAACACACATATTTAAAATTCTGTGTTTATATAGTATATGCATATTTTTTTACATGCCAACTTTTGTGAAAATTTCTTTTAGGGTTCACGAGGTCCTATAGGACCACCTGGTCGAGCTGGAAAACGTGGCTTACCTGTAAGTTCTCTGGTTTTGTTGTTGTTGTTGTTGTTGTTGTTGTTGTTGTTTAAGTACATATCTTCTAACATAAAATATACTCATAAAGAAGGACAATTTAAAATTCATAAATGAAAATTACCAAATTTCTCAAGCTTTGGGCAAAAGTATTAATTTAAAATAGTGCACAAGAGTTCATATTTGTTTTTATAATTTTTACATTGCTCTGAATTTAAGTATGAATTCTTTCAAATAATATATGAAGACTTTTAAGTCACAGTTTTCTTTGCCAAATCAGAGGAATAACAGTGCCCCTTTCCCTGAGATTTTCTAAAAATTATATAGGAAAATGGGTCTTCATAAACTTGAAAAGTGCTATTTCAATATTATGTTTTACTTTCAACATGACTGCCCTCTCATGTTCTGATGTTTTTGCTATTTACAGTTGCTTCCAGATTAATGATTATTATACAGATATTTAACCATGAATGAATCATCTTTCATGGGTAGTCTAAAAGGTCATGCTCCTTTCACATCCATTAGATAAATTAATACCTCTATTCATGAAGAACAATTACATATAGTCTTAAAAATCATGACCTATTATTAAATCATAATTCTAGTTTTGATCTGAGCTTGACCGAAGGACATTTCATAGTTATACAGCATGTCAAGTATTTGATTTTTAACCAGTTATAAAAACAATGTGGCTTTGTTTTCTATAATTAAATGAATTTTAGTTAAAAGTTTAAATAGATACTTTCTGGTTATTTTCAATTATGAAATTTTGGGGCAGCGAAAGAACTGTCTATCATTATGAAAACTTTCAGGCTGATTTTGGTATTTAAATTTACATTGTTATATGAAATATGAAAAGTTACTAAGATAGTCTTGTTTTAATTATAAAAATTTCCATACCATTTGACAATTAGGATATCCAAATTTAGAAAGACAAACAAACAACCAAAACTAGACTAAAGAACTTATAAGGGAAAAATTAACCTGAATACCTGTCTACTTGATAATATTCTCCAGAGTCAAATTGAGAGAATTTCAGTTTCGTTCTAGGAAAACTCTAAAGACAACAGAAGCTGCCTGGATAGTAGGTGACCATAGCTGCTTGTCAGTTTACTGTAAATCACTGCCCCCCGAAACTGCTTTTATTTCCCAAGACTTGGAAGGAAGGAAGAAAGGAAGGAAGCAGAGAGGGAGGGAGGGAGGGAAGGAAAGAAGGAAGGACATTATCTGATAAAAATGATCAGATAATGTACACCTCATTTCTGAATGTAGCTTTTAAGCTGTAATAATATTCTTAAGTATTACTTTTTTTTTTTTTAGTTTCTCAGGATCAGGATTAATGAATTTGGGTACAGATATTGCATATGTGAGGATAACAGAATTTCTTTTTATTTTTATAGAGTAGAGGGGCTCAATGATGATATTTCTTTTTTATTTGGTCAAACATGTTTTTGCCAATTATTATTACCCCATAGTTTTTTTGAGATATAATTGACATATAACACTTTATTAGTTTAAGGTATATAGCGTAATGATTTGATATGTAAGTATGTATATATTGTGACATTATTACCACAATAAGTTTAATTAACTTATTTGATCTGAGCTTGACCGAAGGACATTTCATAGTTATATAGCATGTCAAGTATTTGATTTTTAACCAGTTATAAAAACAATGTGGCTTTGTTTATTTTTTTGTTGCAATGTTTATTTTCTTGTGGTGATAACTTTCAAGATCTATTCTCTTAGCAAATTTCAAATATGGTCAGTTTTTTAGTATAGTTCCATTGGTCATGTCTAGTTTATTTATCTGCATTTGTAAATTTAACAAGCATTCCATTTTTAAAGGTAGCATGAGTAAATAAGAACTGATACTTTAGTTTAAAAGAATGTATAGATGGTGGCCATATTTTTACATAACAGTATCAGCCAAATGTGTGAAATACAGTCTTTGGAAAATGTTCAGATAGGCGAGATTAAACTTAAAAGGGCCTCTTTCTAGTATAAATGTAGGACAAACATTTAGAAAATTAAATCTTCAGGAAAGCATTAACATTTATTATCTATCTATTATATCTCTCTATCATTGTGTTTTTGGTGATCACCTTCGTTCTTTGAAAAATATGGACAAAAATTTCTGATCTAATTCTATTTAGATAAGTAAATATAAGATATGGTATTCAAAATTATAGTAAATACAATTGTACAAGACAAAATTGTAGTAAATTGTGGTCTAGTCTCAAGAGGCAATATTCATGCCGTGACCCTATTTCTAGGGACCCCAAGGACCTCGTGGTGACAAAGGTGATCACGGAGACCGAGGTGACCGAGGTCAGAAGGGCCACAGAGGTTTCACTGGTCTTCAAGGTCTTCCTGGACCTCCTGTAAGTAATTTCTTTAAGTATTATTTGCCCTCCATGTGAAAATACACAGGTATCTTGACATGAACATTATTTGTCTTTAAAATGGATGGAGTTTTTGTATCTTATTTTCATTTCAAAGAATATCTTGATGTATAATTAATTAATTATCCAGTTGTCCAATATAACTGTCCAGGTATTAACTGCAATTTTGTCAAAAAGAAATAAAGCAAAAGTTATGTGCATTATTCTTAGTATTGGTCAACTTATGAAGCCATTGTAGAGGCTGATGACTTTATGAAAGTAGTTAATGCTGTTGATGTCAATGACAGCACATTTTAAAAAGCTGAGAATGACAAAATGTAAGATTTAAATATTTTGGCAACATTCAAAAATTTTTTCCTGCATAGGGTCCAAATGGTGAACAAGGCAGCGCTGGAATCCCTGGACCATTTGGCCCAAGAGTAAGTGATAAAACTTAACAAGTTGCAGATGTAAGTAATAATGCTTTGGGGATATACTGCTAAAGCTTGAGTATCATTGTCATGGATTGAAGTTGAAATTGCCCAGGTTCTCTAACATCTGGCAGCAAATGTATGAGACAAACCATTCAGCAGTTATCATTAAGTGGAAATATCCTGAAATATGATGTATTACTTCATGGCCTCACATTAAAATCTCTTGCCTACGGTAAATATATGTATTGGTTGGTTCATTGAAATTTCCATTAAACTTTCACTCCTTGAAATGATATAATAGGACTGACCATGATGTGGAGAGAGAAACTAGATATTCTAAAGCTGGATATATTTTTTTCTTTACCTCCTCTGAACTAGTTTGCATACAGCTAATTTGGAAGCAAATCATAAAATTAAACCAACACTTGAAGCTTTTAGAAATACTGCATTCTTATTAATCCTACCTCTAATAGGTCATTATTGTATGTAATAAGACAATTGGCAGACATAATTATTTAGGAAAGTCATTAGAAAAAATTTCTGCTATGTCTGAAAACAGTATAAATAAATCATACATAAATTTGAGAACAGTCATATTAAAATTGCTGGGATATGATATATTCTGGGATATAAACACAAAAATTTAATTTATACTTATATCAAAAACTTTAACAGTCATTTTCTTAATCTCAATTAATTGACTTTCTAATTAAGTTTACAATACATAAGATTTGATTAAACAGCTCCCACTAATAAACGTGGATGACTAGTCCATTAAAGCTTTTACCTGTTACTGGTCTTTTACTGTGCGTGAATGATAGACATTTTATATGTGATAAAATAGTAAACATTCGTAAGTGCCCAAACTGCATTGATTAGTCATTAGGAATCTGAACCTGAGAAATCATTGTGATAGCTCCATAAGGAAAATAGTTCTTCAATCAGAGAAAATCATTGTAAAATTTCTCTCATAGCATTTAAATTACAGTTTTTGTTTCTTATAGGGTCCTCCGGGCCCAGTTGGTCCTTCAGGTAAAGAAGGCAACCCTGGACCACTTGGGCCTATTGGGCCGCCTGGTGTGCGGGGCAGTGTTGGAGAGGCAGGACCTGAGGTAAAATCACAGGGGTTTGCATGCAGATAACTCTGTTGGTTCTTATAACTTGGATTCTACCCAAGGAATATATGTGCAGCATGACAGATAAGAGATTGAAGGAACACTGAAAACAAACATAAAAGTCATACTTGATCTTGTCTGTATAAGTAACTATTTACAGTATTGTAGTATAGATTATTCAAATATGTATAAAATCAGAGTCCAAGCTATAATATCTAGGCCTTGATTTCATGTGATACCAATGAAAGCAAATAGCAAGTTATGATTGTATTTATATGAAACTTATGAAAATGTTACTTTGCTTTAAATGGCAATTACTAAAGGTAAGATTTGCTGGAAAGTGAAGAGGATGAAATTCAAGTTCTTTTCTACTGAAAATGACATTCAGAAACTATTTCAATTAAAACTTTTCATTAAAAAATTCCAGTAGTATCAACTTCAAGATTATGTAAAGCTATAAATTGTATTAGTTAGACTCTGGCTTCTCAGCTCTTTGGGAAACATCCTCATGTATCTGCCATGTGCATATGTACATGTGCTGTGTGTATGAGTTTATGATTCTCTCTCTGGTGTTTCTTCCTCTTTGGGCTTATTTACCTTTCCCTCTTTATTCTGTCTCTGCCCCTTACTAGCAATACTATTAAACAAAATATTTATTATATGGATCAAAAAGCCTTCTATTTCAGGGAGTTCCCTGGTGGTGTAGCGGTTAGGCTTTGGCGCACTCAACGCCATGGCCTGGGTTCGATTTCCAGCCAGGGAGCTACACCCCCAAAAACAAACAAACAAACAAAAGAAAACCTCCTATTTCTTATGTATGGTAAAGAGGAATACTTTCTGTTTATTTCTCTGTGAATGAAAACAGCTACAGAATTGTAATACCTCTGGCTCATGTGACTTTGAATGACGTTATTTTGTGATAGAAAAAAAATCTCTTCCCTGAGATTAGCATTAAGTCATCCATAGAATCAAGATATAAAAATAAAACAGATTTAACAGCCTCTTGAGAGTGAGGATATTTTGCTCTCAAGATTCAAGCAACTTGTCCAGAGCCATATAACAAGTGACAGACCAGTATTAGAACTCCAGCCTTCCGACTGCCAGGGCTTCCCGCCTGAGATGTGGGCCACACATAGCTTCAGATTGTCTGCTGATTTTCTCAAGTTGCTAAGTTCTTCCTTGGGGAAGTGCTGAAGGAAATTAATAATGAGGATCTACTTCCTAGCTTCTGTCACTTTTTGTGTTTACCTCCTTTTTACTCTAATACTTCTTGTTTGGCAAAAATGTAAGAGCTCTTGATTTTTGTTAATAAAAAGACTGAGAATGTTCTTCAATTTTGTTTAGTACAAAGAATTCTGATCTACATATTGGGGTTCATACACATAAAAAAGACTTTCTCCTATTTGGAGATAGGAGGGAAATTGGTATTTCTTGTGGGTATTTTCTTGGTATTGACATGTAGAGAACTACCACCCACAACTCACTCCTCTGTGCTTCCCCTTTCAGCTTCTGTCCATAAATCCTTTTAAAACACTTAATTGTGCCTTGTCCAAAATCGTTTGGAAATAAATGTACGTATCTAACATAGAATATGTTAGAAGTTGAAAGGCCAGAACCATCTAGTTAAAAGAGGATATGAGTCACAGATCTCTCAGTACCATCATCAGTGCCTTTTGTCCAATAGAAAACAAAACAAAACAAAATGTGTTAACTTTATTTCCAATTTTTAAAAATTTAGGGTCCTCCTGGTGAGCCTGGTCCACCTGGCCCTCCAGGTCCCCCTGGCCACCTTACAGCTGCTCTTGGGGATATCATGGGGCACTATGATGAGAACATGCCAGATCCACTTCCAGAGTTTACTGAAGATCAGGCAGCCCCTGATGACAAAAACAAAACTGACCCTGGGGTTCATGCTACCCTGAAGTCACTCAGTAGTCAGATTGAAACCATGCGCAGCCCTGATGGCTCTAAAAAGCACCCGGCCCGGACTTGTGATGACTTAAAGCTTTGCCATTCTGCAAAGCAAAGTGGTGAGTAGTTAGCTGTCCATTTAAGCAGTGTCAATTTTTCTGATTGTGTTATTCTCACCTGCATTCCAAAAATATTTTATTGATTGCATTCCAAAAATGGTGACAGACACAAGAGATAAAACCATTAATATGTCACAGAGTTTGTGGTTTAGTGGAGGGAACAATGACATGAAAAATTAAATGGTGAGATGATTAAGTACTATAACATAGGACATATACTATTCATGATCCAGTTTCATGGTGGGTAGTTTCATTTCCATCTAGAATTCTTAAAATATTGGTAATTTTGTGGTGATATAACTGTAGAAAATACTTGCTTAAGCAAGGTTAACAATTATTTACCTACATGACTTCTTAGGGATTTAATATGCTAATGTGTATTTTTGGATCAAGAGTAGAATAAAATGTGTTTCGCAAATTTATTTGAATATGAAATTTCTTTCATGTAGTTTAATGTTCTGTGGCTATCACTTTAGGAATCTTTGCTGGCAGGATTATACTGTAGTGATGTTCTTTCTGTGCTAGTTGCATAAACCATGCCTGAAGCCTACATTATGCTATCATTTTGATTAATCTAATAAAACCTGGAAAAGAGGTATTTTAGGTCATAGGAATGAGCTATGAAATGCTTAAAGAGCTTCAATTAGCATGGAAATGACACTGACAGAGATAGATAAAATTATCTTTGAAGGCTAGGCAATTTGATTCTCAACTCTATACATCCAAGCACTGTGCCTTCATTTCTTTTAAAATGCAGTGTTTCATACATATTATATACACAGGGTGGCCCAAAAGTACGTATACAGTATAGTTTTTATTTTTTTGTGTGTCAGTGTGTATGTGTACTCATATAATCTGTTGTGATGTATTTCATTGCTTCAACTGTATACCTGCTTTTGGGCCACCCTGTATATATGTATACATATGTATAATATATAAGTACATATATACACACTTACATACACACAGATAGTAAATGCACAAATATATATTTGTTTGTAAATTTATTTGACTATATATCCAGCACTAAGTACTAACTTGGTATGGCTTGTTTCAAGAATCCCTTGTATATAAGATCAAAATTAAATAAGGCCAGTGAGAAAATTCATAGCATTCTAATTGTAGTTCAAGTCATATACTTACAATACTCATAGTTTTGACACTACATTATTTTATTACATTCCAAATATAATTTGCTTTGAAATATTGGCTTTAAAAATTTAATAGGAACATACCAGTTTAGGTAAAGCCACTTAATCACTGTGGGTTATCGCTTTTGGTATAATTTTCTCATCTTTAAAATGGAGATAATGATATTTCCTTCACATGTTTTAAGCCTTAAACATGTGGTTTGGCAAAGTGCCTTAGAATAGTGCTTGGCATGTAGAAAGGACACAAATACATAACAGTTAATTGTCCTTCACTGCAGAATAATTCCTTAACTGGGATACTCTCTTAAAAGAGCCCTTAAGCCAAGAGTTCATGTTTTCAAACCCTCCATTAATTATTTAATAGACTCATCAGTGAATATTTTTATTTTGAAAAAATAGGTGAATACTGGATTGATCCTAACCAGGGATCCACTGAAGATGCAATCAAAGTTTATTGCAACATGGAAACAGGAGAAACATGTATCTCAGCAAACCCATCCAGTGTACCACGTAAAACCTGGTGGACCAGCAAATCTCCTGACAGTAAGCCTGTTTGGTATGGCCTTGATATGAATAGAGGCTCTCAGGTAATTAAATATGCATACTTGAAATTGCAGTTTTTGCTTTTTGTTATTTATTATGTTTTAGTATTTATTTAGGACTACGCTATTTTTTTTAATTTTACAATGTTTATTTTAAAGTAATGTATTCTCATTAGTTGCAATTGCAATATCATTGCATAAACAAAGTTTTACTATGAACTAAATCAACAGGAATTTTGAATGATTATTTTTCCGTTGATGGAATATAGAAAGGTAATTATTTTTAATAGTTCCTTTAATGCATGTCACACTGACTGTGGAGTATACTTGAAAAGATTTCTCCACAGTTGAAAGACAGGGATTGTATTTAGGGTCAGGAGACCTAGGTAATTCAATCTGAATTTCTTACTGACTTTAGGGCCTTAAGAAGTCACTTAACCTTTCAGAGGCTCAGATTTTTCATTTTAAAGTAACAGGTGATAATATTTATCTCATAGTCTCCATGTGAATCTAAATGTTTACTATTGTATCTAGTACATGGTAAGTTAATAATAAATATTAGATAATTACTATAATAGTATTTATATAATCGAATCACTTTGTAAACTTTGTAATATTATTTAAACTTAATGCATTTTTATAATTATATAAATTATATTAGTATTTTTCTGAATCCAGTCCCCTCTATGTTTTTTTATGGCCCCACATTCAAATACCTAACCAGTTTTGCAACTGCCTATTTCAATATGAGTATTTTATTCTGGATTTCTTTCTGCAGCCTAACTCTGAAATTTTCTTCTCACCTGTGCCCCTGATCTTTCTTCAGAACTCATGTTCATAATAAACATGATATAAGGACATTATGGGTGTGTGCAAGATATGCTAGAATCTACCATTATTTAATGAGCAGAACATTTTTAAATTTAAATATACCCAATTTAAATGTAATTTGGTTAATATAATATTATGTAAAAAATTCAAAAAAGGAGAATTGAAAATACAGCTCAATGTTGAAGATGAGTAGGAAAGAGCCACTAGAAAATCATTTTTGATTATTTTTGTGAGCTAATGAACAAAGTTATATTCATATTTCCTACAAGTATGTAACAGTTGTGTTAAAAATATTTTATACAAATAGATAAGTTCTAATTCTTATTATAATAAGCAGTAAAAATGTGTTGGTTTTGATACATGATTAAATATTGAAGCCAATGCTCAAGTATATAACTTCTAAAAGGTAATATCCAAGATATTTTTTAAATGGCAAAGCAGATTTAAAAATACTTAAACTTTCTCTGGTGAATTGTAACTATCATTGGTTTCTTTACTTCTTGTTTTGGGTAGTAAGGCCAGAGGTTCTTATTTGTGAATATTTATAAAAATTTTAAGATATTTTTATATGTATAAGTAGAATATCTTGTCATATGAAAGAATAAAAGTAGTACGCTTCAAAATTGATTTGTCTGAATTTAACCCACACACCCACACATTCACACGCACAGCACTGTGAAACACTTCAGTGTTGTGTATAACAAAAACTTTTTTTGTTTTTCTAGTTTGCTTATGGAGACCACCAGTCACCTAATGCAGCCATCACTCAAATGACCTTCTTGCGCCTTCTATCAAAAGAAGCTTCCCAGAACATTACTTACATATGTAAAAACAGTGTGGGATACATGGATGATCAAGCTAAGAGCCTCAAGAAAGCTGTGGTTCTCAAAGGGTCAAATGACTTAGAAATCAAAGCAGAGGGAAATGTTAGATTCAGATACATAGTTCTTGAAGATACTTGCTCTGTAAGTACTTTTGATCATATTGATCTGAGTTATGAAAAATCATTTTTGTTAAAAATACTGTTATGACACTAGAGGTAGGGACAATTTTCCCCTATATTTACCCATAAGAGTTTGTCTATCATTGCTCTTTAGGGTAAAGTGGAATGTGTGTTAGTATATGAAGCATGGTAGAAGCTTTAATACAGTATCATTGGGTTCTGATCCAGCTCTTCTGCAAACTCATTTTGGCTCTCCTGCAAGTTACTTAATTTATTTAATCTCAGTCATGCTTAAAATTCCTTGATTCTAAAATGTATAATCATTCAGAGATACATTTTTCATTGATTTGTATGTCTCACCACTTGCATATCTAGATATAAAAAGTAAAATATTTCATGATGAATTGTAGTTTTATTTGCAAAAAGCAAAAAGGCTTTCATAGTTTATGTTGCTAGTGCTCATTTGGGAACTTGCAAGAGAACAAAGGGCATTTTCTCAATTTAAAACTAGGAAATAATGTCTGCCAATCTTGCTAGGTCCTCACTTTGTTAACAGTGCTCTTGAGAGGTGCTCTAAAAATCATTGTTTTTACATTATAAAAATTGGCTTGGACATTGCTGTCCAACATCTTTGGAATATTTATATATACTATTAACCCATTGCACAATTTAATTCCAGAAACGGAGTGGAAATGTAGGCAAGACCATCTTTGAATATAGAACACAGAATGTGGCACGCTTGCCCATCATAGATCTTGCTCCTGTGGATGTTGGCAACACAGACCAAGAATTTGGCATTGAAATTGGGCCAGTTTGTTTTGTGTAAAGCAAGCTGAGATACATCGACAATGAGCAACACCTTCACCACCAGTGAGCACCACCATTCACGAGAACTTTGACTATTTGAAGATGATCCTGAGACTCTTGAAGTAACGGCTGATGGTGAATCAGCGTTGTATATATGGTCTTCAGTGCCTGGCCTCCTTTGCCTTCAGAATATTTATTTTACTTACAATCCTCAAGGTTCAACTGATTTAAAATATTTTCCAATATAGCAGTTTAGATTTAAGATGACCAATGACAATGACCACCTTTTTAAAAAGTGAACAGATTAAATAAATTTTTGTTCTCTTCAATTTATTTCAATGTAATAACACAGTTGATTAATATTTATGAAAAAAATTTACTGCCTGTCAGGTAGCTTAAAGAGTGGGGTATGTAAATCCACAAAATGTGTTTATTTCACTTAGCTGCAATTTGAAAAATAGAAAGTAGTGCTCTTTTGTGATATCTCATTCCCAGATGATCAATTAAAATGAAATCAAAATGTTAATCTTTGTGATTGAAACTCTCATGCATGTCTTGACACGTGTAACTATCATAGAAACTCTAAAGTGAATCTTAAAAAAATAGTTTCTCACTGTCTTAAATGGAATTTTTAAATAATATATATTCAATGGAATTTCTTGAAAACAAAGTGATCTTAGATTTTATAAAGGATGGTAAGTTTGGGCTCTTTTCTCATTCAAATTTAAAGGTACCTTTCCCTCATGACTGAGTTTATTAATATAGATAGAAAAATACATTTGCACTTTCTTGTTTAAGAAGACTTTAAATGCAAAAATTTACTCATACAACTATATAAACATGTTCAGGACCCAAAGTTGAGAGTCTTCCACGTGTACAATCTCATCATCCTGACGCCTCTAATGAAGAAAAAGATTAAGAAACTCAGAGTTGTGGAACAGACTCTAATCAAATGTGATGTTTGGAAATAGGACATTTGGCCTTTGACTCTCATAGAAAACATGACCCAACATTTTTTAGCATGAGCTACCTCATCTCGAGAAGCTGGGATGGACTTACTATTCTTGTTTATATTTTAGATACTAAAAGGTGCTATGCTTCTGTGATTATTCCAAGACTGGAGATAGGCAGGGCTAAAATGTAATATTTTTTCCTTTAATGATGGTGCTATAATCCCTCTTATAAAATTCTTTAAAAATAAAGATGATTTCCTCAATACCATTTGTGAAAGCATAACTGTTAGATTAACCCGTTTCTGAAAGGAGGAGAATTATTCCAGTGCCCTTCCTGCTGTTTATCTGTCATACTGTATCTAGAATGTTTTGTAATACCTGCATGTTCCTTACACCAAGACATGGAGGTCCCCTTTTGTTTCAAGGTTTTTTGTTTTTCTCCTTAACTGCATTTGTTGGCTCCATTTTAATTTTTTCTTTAAAGTAAACAGCTGGGACCATCTCAAAGGACAAGCCATGCACATAACTTTAGTCATGTATCTCTGCAAAGCATCGAATTAAATGCACGCTTTTGTCATGTCAATGGTTTTTGTTTTGTGGAATTCCTTTGAACATATTAGATCTATTTTATTTCCAATAGTGAAAAGTGAGGTGTTGTGGTGCTTTTTTGTTCTCCATTTGTTTAAAAGATAAAACAACAGTTATCTTCCATCGTTTATATACTGGCTTATATTTGAAAGTCAATTTGCAACAATCACTCATGAAGGCAACATGACAGAAATTATCACTGTCTATGCTCTTAAAAATCTCAGGGTAGTATTATTGATAAAAAGGAAACAACTGATTTTTTTATGGTTGAATAAACTGTGATAATATAATAAAATAGATGTCTCATAGTGTATCACATAAGAATTTAGCCTAAATGCTTTCACAATTTTATTTCAATAATTATTTAACAACATTGTTTTTCCCCCAATTTTTTATTATTTGAGCTCTACACCTTGAGTTTCAGTATTTATATACCTAAAAACATTTGTGAGTTTTGTTTATATTAAAAGTTCAAATCCAATCTAAAAAGGTTGTACCAGGTCAAATATATGAGACAGAAACGTGATGATTCTACTAATCTCCAGCTATGCAAATACTAGTTCTTATTTGGAGCTCTGGAATATTACAAATAAAAGGCCATCTCAGACAATTTCAAAAGCCCTCAAATTTCCTACTTGAGTTCCAGATCTATAGGTCCCATTAGACTTAGTGGACTTTTTAACCTTAATGTCTTAACAGACACCTCAAAATCTACATAATTGAAAGTGAAATAATCTACATCTGGGGAGGATGGTGACATTACTTTATTATTAATTTATTTAAAAATACAAGTAAAATTTCCTCAAATTAATAGAAATGAAGAAAAAGAAGAAAAATAGCAAAGGTAGCATAAACAATGCTGAAGTCCCAAACTCACAGCATAAAATTTGGCAAATTATAGCTGGATTTAATATAATATAATGTATTCCAAATTGAAAAGAGAGTCAAGGAATTTATAGACATTCCTTCTCAAGAAAATAGTATTATATGACAGAAAGCAAGTACAAAGAAATAAAAATCTGGGGAAAAGAAATGATTGGGCATTCGCACTGGGACCCTCTATCCCAGCATGAATAAAGAACATCTCATATTTTTTTTCTTTGAAATAATGATTTCAAAAAACACTAGAATAACTCTTAAAAGCTAATTTTGGGGCTGAGGTCCAACAGTGGCAAACCAAGGCAATGATGCGTCATTGAAAACCAAAGGCCTATGGAGCATGGGGCATGCCAGTATGTTGTTTCTTGTTTTTATAATTAAAATGACTGACTTAATCAAGAGCAGCTTTGCTTCTTAGCCTTTCTGATAAATGCATCATTTTATTAAATATTTAAGTGTCAGCATTCTCCAGAAATCAGTCTTTTTCTCTTTACCTTCACATTACTCTCTCATCACAGGCTCTTATCTATACCCATGGCTTTAATTACTACAAATTCCTCTTTGGAGCTCAAGAAATGCATATATGAATGTTTATCTCAACATCTTAATTGGATTTCAGAGGTACTTGTAGTATAGTACATTAAAAAAATTTTATGACATTTCTATCTCAAGGATTATAGGCAGGTCAGAAATCTGGGAGTCATTCTTTATTTATTTATTTATTTATTTATTTATTTATTTATAGAGGTGAAATCAAGCAGCAGTTTATTGAAAAGAAAATAAAATGAAACAAAGAGATAGTTTATTAAAAGGGAAAGTACACTGCAAAGAGGTAGGAGTGGGTCCAAGCAGGAGTGGCTAAAGGGCCTCAAATGGCAAGGGGAAAAGTACACTCTTAAGAGGTAGGAGTGAGATCGAGCAGGAAAATGGCTCAAGAGCTCTGGGAGTCATTCTTGTCACTTCTCTCTCCCTTACCATGCCAGAAAAGTATTTTCAGTTTTGCTTTCTAAATGTTCATTAAAGCCATACTCTTCTCTCCATCTCCAATGCCATTATCCTAGTACATATTATCATTATTTCTCACCCGGGCTCCTTCAATAGCCTTCTAATAGGATTTCAGACAACCATTCTTGCCCTATTCTGATCCATTCTTTCCATAACAGCCAGAGCAAACAATATGAAATATAAATCTGAATATATCACCTCACTCTGACTCCCCCACGCACGACACAATGCATGCATGTGCGCGCGCGCGCGCGCACACACACACACACACACACACACACACACACACACATCTTTAAAAGCTTCAGTGGTATGTGGTAGGATATAGACAAAAATCCTTAAACTCTATGAAGCTCTGGCAGGACTTAACCCCACCCTATGTCTCAAGCTTCATTTTGCCACTTTCACCCTTACTCTGCTCCATACACAGTGGATTTCTGTTCATTTCCTAAAAACCAGATTCCTTATCCTGTCAAAAGCTATTTGCATATGTATTCCTTTTGCCCAGTTTACTTGTACTTATCTTTTAAAGCTGCTCTGCTCAATGCTATGTCCTCACAAAATCCTTCCTAGATTCTTCACCCTTGCTACCACCCAGGTTAACTTCCCCTTGTAAATTTTCCTGGCACTCTTAACTTTTTTTACAAATTATGATGCCTTATATAGTTGTATGATTATTTAATTAGTGTAAGTTTTCTTAATTATGTTTGTTAGAAGGGCAGGGCTATTTATAAGAATACGACATACTGCTTGATATTTGTGTTTATTCAAAATACTCGTATATTTGTTAAGTGAATGATGAGAAATTACATATTATATAACTAGAAAATACATTTAGTGTTTATATTTGATTTATGTACTAGCATGAAGCATGTATCATTATTATTATTATTATTATTACTGTTTCTAGTAGTATTGTGGACAGAAACATAATAGATTATTCTATCCACAATGACGATAGCAACATACAACACTAAGGACTAAAAATGACAATAAATTTATAGTAAAAGTGGAAATAAATATACCTATTATCACACAGGGAAGCTCAATATTTGAAAAGTATAATTCTTTTTTCCTAAATTATTACATAAATTAAATATAATTTCACTCATAATTTCTATAAGATCTTAAGAACATGGAACATAAAATAACAACTCTAAAACTCATTGGAATGAAAATACGGAAGAAAAGTGATAAAGAAATCGCCCACAAAATAAAAAATGATGAGTAAAGATGAGTGACTGGCCCTACTAGATATAAAAAATATAATAAAAAGCTACTGCCATGATGAAAGAAGAGTATTTAGAAATAAATTTATGTATATTAGAATTTAATATATATATATATAATTAATTTTATTCAATTCAGTGGTATTACAGAAACTTGACATTTATCATTTTAAAGTATGTTTCTTTTCTTAATCCTTATACCAAAACATTTCCCAAATGGACTGAATAGTTCAATTAAAAAAATCTCTAAATATATTACCACAAATGATTTTGAGTAGTTTAATAATCTTGGAATGGGAGCAAAAACAAATATGTAAATAATAACATAAACTGTTGGAAGATCAGATTCTAAAATACATTTTACATTTATATTATAAAACTTTAAATAAGCATGCTTACAAGCATGCTCAAACTGGGAAAATTTTGGTAATAGATATGACAGAAAAGACTTAATATACTTTATTTTCAAAAATCCCTTAGGAACCAGTTTTTTTTAAAAAAGCAAAATCCTGTGTAGATAACTCACAAAAGCCATAATATAAAGGCTAATAAACATATAGAAGATATTTAATATCATTAGAAATAAATACAGCTAAAACAAAAGATATCAAATTATGTCAGAATTTGACTAATCAAATGTCTGATTGTATCAGGTGTAAATGAAAATGCAGGAAAATACTCATATGTACTTTCTTGTCTGATTTTTTTCCACTAACTATAGAGAGTATAGTTAATCATTTTTTCAAATTGGTCTATTCCGAGTTCCTGTAAATGTGAGAACATATGGTGCCCAGATGTGAGCTGAGGGTAGGAGAAAGAGCAGGATACATAGGATCATCAATTTTGCTGCATGATAAGTAACTTAAATATCATTTGTAAAAACAATTAGAAACAATAAACAAATATAGTAAAGTTGCAGGATATAAATCAAAGTAAAAAATTCATTTCATTTCTTTATACTAACAAAGAAATTTCAGAAAAAGAAATGGAAAAAACATTTTTTGCAATTACAACAAAAATTTTAAAAAAAACCTAGGAGTAAACTTAACAAAGGATGTAAAACATCTATACACTGACCACTACAAGTCATTATTTTTAAAAAAATTGAAAGACAAATAAATGGAAAGATATTTCATGTTCATGGATCAGAAGAATCAATATAGTTAAAACAACCATATTATTCAAAGCTATATACAGATTTAATGCAATCTGCATCAAAATCCCAATGGCATTTTTTCAAAATATAGAACAAAAAAAAATCACCAGATTTGTATAAAACTATGAAGCCTGAATAGCCAAAGCAATCTTGAGAAAAAAGAACAAGGCTGGAGGTACCACACTTCCTGACTTCAAATTATACTAGCAAATGACAATAATCAAAACAGCATGGTATTACCAGAAAACCAGACACACGGACCTATAGAACAGAATTGAGAACCTATAAATAGACCCACATATTTGTATATATGGACAAATAATTTTTGACAAAGGAGCCAAATACATACAATGGAGAAAAGAAAGCCTCTTCAATAACCAGTGCTAGGAAAATTGCCAGCTACCTGCAAAGGAATAAAACTAGACCACTGTCTGCCACTATATACCAAAATTAACTCAAAATGGATCAAAGACCTAAACATAAGATCTGAACATAAATTGCATAGAAGAAAACATAGGTGCTAAACTTATGGACCTTGGATAAAGAGTGAAGAGTGGATTTTGTAAATTTGACCTCAAAGTCAAAGGAAATAAAAGCAAAAATAAATAAATGGGACTATAACAAATTGAAAGGCTTCTACACAGAAAAAGAAACCATCAGCAAAACAAAGAGGTCACCAACCAAATGAGAGAAGATATTTGCAAACTCCTCTAATAAGAGGCCAATTTCCAAACTATATAAAGAATTCATGCAACTCAACAACAACAACAACAAAAAAAAATCCAATTGAAAAATGGGCAGAGCACTTGGAAAGACACTTCTCTCTGAGGAAGACAGATAAACAACCAATAGATATATGAAAAAATGCTCAACTTCACTAACTATTAGGAAAATGCAAATCAAAACCACAATGAGATACCACCTCGCACCTGTTAGAATGGCTGTTATCAACAAGACAAGGAATAACAAGTGCTGGAGAGGGTGTGGAGAAAAAGGAACGCTCACACACTGCTGATAGAAATGAAAATTGGTACAGCCTCTATGGAAAACCAGTATGGAGCTTCCTCAAAAAATTAAGAATAGAATTAGCCTAAGACCCAGCATTCCCTCTTCTGGATAACTACTCAAAAAATCTGAAAGCATTTATTTCGAAAGATATATGTACCCCTATATTCATTGCAGCATTATTCATAGTGGCCAAGACATGGAAACAACCAAATGTTCTTCGATAAATAATTGGATAAACAAAATGTGGTATATATGTACAACATGGATGGATCTTGAGATTATCATGCTTAGTGAAATAAGTCAGGAAAAGTTTTGGATAAACAAAATGTGGTATATATGTACAACATGGATGGATCTTGAGATTATCATGCTTAGTGAAATAAGTCAGGAAAAGTTGAGAAACATGACTTCACTCATATGTGGGATACAAAACTGAAAGCAATAAACAAAACAAAAGAAGTAGGAAGAGATATTATGAAAGGGCTTTTATGTCAAACAAACTCATAGACCCACCCAACAGTTTTATTGGTTACCAGAGGGTAAAGGGGGGAGTCTCGTAGAAGAAGGTAAAGGGGGTCAAATATATGGTGATGGAAGGAACTGACTCTGGGGTGGTGAACACACATGCAATATACAGATGATGTATTATAGAAATGTATACTTGAAACCTATATAATTTCATTAACCAATATCACCCCAATAAAATTAATTTTAAAAAATATGACACTATTTGGCCATTAAAAAATTACAAATGCAAGTATTAAAGAGTGAAAATGAAAACCTACATGACAAAACTGATTTCACAATGGTGGCAGATTGGTTTAGACTGAAATGAATAAATATGTGATGATAACTAATCTTAGTGAAGCGTGCATGGTGGAACCATAGGACTGAGCTATCTAAAACTAGACTGGTATTTGGAGAGGAGGGGAAGCAAGCAAGACTACCTGGGAAAGGGTTTTGCATAATGAGGCTTGAGGGATAAAGACTGTTTTGAGCAATGGAGGCACCCAGACATAAAGAACATAGACCAAGGCACAGAGTTCTTAAAGGAAGAGCTCGGTTAGGGAACGCTGACTTGTCTGGTCATGGCAGTAGATTACATGCAAGGGGTTGCTGAGAAATGAAGAAGTAGGAAGAGATGTTATGAAAGGACTTTTATGTCAAGTTAAAGAGATTGAAAGTTATTCTGAAGGATTGTTTTTAGGAAACAATTTTTGGTTCTTAGCTGGGAGTGTAACCATATCCTTGAGGGAGCCCTTGGAAATGTGTGAGGAGGGTGTTTATCATAAAAACTGGGAAGTAGTCTAGGCGCTTTGTGAATGGGCCACAGATGTCAAGTACCTTGTATTCAGGTCTATCACTTTTTAACAAAATCTGAGCCATCCAAAATATTGTAATAGAACATTTACTGCAAAATACTGTGTTTAAAACAATTAAGCTGTGTGTGGGGTTTGCATATTTGAAGGATCACCTTTGCAGCAATACCTGGAGAATTTTTAATGTGAATGAGTTTAAAAACAGATTGTTTTAGAACAATGCAAGAGAAAAAGAAATAGGGAATAAGTTAAGGTCACTGAGCATGGAAAAAGAGAGATGGATTTGGGGAATATATAAGAAATAGAATCAACAGAATCTGATAAGAGCGAGGAGGTGAGGTGCAAGAAATTTAGGATTATTCTCAAGATTTTGGCTTGAATAGATGGATGGAAGATGGTGATGGCATTTACTGAGATGGGGGACTGAGAAGGAGACTGGCTGAGGAAGTACGTGATGTGTTAGTGGAGCATCCAGCTTGAGATAGGTAGGGGTTATACCCGAATATAAGAGAGTCATCACATTGAGGATTTGGAGCTTTGAGTGGGAATGGGGTTACTCAAAAAGGTTGTAAAAGGAGAACAGTGAGTTAGGACAGATCACTGGGGAACGCTGATGCTTCAAGGAAAAAGAGAGGAAAGTTCTATTCCTATGACTACTTCTTAGTTATAGAATCTTGAATTTTGGTTGTTAAAGGTAGCCATGAACTTGGAATAGAGAACTTGAAGCCATATCTGGTGCTATACAGTAGTTTGTATTCTCATTTTTACACTTTCATGACTAAACTCAAGAAAACCAGTAGAAAAAATACACAAAAAGATGAAAATTCTGGTTGAAAATCTGTCTAGGCAAAGACACCAGTGAGACAGTTAGGATACAGAACCCTAAAGATTAAATTGTACTAATTTAGTATAATTCTATATAATTTATAGTATATTATCTGCTGGATTTTTATTTGATGCCTTTAGCTAACACCCCAAATGAATTTAATTCACAATAATGCCTCATCATAAGACCATTTTACAAACAAAACAAAACAAAACAAAAACCCAGATTGCATTTATTTTTATGATATGTGTGATTATGTATGATTCACCACAAATTAAGGTACAAAAAGCTTATACATATAAGCAATTATAGTTAAATACCATCAATACTATAAGTAATTGGTCTGCACATATATAAAATTTTTTTTAATGTGGATTCAAATGGTAATAAATAGAGGAAGATAGAACTGCAATGTTAATATGAACAATTTTCCCAGCAGTTGAAACTCCTATGAGATAGATCTAATAATGAAAGGCAGCTGTAATATGGAATGATCACAACCGTTAGCCACTTTAATGAGAAAAATACAGCAGCAATTGAAGACATCTGTAGTCAGAACGTAAGCCCTACGATTCAGATGGGAAGCTGCGGTCGGAGCTCCTTCCCGAGCCATCTGACACGTTTCCGTGCATAACGCTCTGTTCTGTGGGTTCTTACAAGAAGTTCCTGCCTTCATCCCCTCAGATCTGTGCTCTTGCTGACTCCACTGAGGACAGTATCCATGTGGCTTATGTGGCTTAAATTCAAGATAAACTTTGAAAATCAGACCCAAATTATTTTTATCAATGATACCTTCCTTCTGTTCAATTTCCTTTCTGTGCTCATAGCCCTTGAATTAATCACAACCTTAGCCCTCAAAATTAAATCCTCCTTTTCTCAAACCACTAAAAGCCACAGGATGCCAAATCAGACACTCAGTAATGCTTCCTTCATAGCCTCCCTCCCACCACACACACATCGTGTTGTCCTTTTCCCCTTTTCTTTGGAAATTTCGCTCCCTGATGATTTCATCTGGAGCCAGATGATTTCATCGACCATCTGTATGAGAATCATTTCCAAATCTACTTTCGCGGCCCCTGACCTAGTATTCTCCACTCAGCCTCACATTGTATCATGGTCAGCCACCCTTCCAAGTACATCACGGTCATGCCGGACTGCCACGTAGGAAGCCGTGAGTAAGACTGGACTTGGGTAACTTTCCACTTAGTCCTTCCCTATTAAACAGCAATGTCTCATGCGTGACTTTTGATGTCCTCCTTTTGCTGTCCCCACTTTCCCCTCTTAACCTAATTTTTCCCAGAAAGTATGTCTAAACTCTATGATGCTTTCTTTAGTCTAGTCTTTGAAAATAAGTGTGCTCTGATTCCTTGCCAAGTTTCTTTAGTTTTGCTTCCTTCTTCCCTAACATGTAAATTCATCCTTCTTTCTTCCACAATAAGAATGTCTTCAATGCCTGTACGTCTGATCCTGTCTCCCCATACTTGCCTTGATCTTGAGCTCTCCTCAGCAAAAATATTCCAGTATTTAAAAACCTTTATATGGCTCTATAATGAAAAGCAGATTTAAACAAAATAAAAAACAAACAAATAAAAACCCTGTCATCTTGCTCTGCTAAGCCCATTGTAGCAGACTATACTCCCAGCCTTACCTTTTACACCACCATGCTCCATCTGAAACGGGGCTGATGTCAATTGCCCAATACACCTCATAACTCTGCACCCGTTTCCACAGTGTTTTAGGTGCACTCCTATCCTCTTTCTTCCTGAACATGTTTTATTACATAAAATCTTCCTCAAATGCCATCCTCCTCAGACAGGCTTTCTCGAGGTCCTCCAAGTTCCTGCCTTGTGCCTTTCTGTTATAGTACCTTACATCTCTCCAATACAACTTATTATGCTGAATCTTGTGATATGTTATTTTCTACATTACATGTTATCTCAATCTCCTTGAGCATTTGGATCTGTGACTGGCATTTGATAATTGCTCCACAATGTTGCTGAGTTGAAATGAATGAATTAGTTAGCCTGAACTCACGGTTCCATTGGCATGAAATAATCATTGCTGTTTCTGTCTTCCCACTTTCGTTTCTTAGTTTAAAATGGCTTTCCATTTCTCCACTGTTTACCCAAATCTTACCCCTTCTTATTGTACAACTTTTATTTTCTTAAACATGACTGGCAATATAATCATCACTAGCCAATACATTTTTTAATCTACTATTTATATCTCTTATGGTTGCCCCAGCATAATTTAGCACTTAATTGTTCACCATTATAAATGCCTTTGTATCATTTCATATGGGTTCAACTTACTGTTTTAGGCAATACATTCCTAAAGAGTAGCAATCATGTGTAAATTTCCCTGTAGTGTTTAGCAGAGTGCTGAGCATGGAGTAGGAGTTTTTAATTAATGTGTTGCTCCACCCTTATTTTTTCTTCAAAACAAAACCATTGACCTGTCAGTCCCTGGGAATATCATATTGTAAACTCACAGTCATGTCCCTCATTGAGAATTGCCCTTAGTCACCAAGACTGTCTTACTGAAGGTAACCCTCATTCCTTGCAGGTTCTGGCGCACCGTTGATTATAACAACTGTGAGGGGCCATCTCAGTTCTGGCCCATTGTGAATTATAATTCTGGGGGGCCATCTCAGTTCTGGCCCATTGTGAATTATAACTCTGAGGGGTCAGATATTCTTATAGGATTACCTGAAACTTCAGTGTCAATTGCACGTGGGTCAGCTTTTCTGTCCAAATCTGCCTTTCTGTATCTCCTGAAATGACTGCTCCATAAATCTTCTACACATAAGTCTCTGTCTTAGAGCCTGTTTCCACAGAACCTAATCTAAGACAGATCTTAAATCTTATTTTTATTCTCACCTACTTAATTAAGGAATGTCTCATAGGAAGGATTGAAACAAGCATAAAATTGCTTTCTCATCATCACTAAACTGGTGTGAAATATAGTAATTCCCATTTATAAATGTTATAGACCACAAAGAGAGCCAGAATTCTGTTAATAAGATCATGTCAGATGTAGTTATAAAAAGCCATGTAATTCTGTGCATTTAAGTGAAAATCACTTAAATTAGGAATTTTAAAGGGAAATATGTTTTCAACAAGGTTTAAAGAGATGTAAAGAAAAAGGAGCAAAAAATATTATCAGAGAAAGTTTTGTTAAAAAGTATTGGCCATGGAATATATATATATTTATATAAATTAACTCGACAAATGATTCTTCCTAAGATTTCTGTAAACCTTACATGAGATAGACTGGGGAACATGAAGATTTGGGGAGAGATTTCATGTATGCTCTCCCACATAGAATGTTTTCACCAATATTATATCAAGCTCATTTAGTGAGTTATTTACTCAATAAAGAGTTATGTCTAAAAGGAAAATATTTTTTACAGTTTATGCTCACTTTAAAAAAAAAAGCATAATAGAAGCCAGACAAGTAAAATTTTAACTTAAACTAGATAAAAATAAGTTAACTTTGATGTGATTTTTAACTTTGAAGCCATTATTTTCAAAAATTAGTTTCCTCCATATTTTTCAATTATTAACAAAATAAAATATTTTCATAGATAAAATAATATTGTGTTAAATAAAGTAAGCAGTATATAAAATTGCAAATGTAATTTTTCAAAATAATTTTAGAATATACATAGAAGACTGTAAAGAAATGTCCACTGATAAAGGACATGGGTGATAAATGTTTCTTCTTGTCTGCATTTTCCAAATATGCTGTAATGACTGTACAAGTTTCATCCTTAAGACTTATAAAATAAATTTCATTTTAAACAGAAAGGTTAAATAATTTTTGTTCAAATGCCAGTTTGAAGGTAAAAAGGGTTGTATTCAATTGTCTGTCAAGAGGGAAAATAAAGAGGCAGTATGACTAAATTGGAGGATTGCATTATATTCCTGTTTGGCATCTATGGGACATAGAAAGAATCATATAACCCACTTGACCTCACTTTTTAAAATATATAATTAGTGGTCTTGGAATACATCAACTCTAAGCTGACTTATCCTCTAAATATGCTATAATTCTAAAATTTTAACAACAAACACATTTTTTTTTTCCATTTGGCATCTAGGTTGCTGCATTTTCCTGGTTTCCTTTCGTTCCTTCTCCATTTCCTTTGCTTCTTTGTCCTCCTTTCTGTAACTATTGAAATACCCCAGAGTTCAGTCCTTGTTCATTTTTTTCTTTCTTTCCATACTTAATTACTTTATGATCACATCTACTTCCATGAATGTAAGATCCATGCATATGCTGAAACTCCTAAATGTATTTCTCCAGTCAGGATTTCTCCTCTGACCTCCAGATTTGTATCTAATCAGTAACTTAGCAAGTCTCTCAGATGATTGACAGTCATTCAAAATGTAACATGCCCAGCCTGAAAGCTTGAGCCCCTCAAATCTCCTTCACCTCAGCTATTGGCAACGCTCTCCTTCCAGGTACTTAGGCCAGAAGCTTTGGATTCATGCCTTGACTACTCCCTTTCTCTTCAGACCACAAATCCAATTTGTTAGCAATTCCTGTTGGTTCTGTATTCAAAATATATCCAGATCCTGACTACTTTTTATCACTTCCACTCTGACCCTCCTGGGGAAAGCTACTATTATTCTGTTATGATGAAGTACTAACTGTTCTCATAGATACTGCTCCAACATACTGAAAGAGCCACCACAGCAACACTCTAATGCTGTAAGCAAGTTAATGCCATCCATTTGCTCAATGTCTTCTCATTTCGCTGAGCACAAAGGCCAACATCTCCACAGTGGCCAAGTAAAAGCAGGGTGGCCTTGTGCTATCACCAAGTCAGAATGCTTATGAGAGTTGGTACTCATGGTCTGGTGCGTTCCCAGACAAAACTGGACCTCCGGTCATCCTACCTGTGAGACTCTACAATCTGCCTTCTCCGTTCTTGTGCCCTTTGCTTGTTACTACTCTCCTAGGTGTTAACGCTTCAGCCATGCTCGCTTTGCTCTTCCTTGAATACAGCAAGAACACCCTTCTCTAAAGACCTTTGCAATCACTATTCCCCCTACCTGGTAGGACCTTCTTCAAGATCTCCATATTGCTAGCTTCATGAATATGCAGTCATAAGCCTCTTAACAGTGACGATTGTTTTGGGAATTGCACTATTATGCAATTTCATTGTTGTATGAACATCATAGGATGCACCTACACTAATCTACATGGTATAGCCTGCTACACATCTAGACTATATGGTATATATAGCCTGTTGCTCCTAGGCTACCAACCCGTACAGCATGTTAATATTATACTGAATACTGTAGGCAATTGCAACACAGTGGTATTTGTATATCCAAGTAATTTCTTTTAATGCATAATGAAAACTACCTTTCTGTCTCTCTGTCTCTGTCTCCATCTGTCTCTATATGTATGTCTCTCTCAAATTTTTATATAATATATAATATACAATATGTAATATGTAAAGTGTTTCTGGAAAGATGCAGGAGAAACTAACATTTTTTGCCGCTAGCCTGGAAGATAAGTGGACTAAGAGTTTTGATAGTTGACTGATTAGATTTTTAAAGTATTATTATTTTTATAAACCGTAGAGAGTGAGCAAATTTCACTGCAAAATCGAAAGCACAAGACCATATTATTTTTTTACAGTAACTAAAAGACTAAGGACTTGATGGTGGAGACAGGCTGACCCAAAATGGCAATGAGACAGTGTGTAGAGATGGTAGGAAAACCCTAAAATTGCAGTTATTCTTAATATTGATGTCACCTGCTTGTGTCACCAGCATCTTGCTCCCTAATTACTTCTGCTTTGGAGACGACCTGATTTCCTAAGTCGCTATTTCCAGGAATTGATTCGAAAAGAGCACTTTCAATTTTTAATGTGACTCAGGAGTTCCATTAAATATGATTTTAAAATTTGCACAATTCTTCACTGGGCATTATTTCTGTTCTTCACAAAGGTGAGATGATCTCATATTCTTAAAAGTTTGCATTATTAAGCTTGAGAGTTAGAATTCAGTTTATGTTTTCAAGAGAATCACTAGAGTTCCTGAGTATAAGCATGCATTTGTTATACTAATATTTATGAAAAGTGACAAAAACAAAGAATGTTTCATTATGATATTTTATTACGGGTGTCTGTAAGAAAAAAAGATCAACAACCACATACAAGCTTACAAAATTAAATTTCAACACATTCTTTGTGTTATTGTGACAAATTTGCCCCATAATTTGTTTTTGTTGTTGTTGACTTTCACAAGATGAAGGGACAGAGTCCTTTAAAGTGACATGGCAATAAATTTTTTTGACAAGAGATGTGACAGATGGTGTGTATCTGTGATCGTAATGAAAGGCAGCAATTCTGACCTAGAGTTTTAAAAGTGAAAGTACATTAGCACCATAACATGTGTCTTTAAAACCTTCCCAAATATTAGTAATCTTGATAATTTTAGCAATGACAAGAGAAAAGAAAAGCACCTTTAAAAGCAGTTGATATCCAAGATGAAAATAATTGTGGATTTTAAAATATTCCTTTAAATTCTTATACTACACTCTATGTTTTTTACAAATAATTGTAGGAAATGAATGAAATTCATAAGTTTTGCCAATTTATACAATTTTTTTCATCTTCTAGGACTTAGAGAATTCATCTGTATTTCTGACCAGGTTGAGGTAGTTGAAACAGAAAAGTCTTCTTAAATTTTATGTTTGACTCTTTCAGAAGGAAAGGTTATCTCTCAATGTTCAGCACAGTCATTGCTCTACAAATGGGTTAGGATTCAAAGAATATAACACAGTGTTATTGTAAGAGTGTTGAAGTTTATTTATTATAGCACCATTGAGACATTTTGAAACTGAAATTGGTAAAAAAATAGAACAAAAAGCATTTGAACTGTATTTGGTGTAACAGAAAAAAAGTATCCTTTTTTTTTTGTCAAATTATACTTTTTCCAAAACTTTTGGAAATAAATAACTGGAATTTAGTTGGTCACTTGTACTGGTTGACAAGATTAGAACGAGAGGAACACATATGGAGTGTGAAGTTTTTTTGCTGGGGTTTCAGATAGAGTTTCATTTATAAAAAGCAAACAGGGCCAATGTCCACACCAAATTCTTGATCAGGACCACCAACATCGTAAGGTGCGATATCTACAATAGGTAGTCTCATAGCCTTGCGTGTTCGATATTCGAAGACAGTTTTGCCCCATTCCCCAGTGTATTTCTGCAAAAAAAGAGCAAAAATAATGTGATATGACATTAAAATTATATGCATGTGTTTCTTAACAAAGGGGCTACCTTCTGAAAAATTCATCATTGTGCAAACATCAGAGAGTGCAAACACAGATGATATGGCCTACTACATGCCTATGCTACTCACCTATTACTGTTCCTAGGCTGCACACATGTACAGTACGCTACTATATGAAACAACATAAGATTCAATCAAGAACAAGAGAAAATGGTGCAATCAAGAGATGTGGTAAACATGAGATGTATGGAACTCCTGCTGGTGTAATAGGGCATACAGTTTCATAGTAAACTACTTTTTTGTAAGTAAAAAGAGTACATTCCAAAAAACAATAAAAATTTTGTTACAGTAAGTACATAAACCAGTACCATAGTTGTTTATTATCATTATCAAGTATTATGTACTGACTGTACATAATTGTATGAGTTATACTTTTATATGACTGGCAGTGAAGTAGGTTGTTTACACCAACATTATCACAAACACGTGAGTCATGCCTTGTACTATGACCTTCTGAACAACGACCTATGCTAATACTAGGTAATAGGAATTTTTATTATCATGTTATGGGGCCACTATTGTATATGCTATCTGTCATTGACCCAAATGTCATTATATAGTACATGGCTGTACTTAGACATTTGCTGTGACAGACCAAGTTTTTAAAAATAATTTGCTTGAAGAGAGTTGCACTTCTATGGTCTAAGAAGTGCAAGAAAATCTTTCACAGTGGAATTTGCTAATATTAGAAAGTGATTTTTCCTCTATTCATAAATGATAATAACAAATAACAGATTTAAAGTTAACCTTTATAATTAAAAAGAAAGAGACTTTAGATTGTGTCTATATGATGACTAATTTGCAGAATATATAGTAACCATCCAGATTATCTGATAAAATTTATATTTTGGATTTAAATTTCAACTGCTTTTTACCTAGAGATTGAAAAGATAAATCTATTTTTTTGTGATATTTAACATGCCCTGCAATAAATCAATAGATTCTGTAAAACTCAACACCAAATGCTTTCTTTTGTTCATCTTTACTATTTTATTTCTTCTTCTTTAAAATACTGTGATTAAACTAGAAATGATCAGCCCATTATGATCTATGCTTATAAAAATATTACTTACAGTGCAACCATCCTCCAGTACTGTGTATGTGAATTTGCTATTTCCTTCAGCCTTGAATTCACCTTCATTTGACCCCATGAGCCTCAGGGCTTTCTTTACATTCCCGCTGGCATGATCCATGTATGCAATGCTATTCTTGCAGTGATATGTGATGTTCTGAGAGGCCCGGCTGGAAAGAAGTCGGAGGAATGCCATCTGGACATCAAGGACATCTTCAGGAAGTTCAGGATTGCCATAGCTAAACTGTAATGGGGAACAAATAAAAGTGATCAAACATTTCAATTGCAACTGTATATAGGGATTCATGTGGTATAGTTTGGTCATTGTAATGTAGGTTGTTCACATATTTTATATATGAGTATTTTATATATGAATATTTTTATTAAAGTATAGTTGCCATACAATATTATATTAATTTCAGGTTTACAGCATAGTGATTCTATGTTTATATACTATATGATGTGATCAGCCTAGTAAGTCTATTAACCATTTGTCACTATATGAATACATTTTTTATTGCATGTATAACATATTCTCGTATAATGCTAGAGTGAAAAGGTCTTAAAAGTGGAAAGAAAGGTGGTTGCATACAAAGAATAATTTAATCTAGTTTAGTTCTTGAGAGACAAGTTATAAAAATTATGAAAGTAGACACCTGAATGTATAAAATCATTTGGATTCTTCTATTTATTAACTGACTTTGCTTTGTGGTAAACAAATGGGAGGTACCAAGAAAGTCAGGAGGTAGGGAAGACTTAGTTTAATAAAACATGGTATATCTTTTCTTGCCTGGAAACCACCATCCATGGTTTCTCCAAACCAAATATGTTTCTTCTCAGCACCAGAATCTGTCCACCAGTTCTTACGTGGAACATTCATGGGACTGGCATTTATGCATGTTTCCCCAGTTTCCATATTGCAGAATACTTTAATAGCATCCAGCTTGCAACCTTGGTTAGGATCGACCCAATATTCTCCTGAATAATCACAAAAAAGGACAATGAGAAATTGATTATGAATTTCAGTACTGAATTTGGACCAGAATGATTTTGTTTGTTTGCTTGGCAAAACATTTATAATGTTGCTTGCTCACGCATTTTTATTTTATGTATTTATATTTTATAGTATAGCATAACACAGAAACTTCTAGATTGAAATTATTGAGGTAAAAGAGCTATAACAATTAGAAAATACTGAAGCAAAATAACATCTTAATATTGAAAAACGAAGATATATTAAGTCAAGACTTTTTGATTAGTGTATTGCTTTTACTGAAATCTCTTTATTTTAAAGATGACTGCCTATTTACTGTATTTTTGCTTAATAATGTGAGCTCTTTGTTTAATCTAGATTATTCCAATAAGTCTAAATCTAAAGTCTCCATGATTGATGATGGTACTTTATTTTAAGTAATTTCCGGAAATGACTCCGAGGCAACGTTCATGTTAAGATATTTAAGAGCTTGAAACAACTTTGCCTTTCAGAATGTATGCAAAACTTACACTAATACATTGTTTAATTCCATATGATGTTTTTATTTAATTGTTTTTAATTTGAAAATTTTAATAATTTGATTTGTTAGAATAATTAAATTGCAATAAAAATATTGCAATAATTAAATTGAAAATTATATCTGCATCCAATTATTTGATGACCTTAAGAACACAGTAATATACAGGGTCTGGCACAAATAATGCCTCTATTTTATTTACAAAATCATAAGCATGTAATTTTGTAACATCATGACATCATAATTATATTAATGTAGCAATTTTTAAAAAGGCGTTACATCTGTTGGACCCTGTATCTTGCTTTATCACTTAAATAACTTTGTGATGTTATGCAGAAATACACCAAACTATGATTTGTATGAAAATTTCTACAAAACTGTCTTTAAATTGTGCTACATTTGGAATATTTTGAGGTTATTCACATTACATTTTAAGTACCCCTGCAAAGTTCAGGTTTTCTTTCTTACAATGTCATATAGTTTCAATTTAACTAACATTTTTTAAGTATTATTTCTGCTACAAAATATTTTCTATTCCCAGTAAAACTTTCCTCTTCCCTAAGTTCTCACATAAGCAGCTTTCTCTGTAACCCTGCTGCTATGAGTACGAAAGATCTCCCAACCTACCACTCTTGAGTTCAGGATGGCAGAATTTCAGGTCTCGGCAGTTCCGAGCAGGGTTTTTACGAGAACCATCAGGACTAATGAGGTTTTCTATTTGTCCATTGACTGATTTGAGTGAAGTCATGATCTCTTCAGTGTTGATTTTGAAATCCATTGGTTCATCTCCATAATATGGGGCATAACCACCCGCTTTTTCAGCTCCAACACCAGCAATGGCAGCAGCCCCACCTCCACAGCATGGACCTGGGGCACCAGGAAGGCCAGGAGGACCAGGTGGTCCTGCGTGTCCTGGGGCACCCTAGGAAGTGCAAGAACATTACTCATGAAGATGTACTTGTTTGGTCTCCACTGAAAGAATATGTGTTAAAGACAATTAAACCTTGTGACATCATAATCGTTTTAATAAAGATTTATTTGAGTTGCTTTGTGACAAAACAATAACCAACTTGTAATAACTGCAATTCATTATCGTGGAATTTATTGTTCCACTGTGTATGAATGAATGGTGTTACAGCACAAATTTTACTATCATGTTCCCTTATGTGTAACAGTTGTACAAGCAATTGTGATGCTGACATGTCCGAGGGTACATGGTCAGGAAACCTATGTCCTGATCCCAGATGTCATTAACTTTGTGTCTTTGGGATGATCACTTAACTTATTTGTATTTCAATTGCCACATGCCTTTAACTTGTGAGGGTAATAGTTTTTCTTTACATTTACCCAAAGGTATAAAGTAGGAAAGGATTAGGAATGAAGGCCTTAGTTGCAAAAGAGAAATCATGGAAATTGTTTGAAAAGTTGAAGGTACTACATACTTGCAAATCATTATGATTATCATAGTTGTAGATGGCTAGATTGGTTAAATGGGCTTATGTCTTAATTCTGATATAACTGTTATCTGATCCAACTGTTAAGAAGTTTTCCCCCTATTGTTATAGTGTAATTAAGAAGGTTTTAATATGGTAGAAAAGTCTTGAAGTCATTGTTCATTCTCTAAATCACATTGGGTGATGACATTATGTTTCACCCACTATCTCGGTTTTAGAATCGCAAAGTATTTCTGAAAATGTGAAGATTATAGCAACTTAAAAACACAAAACTATATACGCTGTCCTACCTCAGATCCTCTTTCACCTCGGTTACCTCGAGGCCCTGGTGGTCCAATGGGACCTGGATGACCACTTGTTCCATCTTTGCCTGGGGGCCCACTAGGTCCAACCGGTCCCTAAAATATTATCACAATATTACAATGCTAGAATACCTTCCTTCAGTGCAAATAGTTAAAAAATTATATGGAATTTCCAGTATCTTTTTTAGTACTTACTCTGGGTCCTGCAGGTCCTGGACTACCAACTGCACCTTGGTGACCAGCAGGACCCTGACAGGAAAGGAAGGGTGAACATAAGTGAAGATTTTTAAAAGGTTAGAGAACTGTGCATTCAAGATCAGAGCAAGAAACATGGGGATCATGGTAAAATATAATTGCTTTTCCCCTTAATCTCCCCATTGTCTCATGCCACATACTATTTCAAATAAGCCCTCAAATCCATTTCCCATCTTTCTAAGCATATATTTTTAGAGATGACCATCTACTCTCAGTCTCTAAGATTTATTTCCTCAGTTAAAATGCATTCAACGGGGAGTTCCCTGGTGGTGTAGTGGCTTAAGGCTCTGGTGCTATCAGCGCTGCGGCCTGGGTTCGATTCCTATCGAGAGAGCTGCCCACAGAAAAAAAAAAAGGCAAAAAAAAATGCATTCAAGGGGATTTTCTTACACAATGGAGGCACTTACTGGAGAACCTGGAGCACCAGGGCTACCAGGGAATCCTCGATGTCCTTTGATGCCATTAGAACCACGTTCACCTGTTTCACCTTTGTCACCACGTGGGCCTTGGGGACCCTTTACAAACACATTTCAAATTAAAGTCATGTATTCACGTATACATTGGAAAAACAAAATAGAATTTATACTAATTAAGTCTATTTTTTGATATTCTATTAGCTAGAAATTCCATCAACACTGGACACTGCATAATGGAATAATAAAGATTGTTCTTGTGGTTGTTTTGTTTTTGGACTGATAATTCAAGAGTCCCAATAATTGATGTAAATATCCTTGGCCCCAAGGAATTGGGAGTCTCTGAATTGCTCTCTATATAATCAAAGGAAAGTTTAAATTTTGTTTCATAGTTATATAGTTATATATTTTGTCATCCCCTTTTCATGAACATGCCAGAAAATTGAATATTTCCTACACTGTAGAATGAGTTAAAAAAAAAAACTTACAGGAGGACCTCGGACACCAGCAGGACCTGGAGCACCAGAAGGACCAGAAGGGCCCTAAAATAAAAATAAACAATTGAACAAAGACATAGAGAATTGTTCATTTACTGATACAGTTTTGTTTGATTTAAAAGTTAATAATTTCATTGTAAGGGAACACTATGCCTCCTATTATCAGAACTTAGGATCACTCTTCTCCTTCAAAGTCCTTTTATATCTTTATCAGGGGGTCTAAACAGAAAAGCTGAGAAAGTCCTGTTAATTTAGCCTTATATTTACTCAGTGAACATACAAGGGCTGTCTGGAAAGTATATAGCTATGTAATATGAAAAATAAATCCATGTATAGCTGAATTTTTTTCTGGACAGCCCTCATATACTTGGTCTGATTAATACCATTTTGAATTTTAGTAATGAATTCTTAATTGACTAGCATAAAAACTGTAAGATGAATGATTAGTAGGTCTTTTCATTGGAAGATGAGACATTCTATCTTCTACCTACTAATTCCTTTATTGAGGAAAACAGTCAAGTAAGGAAAGATGGAGTTATTAGAACTCACACTTTCTCCTCTGTCACCATTCTTCCCAGCTGGACCAACAGGACCAGGTGGGCCAGGATGACCGGGAGCACCAGGGGCACCAGGAGAGCCATTTTCACCACGATCACCCTGTGGACAAATTCACAGATCCCGAATAAATATGATCAGTAGTCACTGTTTTAATTGCACAAGCCCATTTACATGTGTTTGTTGTACCTTTGTACCAGGAGTTCCATCTCGTCCCGGCAGACCATCTGATCCAGGATTTCCCTGAAGGCAAAAAAAAAAAAAAAAATGGAGAAAAGAAATTAACTTCTTAGAGCCATTCAAATACCATGAGCCATGCTTTCTCAATGGGAGCAATATCATCCTAAAGAGGATAAGAATTGGTTTAGATATTACATTGTTATGATCCTTCAAAGGATGACAATACCTAAATGTCAATATAGCTGTGGTAATAAAATTTCAGGAGGTGACACAGGGAGAAATGACGAAAAGAATGTCTTAGGTAATTTAAGCTGATAATGGAAATTTACAATTAAAAAAAAAGACTAATCACAGATAACGTGCAGTTATTTCACCCAGAGAGAATGTTGTAAATTGAAGGTCCCCCAAAATTGTTTCTTTATTTAGCTAGAGAGTATATTCTTCTCCATTAATGATCATTCATTGGAAAAATAATGAACATGAATGTTTAAAGCTATTCCAATTTGTAATAGTAAGAATATCTGTTATTACAGAAGGAAGGAAAACTTTGGCATGTGGTGATATTTACACTCTTAGACATTAAGGCCCAATTTGACTTTTGTTTAAATAAATGATCAAATACTACCTGGCTAATTGCATATTTTCTAAGAACTTGTACTTACATCTCTCCCAGGTTCTCCAGCTGTACCGGCCAGACCAGGAAGACCTTGGGGTCCAGGAGGACCACGTTCTCCATTTTGACCACTAGGTCCTGGTTTCCCGCTTTCACCCTGTGTAAAAATTAAAAGGCATTGTTTAACCTAAGAAATTGATTAATATAATGTTAATCAGTTGTCTTTATTTCTCAGGGAAAAACCTTGTTTAATTAACTTTCTATTGAGTTTGTTCCTGAAACAGTCCCCACCATAAAGGGAAAAGCTTTGGGGAAGCAAGACCCCTGTGTTTTCCAACTTGCCGAATGACTCAGCATAGGATTGAGTAACCACGCTGATTATCATCTTCACAATACATTCTAATATGAGATGTATAAATAGATGTGGCTATTGTAAGAAAAAATTAATGATGAGCCATCACAAACCTATAGGTTTATGGTGGCTGTGACAACTAAGTTACATTGAACCTTTGGCTCTACCAAAAGACTATACATTTACTGGATTTGTTTGTGTAATTTGAACACACTTAAATGTTATATTGTATTTTCACTATAATATTCTAAGACATTTAGTTTAAAGAAGTGCTTGAAGTCTCAAAGTATGAGCCTTAATAAAACAGAATTTTATCACCCCATTGGCTAAATAAATACCTAAAATGCTAACCATTACAATGTTATAGTAATATTAGTGAAAGAAAATTAGGAGTGCCAAGTGAATTGAGTTGATAAATAATTGCTATCAATTAAAAGCTTTCATAGGTCTTTAAGATGACATTATTTCCCCCTTCAAGACTCACAGTCAAACCAAAGAATATTCACAAATTTCCAAACAGAGGCATCTGAGATAGCAAGATGTTTTTCTGTGATATCAATTTATGTGTATTTATGTTCAAGGTGCATCTATGATGTGCATGTTTTTGTGCTCCAAAAACTTTTAATAATATGTATGCTTCCTGAAAATGTGAAACTATCATGAATTTGCATCTATTGCAGAAGAACTTTTTCATTATATACTTGCTATGGTTAAGTGATGTTCCAAGGCTATCAAAGGAACTAGGAGTCCAGTATACAAACACCCCTACACTCACCTTAATGCCTTGAGGGCCAGGACTTCCTCTAGCACCTGGCATGCCTGGTGGTCCTGCCAGACCCCGAGCTCCAGTAATCCCTGCAAGTCCAAGTGGGCCTGGAGCTCCCTGTTATGATAGATAATGAAGCCTCAGTTCTTCATGTGATTATGTTTTTCTCTATTAAATTTGTGATAAAAAAATAAAACAGTATAGTCAATCAATAGAATAACGAATCAACTCACCGGAGGACCCTGGGAACCAGGTGATCCCTTCTCACCTGGTGGGCCAGCATCACCTTTCGGTCCAGAAACCCCAGGGCTGCCAGGAGCACCACTGTTACCAGGGGGGCCTGCGGGTCCATCCTTGCCTGGAGCACCACTGGCTCCTGGGGGGCCTGGGTTACCCTACAAAGAAATGTTTGAAATTTGACTATTTTATAATGAAAACGTTAAAATTTTCTTCCCTCTTTTACCTGCATTTAAATATCTTTATATGGCATTTAATACAGAGAAATGTAGCAATGGATAAATTTCTCATCCTATGCATGTATAAATGCTCTTCATGAAATACGTGGTGAAAAAAATAATCCTTTGCAAAGTACTTACATTGCTACCAGGAGGACCAGGAAGACCACGGCCACCGGGGAAGCCAGCAGCACCCTGTGAAGTGACAACATATCTTTGCATTTCAAGAGTTAGTAGAACAAATAATTAACCATTACAAACAAATATTAAGTATAAAGAATGTGATAGGATCTGCCTTCTACTCTGGGTCACTTAAGGTTTGTATTTTCCTCTTAAAATTTACATATAACTCATATATGAGTGATTATAATTTTATGCTCTTTATAGGGGTGTAATGCTTTCAAAGCAGTTTTTATACAGATTGATGTTAATGCTTTTCAGTAATAGTTAAGAGTCTCAATACTTACAGGACCACCAGGACTTCCACGTTCACCTTTGGCACCTGGAGGACCAGGAGGACCCTATATGAAATGGAGGGGAAAATGGTTTATAACAATAGCACCAAAATCAAATTTTTGGAGAAGCATTAAGCCTTTGCAAAACAGAAACTCTACTTATAGTGATAATTATTCTGCATAGGCACATATTTCAAATCATTCTGTTATATAGCTTAAACTTATATACTGTTGTGTATCAATTATGAAGAAGTTAAAATAACTTGATTGATATGCTATCTTGACTGTTAGAGTCAAGCTTCAAACTCAGAATATATTTTTATGAAGACTGTACTTGTCACCATGACAAGCTCTCTCAGTATGACATAGTAAATCATTGCTAACCTAAGTGCTTCCGGCAGAGGGCTTGGAGAAAGAGAGAATACTCACAGCAGGCCCAGAGCCTCCAGGGGCCCCTGCCAGCCCAGGAGGGCCTCCTTCACCTTTCTCACCAGGAGGGCCTCTTTCTCCTTTACCACCAGGCTCGCCATTCTGTCCCTATATTTAGAAACAACATCTCATGAGCTACCAACATCTTTCATAATACACTTGGCATATCATTACGTTTCTTCAGAAAATAAAATTCTTTGGGCAGAGAGATGTTAAAATCAAATTGGGAAAGAAGGCCCTTAGAAAACATGGCAAAATAAAGTCAATCAAAATATTTCCCCACTAAAATAATATTTTCAAGAAAGCATTAAGATATACCATAGTTGTCCTAAAGGAAAAGCCTCTCTGAGGATCGTACATTTGAGAATGAGCACCAGTAATACCATTTGAGACAGATGGGGCTCAGCGCTAATTTTAAAGGGTATCAGTTTATAATGGAAGAACTTTTGAATTTCCAAGTGCTTTTCCATCTAGGGTATCGTGTTAGCCTCATTAACCTGGCATAATGGCAAGGGAAGTGTTTTTATCTCCATCTTTTAAAGAGTAAGAAAAAACGTAAACAAGCAGTGGGGTGGGGCTAAATTAACCATAGGGAACAAATGGCTGAGGCAGGACTACATCCAGACTGAACTTATACTGCTCCCTTTTTTGAGCAAGGTAGTGATTTGGGGCGGTGTGATACGTATGTTTTCGTGTTCATACTTACAGGAGCACCAGGGAAGCCAGCAGGTCCCGGAGGCCCGGGTTCACCTCTATCACCCTAGCATGAAAAATACCCTCATTAGTTACCAGGAAGCTGTCTTCCTACAGTGGCCTCTATGTCGTCTTATCTTTCCCTTAAGCAGGAAGTGTGCAAAGGTAATCGACATAGTTTGCACCCTGAAGACTTTTCAGTTTCTCAACAAAGTTATTAGTGAACACCACCAGAACCAGTGATGCCTTCTGCCTCTGACTGTGATATTCTTTGTAAGAAAAATGATTTGAGAATCTTGTGTTTAACACATTTAATTGTATAACTTTTAAAAATGCAAGGATTTTAAAATATAAAAGGGTTGAGAAATCAATCAATCAATCAATCATTAATTAAAAGCATTTACTCTATATCTCCCTTGAGTTACAAATCCTAAAAATGGAGAATTTTAGATCTAGAAGGAGCCTCAGGCAAAGATTCTATAGGTTTAGGAAATACTCATTGACCAAAGTATATTACTTGTGGAATTTTTATATTTTTTCCAACATTATTTAGGAAAGAAGGCATGATTTATAGTTGTCTCTTGTGAATTTTCAATTTAGAAGTTTTAACATTTTCTTGCATGTTGTATGGCTTCTAAAGACAGTATCCTACCATTGAGACTCAGAGTCCCCAGGTGGAATTGCTAAGCATAAGTAGCAGCTGCCTATGTGGGGTTAAAAAGCATGCTGAAAATGTCTTTAACACTTACCGGGCCACCACGAGGACCAGCTATACCTGGAGCTCCAGGGCCACCACCTTCGCCCTTTAATAGAGAAAAGAAAAATTATATTGCTGTCAACCAAAAAGTTAAAAACATTTTCTTTTTGTTTCTAAAAAGTATTAAGTGTTACCTTGTCTCCAGGCTGACCAGCTGGGCCAGGGGGACCAATGGGACCAGTAGGACCCTAATGAAAATAAAAATATATTTTTAATTTTGAAGATAAAAAGCATCATTTTTCCTATTAATCAGAGAGCATATAGACATATTATTCTCTAATAAAGTAGATAATATTATTTATTTTATGACTTGAATATTTTCTTTATTCAATGTGTAAATACTTCAGAGCTTAGTAACTATAAGATTCCATAGGATGACTGTAAAAGTTGTAAGATTCAGTGGAAATTTATTGATTCATATTTTTTGTTATTACAGAAAGTAAATAAGATGTGATGCGATATCTTACAGTAATAACTTAAAATTAAAAATGTGTTGTTATTCAAGTGCTTAATTCAAAATTTGTTTCACTACTCAAAGTATTATTACACATATTATAGTTCTCAAATTGAGATTTTAAAATATTAAATTTACTTATAGTACATACATAAAACATTGGGTTTTTATAAAATTGGATAATGGGTTACCCATCCGGTCTGTCAAATGTGAAGTATTTATAAATTTCTTTAGGGCAACTACAGCAAATATATTATTTATGTTATAGCATAGTTTTCATGTTTATTTAGCATGTTTATTACATAGATATGACTACATGTAGATGTTTGCTAATGTGAATAGGATTTATTGTAATGTTTGGGATTGTTTTGCATTTATTTTGAAACAGTTATAGATTCACGGAAGGTTGCAAAGAAGTATACAGGGAAATCCTGTGCACCTTTCTCAGCCTTGCTCAATGTTACATCTTACACAATATCAAAACCAAGAAATTGATATTTGTATAATCCATAGAGTTTATTCAAGTTTCACCAGTAATACATGCACTCATTTGTGTGTGTGTGTGTGTATATATATATATATATATATATATATATATATATATATAGCGCTATATAATTTTATCACATGTAACCTCGCATGATCCTCATAATTAGGATACTCAAATATACAATCACCTTAAGCCTCCCTCATGTCACATCATTATAGCTACAGCCAACTCCCTCTCCCCCATTCCTGTGTCCTGGCAACCATAAAGCTGTTCTGTATCTATGTGTTATGTTATTTCACAATGTTTCATGAGTAGAATCATGTGGTATTTTTTTATTTGACTTTTCACCACTCAGCATGATATACTTAGGTTCGTATAAATTGATTTGGGTATTGATAGTTCCTTCCATTTTTATTGCTAAATAGTAGTTATTACATGGTATGACTACCACAAAATTACAATGTTTTTTTAAAAAATCAGAAAGTTCCTTCATGAGCAGTATTAATTATCTTGGATTTTAGTAACTCATTATAACTTTAGCTTGCAACCTTTACCATGCTTTTGGGATTTTGTCATTCTCAGGTCACTGTTGAACTATCAGGTTGTGAGAGATATAAATAAAATTTAACTATCAGGTCATTTGGATCTTCTTAATGCCCAGGAGGTGGCAAAGTATGGTCTACATTTTCAAGAGGGGGTTTGCAAACAAACAGAAGCGGAAGGGAAGGACTATTGTAAGCCACATGCAGATAAGACCTGTTTCTCTCCAGAGCAAGTACTCACCCGGGGTCCATCTTTCCCGGGAGCCCCATCAACACCTGCAGGTCCTGGCTCACCCTGTCAAATAAAAGCCAGTGTTATCAGGTGAGAAGTATCCTCAATGAAAATATGCAAGAGGAGAAGCAACCTTCAAGATTTGCAGGGATGCATACTAGGCGTTCTAACTAACAGCAGCTCAAGGAATACAGCAAACACTTACTTACTACAAAATGATGCCATTAATTTTGAAAATAGATTGCTTTCCAGCAGTTGTTTTCCTTTTACCTACCAAGTCTTTTTCATTCCATAATTAATAAAAGATAAGTCAGTACCTTGTCACCCTTTGGGCCGGCACCTCCAGGACCTCCCCGTTCTCCAGGCATCCCTTGCAGACCAGGAGAACCAGCAGCACCAGCTGGCCCAGGGGGACCAGCAGCACCCTGAAATTAAAGAGGAAAAACTAAGTCCCAAGAAGGAAGTGAAATGTATCTTGTAAAATCCAGGTGAATTGAATGATGTGGTATTACCTTTCCTCCTTCGGGACCAGGGGGGCCAGCGTTACCCCTGGGTCCTGCAGGCCCGACTGATCCGGGAGGTCCTCGTTCCCCGGGGGCACCAGAGTCACCCTACAGTAGGAAACGTATTACCCCTGTTAGAAAACTCAACACTAAAAATAGTCCTAAAACACCCTAAGTTGTATGATTTTGTGCAGACCACTATATTCTTAACTTGTATTATTGAGCAATTTGGAAATTTGGATAGTTATGAGAGACATTTGATCGACTGAGTTGGAACTGAAAACTTAAAAAGAGTTATTCTAACTAAGAAAACTGACAGCTGATCCGACGAACTAACTTTGACATTATTGTTGTTGTTTTGTTTATGAGCAAATTTTTAAACTTCTACCAAAACAGTTTTCCTATATAGTGTCCGGGCACTGAAAAGATTTTTCTTTTGAAATGTCAGCTTCATTGTTGATTCTATAGTGTTTATGAACGTCAGCAAACGTGACTTTCCAGATGAAGGAAATTTAATGTATTCA
>PVJL010002508.1:0-80000 GCA_004026885.1 Lyroderma lyra | reverse complement strand
ATTAGTTTGGGGCACATTCTTTGAAGTATCAAAATCATTTTCTAATTCATTCTATGTCATATAAACATAAAATTCCTGAATTCTAAAAGATTGCAAATCTGCCATTTTCAGTACTTATTAAACCAGTATTTGTCACAGTAGAGTCATTGCAAAGCACTAAGCAAGATTCTTTCAAAAAACTAATTTTAATTAATAGCAACATTTAAACACATGTTTTTATGCAATGAGTGTAGTGACACTCTCCCTCTCAATGGCCATATCTGCTACTTACAGGAGGACCTTGAGCACCAGCATGTCCCTGAGGTCCAGGTTCTCCTCTTTGTCCAGGGGCACCAGCTGAGCCAGGGGACCCTGCAGGTCCAACTTCACCCTAAGGAACAGCCCTAAGTAGTTAATTTCCCCTGCCATTCCTCATCTCTTAGCCAGTGTACTCTTCAGTCCTATTTAAAGCATCTTCCAAAGGCTGGAGTAGGACGACTATATACTCTATCTAAAGCAAAGGATCATTACTCATAAAGGCAGAAAAAACTGGTAACTGTGTGTGTGACCATGATATCTCTGTTTCCCAGAAAGTGAGAAGGAAAAAAAATGGCATCAGAAGAGATAGCAGGATAGTGAATGCCAGGAATAACACACTTCTGGAATCAAGAAAAGGTAAATAGGATTAAATACAAGCTGACAGAAGGAGACTAGGCTTCAGGTGGTGAGGACAGAATAGACTGTACCAATGTCAGGTAATAAAGTTGGCTACCTGAAATTTATATAATGTTAATTAACCAATGTTACCACAATAAATTTAATTTTAAAAAAGAATAGGGCTTTAAATTACTCTACAGATATAAGATATCCACTTGACTGGTTAAAAAAAGAAGTAATTTTCAGGAAGCAATCCAATGATTCTCTGTTGTCTCCAAAATATAGTTTATATTTTTCTGTAGAAAAACATATTTACCTTAGCACCAGGGGAACCAGGGAATCCTGCAGTTCCAGGGGGACCAGGTGGGCCCTGAAAAAATTAAATACCATTCAAGAGCTCTTAATTAAGTCAACAAAAGCTAATGCTACTAGTAATAATATATGAGCACATGCATAACACCAAAAACAATTATGCAGATAAAATAGTATTTATCATTCGTGATTAAATATTACGAGAGTAAAATCTAAAGTCAGAAAATTTGGATTTGCCCCTGGCCTCAACTTCTGTCACAAATTCTGTGATGTTGTGCAGGTTACTTGGCCCTGAGCCATCATTTATAAAATAGAGGTAACGTTGTTATATATTTTGTAGGTCTTTTAATTGTTATATCCAGCACTAATTATTAACATTATAAGCTCCATACAGATATTAGCAATGGCTAAGTATAATCAGAAATTTGTTCATGTATTTAGTGTTTCTAGATTAACTGTTTTTAGATTTTATTCATGGGTTTAGTGTCAGCTTGAATTAGGTGTTTCTGAACAACCTTGAGTTTTAGGGCTACAATCCAATATTTCAAAATCCATAATCTCTCATTACCCTGAACCAAATTAGAGTTGGATAAAAAGTTACTTACTGGTTGTCCATCACTTCCTCGAGCACCATCATTACCTCGAGCCCCCTAAAATTAAAAGTTTGTCTTAAATATCTTCTTAACTCTGAAAGGCTGGTGATAAGTAATATTTTGACTAAAATTCTAACTCAACTGAATTGAATTTTCCTCAAGGATATTAAAATCTGCTTGATGATTATAAATATTTTAAAGTCAAATTTTAAAAACCCATATACATAACAATGATCTAATGTAAAAATAATTGAATTCTGTATTTTAAAAACTATGAATTAATGGCTCTAATAACACATACAAAGTTAACACAAATAATTTTTTTAACTGGGATAATGACCATAAAACACTTATATGTTTCCCTATAATTATGGCTAACATTTTGTGGAGGTGACTTTAATTGCATTTTTATAGAAAATAAATTTTCCTGCAGATTGTCACAGCCTAAAAACCTGGCTGAGACACTTATCCGTGACCCTGTGTTGTGACTGTGCTGTGTTAGTGACAATACTCACTGAGGCTCCAGGAAGTCCTGGCCGTCCTCTCTCACCAGGAGTCCCCCTTGGACCCTACAGAATAAAATTAGAAGTATGGTTATACTTTAAACTTCACATGTGTAAGAACAACTGTTGAGGGAGCAAGGCAAGTTTGGGGTTAAATGGAGGTTAATAGTAAAACTGAAAATTATATGATAAGAAACATACTTACCATGGGTCCAGGAGCTCCATTTTCACCTGGAAGACCATTTTCACCCTAGAAACATTAAACATGTTAGCATTTTATATAACAGGAAGAAAATTCTTATTTTTTTAAACACAGAATATTATGAAACATACTATGGAAACCAAGAAAAATTTAACAATATCAAATTTCTGTTAGCATTATTTTATTTACCAGAAATTTCAATTTCTGTATTTTAGTATCATGAAGACTAAACAAAAGAAATCAGTGAGTTACTGAGGGGTGTTTAATTATTTCTCATGTAGACAGTTGAAGTTATCAGCTTTCATGGAAGCTTTAATACAACATCTCAATTAGTCACTATTATTCAACTCCTAAAATGAAAAATGCAGGTGAATTTCAGATAAAGTTAAATGTCAAAATATAAATCTTATATATAGCTATAGCATTTAAATAAATTTACTTATGAAGATATGATTTTATTGCTATTCACCTTTAATCCAGGAGCACCTGTTTCACCCTTTTCTCCATTTCGTCCATCGAAGCCCTATGCAGTGTATAAAAATAGTAAAATCTGTTAATAATATTGAATGGTTGAAACTTGACTTTGAATTTTTTATAACTAGCTGTTCTGCATAGCAATATTTTCAACATTAACTTAAATAATTTAAAATTCCTTTAAAAGGATTGAAAATATTTGACATTGATTTTATAGTAGAAATCTGAACTAATTAGAAAGTATAATTTAGACCAATTAGGAAGTTGCCTTAACTTAGGATAGCAAATATCAGTTTCATAGATTTTTATCTCTACCATGTTGATAGATTTGGGGCTCAGTTCGTTGAATCTACCTAATGTTTTGCATAGAATAAAGGTGCTTAAATCTATCTGTAAGTCACATGGACTAAGTCAATGAATAACACATAGTTGTCAGTAACACATTTTTATGTTTCTTCTGATGGTGGTGATAAGAAAATTAAATTACTCTTCCCCAAGCCATTTTATACACGTAAAATCAGCTTCCTACTTTGTATAAATAACTGGTTTGCTTGGCCAACCAATAAAGTTGATAGACAAAACAATCAAATAAAGTAGCTGGTAGAATCGCCCATTTTCGTCACATACTCAGTTGTCTGATAATGTTGGTTAGGCAAGTAAACACTGTCAACTGGCACAGCTTATAGTCAATTTGGAAACTCTACTTACTCTGTGTCCTTTCATACCAGGGAATCCGGGCATGCCAGCAGGACCTTTCATACCCTAAAAATAATGAATAGAAAAGATTGTAATGAACGTTCAAATAGAATCATATTCTAGTAGTAAAATACCTTCTATTTTTAAGTTTAGTTCAATAAGTAAATAGTTCTCTAATTAAATATAATAATTTTCCCGCTAAGATCACTGTGATCACCCCAGTTAATTCAGAGGGCGTTGAAGACTTACAGGTGGTCCAGGCAGTCCACGCTCTCCAGTTCGCCCGGGTCTGCCTGACTCCCCCTAGGTGGAGAAACGATCAACACATAGATGTTTCTGCAGTGTTTTTGTCACAGGAACTAATGCAAATGGTTGGGCTAAATATAAAATTGTGAGACCACCTCTCCTAATAGAAGGAATGAGGCGGGATGCTCCCACCTCGATGTAAGCTTATGCATACTGAAGGTATTTCTCATCACTGAAATATTATAACCCCCTTTCAATTCAGTGGGAAGAATTCGCAATCGGAAAATACGTGCGAAAGAAAGAAGAGCATAATTTTAAAAGTGCTTCTAAGTTTTGAAATTCATGAAGTACAGGTACAAATTTCTTCATGACAAGAGGCAGAGAGAGGAAAGTTGTTTCTCCTCCCTTTACACGGCATAGTCACTGGATGCGTTTTCCTGACAGAGTCAAGAAACACATTTGGTGGTACTGTTAGCTTGGAATTACTAAATGGTATATGTAGTTATGCAAATACTAGTCTACGGATAGCCAAAGTTTAATACGAGCTAAAATGTCATTAGATATTAACAATTTTTGAGTAAGTTTTCTCTCTCTGAAAATCCGGCATATGGTATATTGCTATTTAGAATATTCCAAGCTGAATTTTGCTGTATTGTTATTTCATCCTTAAAAGCTTACATCTTTTCCGGCAGGACCAGATGGACCCATAGCACCAGGAGGTCCTGGAGGGCCCTGAAAACAAAGAAGTAAAAAACAAATGATTCTGTAGATTTTTCTGTAATAGTCAATTTATTATTATATATTATGTGCATTCCTGGAAGGAACCTCCTTTTAGAAAATACGTGCAATATTTCTCATAATGAAGTGACACATTGAGTTAATGACACATCTATATTATATTCAATTTTTACCATTAAAGTTATTTTTCATGAAAATTAAAAATATCATGCATCTATATTTTATATCACGTAGTGTTTTTATAAACTCAAAGGCACTTCTACATTTTTGAGATATTAAAGATTTATGTATAGAGGTATTTCCTAATATTTTGAAATATTAAAATAACTTCACCGTACTTGCTTATTTATATAGCATATTTTCTTAGAGGATTCTGTTAAATTATGTTTATTTCTACTAAATTAAGTTTTAGCATATATCAGAATAATAGACATGAAGGTGAACTGAGTGGCTCCAGGAAAATTAAATTTATCTTTAAGAGATAGAGGATTGTATCTGCAGAAAGAAATAGATTATTGTGATCGGCAATTAGCCAGGGAATTCCCAGATTAAATAGCAAGTGTCTCTAAGATACACGTGTATAAATCATTAAAAGAGTCCAAAAGACCTTTGAAATAAGTTCATCTATCATAAAAATATCATTTATTAATTTTTAAATTTAGGAGCGTAAATTTAACCTATGCTTTGTAGGAACCTATGATTATACTTCAGAAAATCAAGATGATTTCTATAAAGAATTGTTAATTTGTTAAATATAGGTATAATCTTTACTTACTGCAGGACCAGCTTGCCCAGGTTCACCAGGAGGACCTTGATATCCTGGGGAACCCTAGTGGGTAGAATAATATGTAAATATTGTTAAAGTAACTGTCTTCATATGATTCATTTACATTTTGAAGATAATTGGAAATCAAGATTTTTATTTTGTAGTCAGCAAATTTTATTCCAGTTTATAAAGCTTGAAACCAAAATTTTTCAGATCAAAATAAAGTTTATTTCATTTCATCCACTTTGTTCCATTGAAACTGAATTGTTTCAAAATTGAAATCATATTACATGCAGATTAATCATGTGGTTTAATTTTACCAAAGTTTTAATTGCTAATAGTTGTGGATAGAAAGGAATTAAATATGAAATTTCAATATCTTTGAAGGATTAATAGATTTTAGGTTGTGATGTTTCTACTTAATTAGGATTATGCATGCTGGAATAGGTAAATTACAGCAGTATGTATATTAATTTGATTTATATAATATGAATGAAAAAGAAAGCACCATTAATGGCTATACTTACCGGGGAGCCAGGATGACCAGATGCACCAGGGGGACCGGGAGGGCCTGGGGGACCCTGGAATGTAAATTTGAAGGATAAATACAAAATAAATGCATTAAAATATACTTTATTCAGGCCTCAAAGAAATGCCTCTAAGAATAATACAGACATCTTTAAAAATGTGAGCAACCTACCTCATTACATAGTAACTATTCATGGATAGGAATAATTTTATTGGGTCTATGATGAAGATATTATAAAATTGTAACTCTAAATGAAATTCCCACCGATTCACTAAAAATTTTTGATAAATATTACAAAATGTTGGCCTGAACCCCCCAAAATGGGATTCGAAATGTAGACTATTTCTAAAAATCTGTTAATAAATTTTTAAAACTGCAGTTTGTAACTTCTTTTCTGGAATGTTAATAAGTAGAGGATTTTAGTTTAGTTGAGTTTAGTTTTTTGTTTTGTTGTGTTGTGTTGTGTTTTTTAGTGAACACCATGCATCTGATTGAAAAATAGGATTCAGAATGTGAATATGGCTAAGACCAGATGCTTACTTAGTTCTATCTTTGAAAGATACAACAAAAATCACTAAAACTTGAGAGACTTGTAATATTCTCATTCTACAATTTACTTTATACAAATTTTAAGGGTCTTTTTTTTTAACTCCTCACTTGGATCTGTTAGTTAAAATTATGTTCTCCACAGTTTTAAAAGTCACAAATATGAGGTCCAATTATTTGGGCAGCAATCCTCCCTAATCCACAAAAATTCAGCATCATGTTTTATTTATGATTACATACCTTTTACTGGCAGTGAAATGATGAACTTTCCTAGTGTTGCTTCTCCTGAGACACTATGCACAGGGGTCATTTACGTGGGACACCAGGTATCACGTACATGTGCCTGACCAAGTTTCAATGCTTTTTTACTATTTGCTTGTATAAAAATTCTAGGTCATTTACTTTGAGAGAAACCCTTTATGTACAATGGGAGAAGCTATCATTCACAGTAGATGAGCTTAAAGATTTGGTGAATTCTGAAAAATAATTGTTTTTGATTCCAGGATTTGAGGTCAGATAAATTGTGATGTTGGGCATTCATCACTGAAAATATTATCTAGAAAGTAGCATCTAGTTAAAGAAAAGACATTAAAAGAAGATTCTGAACAATTTAGGTGAGAAAGAGAGAATGTGGGAGTGAAAAATACCATTTGGTTAAAATTAGGGAATATGTGAGTATGAGACCTAAGCGTGGAGGCAGGTGGGTCCCTGGTATAAATGATTGTACAAGGATGAAATGAGTGGCAGAACAGGCATAAAAGGAGAGGCAGTGAGGGAAAAATGAGTTAGAATAGAAGGATCATAATAATCCTAACATTTTCTTTCCCATCCTTAATAGAGAATAAGCAATCTTATACAATTCTATAATAATAATGTATTATTAGGCAAACAACCATTGAAGATTTAACAACCTGGATGACTAAATAGTATTCTAAAATGCTAAGAAACACTTGTACATACAGCTGGCCCCGGATAGCCTGCGATTCCTCCTCCTCCTACTCCAGCCTTCACATCATATGACTCAAACTGGGGAGAATAGTTCTGTAGCAAAGAGATCAGATAGATGTAATTATTTTGATATGTAGATCATAGTTATTTTCAAAAGCATTTAGAATAAGTGCATGCAACATCTACTATTCACTGATAGAAACTTTCTGCATGCCAGAGGATGTAGTATTCATTATTTAATTATCCTGGTTATCTTGTCGCTCTGTAATTTTAGGTATCCTACAGAAATACCTGCTTATGCAATGTACAAATTGTCCACTATCTGTATGCAATATTAATCCCAAGTATTTCATTCCTGTATGATCTTACCCAAAATAATCTAAGTGATACCAACAGCATTAGAAACATATATTGTTTGGGATTGAAAGAGCCTTGAGAGAATATAATTTGACATTCTCATTTTGAGCAAAAAAAAAAAAAAAAAAAATTAAGAAGTCAAATTATTTTCCCAACAGTTAATAATAAAAGTAAAATTTATATCTCCTGGTTTCTGATCAGTATACTGAACAGATTCATCAAAAAATAAATATTGTCTAGAAAATAAGCACAGGAATAATAGAAAGGCTCATGTGTTTATTGGGTTCCTTTGGAAATTATTTTATTTTGAATTGTAGGCCTAGCGATGGGTTCTGTTTGGTACCAGGGTAAGAATAAGTTAGATAACATCTTTTGCTTCCTGTTGATTTGCTATTTGAAAATCATTTTTTGAAACTCATAGTGAACTGTGTATTTGCTTTTTAATTTCTTCCAACTACAACACAGCAGAAATAGTGTTTTGTTTATTTGTTTGGTTATTTATTTACATAAGAGTTAGTTGGTTGCCATGCTTTTCAAGAGGAGCAGGTTATGCAGCCTTGTGCTCTGAAGGCTTGTCAAGAGTAATAGGCTTCAAAAAGCCTGTTGGCATTAAGTTTATAAGGAGTGTTCACAGCTCTTCAACTGCATTTTGTTCAAACTTTCAGAGGCTTTACCATTGGGGTTAGAAGGGGACTAAGGCACATTTGCAGCAATTCCAAGTTCTCTATGTTAATTCTTTTGGAAGTTAATGGTTCATTTTTCAACATGACTGCTGTGAATTTGGGCAATTTTGCAAAGATACAATAGCAATGGAATTAGCATTATGAGAAAGAAGTAAATATTTGTAAAGCACTTCTTAGAATAATGCACAGCACTTATAAGCACTAAATAAGAATTTGTAAAATGCACAAAATCAGTGAAAAGACATAAAGAACCTACAAAAGTGAGATGTAATATAGGCTAAAGAGAAGGAAATGAAGTAGGTAGTTTTAAAGGGAGGAGTCTTTCTGTCCTACAATCTATTACCTGACCACCAGTAGGGCATGATTCACAGATTCCAGGGGGGCCGGGAGAACCTGGAGAACCTGGTTGTCCTGGAATACCAGGGTCACCATTTCTTCCAGGAATACCAGGAGGGCCCTGAAAAAACATAGATAATTTATGAAACAGTGAAAAGTTTGGGTGACTCAGAATCATTACCAAATTGTCTCCTTTCTGCTTTATAATACAAGAAATCAATGTAAGTGGTAACATTTTCTTGCGCATATGTACATTTTTAACCAAATCATGTGATAATTTGTGCCATTTATTCCTTTGTATATTGACCTATACTTTATTTTTCAAACTGATAATGGGGATGAACACATTATATAAAGTTTGGAAAACTTTAATCCTTACATGTATAATTATGGATTCTCAGTTTGAGTTATTTTGTGTTATCAAATATGTGCTACTTAAGGAAATACATGAATGATGAAAGTTCAAATATGAATAGGCTATTAGAAAAATAAGCAAGCTCCTCAAGGACCTCATTTCATTCCACTGAAGAATGTTTACTTACTGGATCTCCCTTGGGGCCTTGAGGTCCACGACCATTAGGAGGGCGAGTAGGCTAATAAATGGAAATGATACAGATTAAACAAGACACAGGACGACTTTCCCATGAAGTTTCTCCCAATTTGCATGATAATTTCTCATCCTAAATCACATTCAATCCCTGGTTTTAAACTGAGACATTCACTTTTTACATGTAATACACACAAGATTGTTTGACAGACATTACTTTCATTTTCTTTCAGGCTCATATGACATAGGAACTATTTATGTGTTTAAATATAAATCTTAAAGAGGTTTAAATATAAATCTTAAAGAGATTTTCTTTAAACTCACGGCTGTTGGAGGCTGTGGGCAAACCGCACAACATTCTCCAAATGGGATCTCTGGGTTGGGACAGTCTAATTCTTGGTCGTCACATATTATGTCATCGCAGAGAACAGATCCTGAGTCACAGACACATATTTGGCACGGTTCTGGCTTCCAAACGTCTCTATCCGCATAGGACTGACCGAGATGGGAGCATCTTCCATCAACAACTGGAAAATAAGTAAGATGGTGTGATATTTTCTTATGCTTTGCTGAAATGTGAATTTTGTTATGCTGTCACGAGTATTTCCAATAGCTAAAGTGGAGATAGTTTGAAATCATTAAACTAATTTGTAAATGTGTTCCTATGGGTATACTATGCAAGGAAAAACAATCTACAAATTAAAGTAACAAGAATATCGTATTTCTCTATATAATCTGCTAAGTAGTAAGAGATGACTTAAAAGAGCAAATCTGTTTATTAACATCACATTAGCACACCATAGTAAATTTTCCTTAGAGCCAGTGAGTATTTTATTTCATTTAGAGTAAGAATTTAACATCAATGGAAATCACACAAACATTTAAATATTTATTTACTAATTGTGCAGTTAAAAACAAGCCTGTCTACCCAATTGCTATTCTTTGCTTTGACAGTAGATGGGAGCATTCTACTATAAAGACAATTTTGTTATTTCTTCCAAAGACTTTCTGGATTTTATTAACCCAATTGAGAAATTCAGGGGAAAATTCAGCTACTCTTGGTGGCATAACACTCTTCCAGATGCCTGGGAAAACTTTAACAAAGCTTATATTATATATTTAATATCATATCATTGTTAGCTCGGTTTGCACTAGTGGGCCAACATGATATGGCATAATATATTGGCTATCCCATATGAATGCGAATTGGTTAGCAAATAACAACCACAACAAAAAAGAAGTATATTTTTAAAAACAAATATTGGCAAAAATAAGTAAAAATAATAGGAAAAAAAGATGAATCATGACCATGTGTATTTGTGGCTTAAAATGGTCAAAAATTTGCTTCAACCAAAATTTTAGACTGTTTCCTAATTATATGTAAGGTATTGAAATTTCAGCAGCTATTACGAATGAATCACCTTAAGGATTGCCAAAATAAAACATGGTCTCAATTCTTAAAGTATTAGCTGTGGACTGTGGTTAAATACCACTTTAGTTCTTAAGAATTACTATGATAGCTTGCCAGTAATTCAGTAAATAAATTAGTTTCTGAAACATCTGCAAAAATTTTTGCAAACAACAAATAATATACTGCTCAGTATTTGTATTTTTCTGAAAAGTGAAATTTTATTTTCTCAGAGTGTAGATTTTTGAAACGTCTGCTGGAAGAGTTCTGCTTGGAGGAGGTAAATAGTTAACAACTACACTTTTTGCTGCCTTGTGCCAAGAGGCCTTTGTGTGGGTCCTGAGACTTTTATATCCGGATACCACACACAGCCATGAAGTTCTCATTGCTTATACCCTCTCCATATCTGAAGTAATAATGATTTAGTTTCATGCTAAATACTTTGGGTTTATAGGTTTACTTGGTTTAGTAAAAGTTCAGAGAAAAGGAGAATTTCAGAATATGTAGACTCTGCGGTGTACTGAAATTGTCTCCATTCCTTCTTCCCATTTATGTGTGAAGATAAAACTTCCATGACCATGTGCAAAATCCTTGATCAATTCGAATTTAAAAGTCCATTTTTTGTGTTACAATTACCCAATCTGGTCTACTGCTGATAAAGAAAGCATGATTGTTTTATTGCAATTTTATGTAAGCAGAAAAGAATCTGTTTATTTAAAGAAGTTATTCTAGTTTCTCCTCCATGTTTGAAACAGATATGTGAGAACATAGAGAAGAAATATTGTCTAAGCTTTTAGAGGAACATTCCTTTATACTTAGTGAGTATAAGAGCTGAATGCCAAATGCTTACCTAATGCAAATGAAGTAGGCCCATTTACATGATGTTATGAAAAATATGCTTGAGAGGTACAATCTTTTTCATATTGTTACAAACAGTAACAATATAAGATGGCCTAATTATAAAAATCATTGTTTTGTAAACATAACTGATCATCTTAATTTAAGAATCAAGTTCATTGTTTTTCACAAAAGGCCTGAAATTTTTAAGGAGATAGAGGAGTTTAATAAAATTGCACAAAATACTTTCTTCAATCTTTGCATTGGCTTCCTTTTCTTAAAAATGAGTCATTTAAAAATTTTCTCTAAATTAACTTTATATGAAATGTTCCAACAGATTAGTTTTAGCTCAATATTTTCCCATTAAAAAATGTGGATTTTAGGCTTCCCAACTCCTTGAAAATTGTACTAGTGTACAGAATGCTGGCAATAGGTAATAATACTGTATTGTTACTTGAAGTTTGCCAAGAGACTAGATCTTAAGTGCTGTCACCAAACACACACACACACATACACACACACACACACACACACACACACACAGGTAACTATGTGTGGTGATGGTTGTATTAACCTGATCATAGTAATCATTTTGCAATCTATATGTATATCAAATCATCACATTGTACACTTTAAATATACACAGTTGTATTTGTCAGTGCTACTTCAATAAAGCTAGGGTAAAATACTAGTTTATACTAATGATTCTTTTAACTCTTCGTCTCCGGATCAGGAATATCTTTCTAATGCAATCTCATATTAAAGACAAATGAGGATACAGTTAAAGCTGGGGTCAAGCATCTCATATTTTCAATAACTTCTCTTCCTATGTTCTTAATGTACCTAAAATCAACATAAAAATTCCCCTGGTGTATTCACCCTCCTATGTTTATGTCCCATGGAAGGTATTATCACATCACTAGAAGTATTTTCCATTTGTTTTGCAAACTGTTAGATAAATGAGCACAATTATTTGCTTATTAACATTGTACATAAATTTGTCAAAATTGGGTTAAACCCAATGTTATGTAAACAAAAATTGTTACTTAACCTCTTGCTTCCAAATTTTATTAGGAACCTTGAGCATTATGCTTTCAAAGACACGGAAGTCTCTATATAAAAGTTGAGTTATTTTAGAGTACTTTTTTTTTAAGTGATCTTGTTCTTGGTGAAAAAAGAAAGCTGAAAGGCTTGAAAAATTAGAATTAATGCAGCTTTGTGTACTGACATAACCTATTTCACATCCATTTGAAAGACATTTGGCTCTTCCAAGAAGTCAGTTCCTGTAGAAACTTTTGGCTGAAAGTCAGACTTTTCTCTATTGCTTTGTTGAAAGAATAGTGAGTTTTATGTAGTTTCCTCTAATTTCTTGTCCTGTGCATGGCAAAATACGTTGCCAATATGTTCTCCCAGAAGCTAACATATACCCAGATGTCTTATGGCTCTAAGGTTTAGTACTCTAGATTAGTTATATATGGGAAAATCATGGCGGAGTCAAGGGGAAAAAAATGTGTTGTTTTCAAGAGGTATAAAATGCTCTAGTTAGCCACTTGCAGCATTTAGAAACAGAATAAATCGTGAGAATCATAAATAATAGTCTTCTTATTATTCCCTTCTTTTCTTAACTATCTGAATTCAGAGCTACTTTGATTAAAAAAAAAGTTAAATATTTTTTCGAAAATATTAAATAAAAGGCAAATAATCTCATTTTTACTACTGGACAAATAATAGATTTTTCGATCACTTCCTTTATTGTTATTGTTTAAACTAGATATCCCTGTTTCAATTTGTAATTAATTTTAAACTTCACCTTTCATGTCACTTGATATTTCTGTTTCTTATTACAAAGTATAGTCCTGAAATAAATTTGTTCGTGGTCACATAAGCAATACATAGGACTAAATCATCTCCTTACTGATATCTAAATTGCAAAACAACATATCATATGACATAACCCACCCTTAGCTTCTTTTAATTCCCAGCTCTTTGCTTTGGAACTTTGGAGAAAAATAAAACTAAGTAACATAATCTAACAATTTTAGATATGCTTAAAACTTGCCCTTTTGTTTTCATTCTTGAAATGTTAATTTATGCTGATTTTATTGCTGTGACTAAAAAATTAATGCAAGTTATGTTTGTCTTAATTCCATTTTTGGAGTAAAAATAATATGCCCTAAAGCATCCAAACTGTTAATTTTGCTTGGGTGACAAGTTAAATATTTTTCTCTTTGCTTCTTACTTATAGATATAATATGTAAGTTATAACATTACTTTTCTGACTTTAGAAAATTGAATATTTTTTAAGTGTATATAAGAGGTTTATATGGTTTCCAACTGAAATATATCTGGCTTTTAAGTGACACTAATGTTTGGAGAACATACATTTTTATTAAGTTTCTATTGCATATAGATTTATTGGGATATATTAAAATATATTAATTAAAAAAAGGATTTTGAAGGAAATATCTATAGTTTATATAGGTGAATAGTTTCAATTTTAAAATGTTTTGCATGGACAAGGTAGAGTCTGCTTATTCTTGTCCTCATCAAAAATATTTCATGAATTATTGTTTCTAGGTGTTTTCTTGTTTTATTTTATAGAGATATATGATTTTTACGTTTCCAATTAGAAATTTTATTTAAGGTGATTAATATTTTGTCCTGCAAAAAATGAAATAATTAGAGAATTAGAATTAAAAGTATCATATAGTAGCAATCAGCAATTGCATTATAATATAATCTGATTGTGATAAATTATAGAAATAGTAAAGAAAACATATTCTCCTTGTTGGATTATAGTTGGCACACTTCTTTTAATTTTGCATCTGAAAAGCAAAATTTTACATCTTACCTTCCTTAACACTAAGTCACTAAGTAGTTTAATTTCTTTCTTACAGTAATTTTATTTTCCAGTATTAGTAAAATTAATATTAAGAAGAGCTGGTATAGTATCTCTTATGTTGTAGGCACTGTTCTGAGTGTTTTGCATATGTTATTTTACTTAATCTTCCCAAAGGCCCTAGAACATAAGTGCTATCATAATCCTCATTTTACAGATGAAAATTCTGAGACAGAGACATTAAATATTTTTCTACAATTTCAAGGTCAAGATAAGATTTAAAAATCTAACTTGAAAGCTCTGTCCCAGGTTTCTAAACCCTGCAAACTTAAACTCAAGAGTTCTAAAAAAGGTAGCTATTTTAAAGGGATACCAGTTTTCTTGAGTACCTCTTTTATCTGATCTCAAACCAAGAAATTAACATCTGGAGTTGAATTCTGTTGTTTGTTTTCTCCTGACCTGTAAAAAAGAGTTAAATCTCCAAGGCCATTCTAATGACATCCAGACCACCAGCACGATTAACACGTGACTGGAAAACCTAGCATACCTTTACTATATACAGAGAAGTAGGATTCCCATAGCAACAGCAACAAACAGATAAGAGGCTTCTGTATTCAATGCAAAAAACAAAACAAAACATTATTAGGATGTCTCATTAAGACAATGATTTTAGAAAACATAGCTACCAAATAATTCATATTAATGAACTTCTAACTTCATTAGAAAATTTCCTTCTAAGTTTGGACATCATGCACATATCATGTAGCTCTAAAGAGTACTTCTCTGATTTTAATTAACTGGAGAAACACTGTTCCTGTTTGCCCTCCTCCACACCAAATATTATAGGAAACAAAGTTACAGAAAAATAAATGCCATTTTGCTGAAGCAATAATTTCTCAATGTGAATTTTCAGAGCAAATTTAATTTTTAACAATTTCTGAATCTATTATCTTTGATTTTTACATCTTTTGAGCATTTAAAACTTTTGCCCTCTTTGAACTTCTCATTTTGTTCAGTAAGCTTACATTTTAAATGGCAGTTCTTGACCTCAGTTATGGAAAATACAAGGGATTTGTTAGTTAATCTGAAAGGAATCCACTTTCTGCTGTGTTTTCATTAGGCACAGACAGAAATTTCTGGTGGTTAATGTAACTCCCCAAACTGCAGTTAACAGATGATTTGTGTAAGAATATTTATCTCATTTTTTCCGTTGTCATCCTGACATGAAACAGGCAACATTTTCCCTTAGCAAACCCCAGAATTTTTTTTATACCATATGACTCTTCCCCCTCCGTAGCTTTCTTTTTGAGTGTGGAAAACAATGGGATGGAGCTTTTTTCAAGAGAAAACTGTTTTACAAGAAACAGTCCACTGAGACGTTTCCAGAAAGTGATTGTAGACCTGGAAACTTTACAAATGTTTTTCGTGTCCAGTGAAAGCATGTTTAAAACTTTAACTCTTAAGCAATCAACTTTAATCACTTCAAGACGGTGATATCATTTGATGTCACAAAATAAAAGAACTAGGCTACAAAATCTTTGGAACCGTGTAACAAAGAAGAGTCATCCACAATGAAAATCATGCAGTTTCGGTAGATGGCACTCTTCTCTGAGTGACAACTCAAGGTCTGGCATGGGACTCTGTAGGCGTGGAAGAGGTGTGGAGCAGGTGTGGGGCAGGGTCTTTTCTGACGCTCTATCTTTTAGTCTCAACTCGACTGGAAAACTTACAGCCAATGGCTCTTGATTTAAAAAAAAAAATAAGCCTGTAGATAAGATGTCAATCCAGGAATTATAATTAGTTAAAAGGCATGTAATCAATCACACTCTTTCCTTCTTTCCCAGAATTATTCCAAAGGCTTTGCTTGCTCTTACAGTACTGAAATGTATAATTCCAGAATTTAATCCCAGTATCTACCTATATGCTTTAGATCATCTAAAATGTTGAATACGCTTGGAGGTGGTAATGAAATGCGAGGTATAATACAAAGCACACCATTTTATATTAAAATTTTTATTAGAATTTATATTACTATAAAACTGAAGATAATTTCTGATTAAGTCTAAGTGAGACTCTTATTTAAAAAATGGATTTACCAATTCAAAGATGAGTGCTTAACAGAAAAAAAATCTACCCTTTTTCACCTTTAGAAATGCATTCGCTCATATATTTCCTCGGACAATATATAATTTTTAAATAACTCCTTTCAATGACAAACTGTCACAAAATAAGAAAATTAATATAGTTTGAATTTAATGTATATTTTATTTCTTCTAATTACCTAGAATTTTACAAAATTTTTAGTTCTCATCTTAACTCTGCCATTTCCTAGTTTTGTAATCTCAGCTAAAGCACTGTTAACTGTAGGAGACTGAAATATGTGAGCAATTATGTAGTCTCTCCTCTTAACAATACAATTGTTCCTAGTGATTTTATGCTATATTTTTTTCATTAATTAGGTATGTTTAATTTTAGGGACAACACAAGCCAGAAAACTTAACTACTACTTGATCTACTACAAATTCTCTTTTTAAGAATAATGGAAAATAGACTCTCATAACCTGTAATAAGGAATTGATTTTCTGAGTTCATTTATAGTTTTGTTATTCTAAAGTGATTAAAGGCCCACAGTTCATTTTCAAGTGGAACTATCAGAATAGAAAAATATGACTTCAAATATTAAAATAATTTTAATCGAGGTTTATCACCCTGCTCTAAAGAAGCAGTACTATTTAGTAGTATCTATTTATCCATTTATCTATTTATCTAATAAGCAATACTAAAAATATTCATGCCAAATAAGGACTACATCAGAAACTTAAAAAATACTCAAAAAGTCATATATATTATATGTAGAATTTTGAAAATGGCCATTGTATCAAGCTCATTTCAAAATAGTCTTTAAATATTATTACCATTGTGTGTGAGTATGTGCATTTGGCGATATTTTATCAGTAATATATGTATTTTCTTAGGAAAGTAGTGTTTAATATTTAAAAATTTTACGTGTAATATATTGAAATCTCATTATAGAATGTAAAATCCAGCTGTGCAACCTTTATGTTGACATTGGTTATGTAATTCTGCCTGTCAGCCACTAGGCGGTGAGTCTTTGTGCTTAAAATTTGGCATGTTTATAAACTACAGGAAATATAAAACAGACCACATCTTTCTATTGGTGGAATAAAATACATGAATTAAATAAAACTTTCACAAATTTGTAAAAAGATCAAAATTCTTTGTGAGGACATGTTTTATGGTCCAGAAAATTCATGTGAGTAGACTAGAAGTTGGTGTTTGTTACAGCTGGGCTGTTGCTCCCTGGCATTGCCCGGGCATGTATAAAAAACCCATACCCCAGAGCTTCATGTGACTGTCCTCAACGTGCTGTATGCTCAGCCACCTCCTGCCACCTTCCCAAAGCTAATACACCAGCAGAATTTTCTTGTAAATCTTAAGGAACATAAGATGTCCTATCCTAAAACACCTAAACATTTTTCTAATGAAAAACAAAAACAATAAGCTGAACAAAATTTCTTTAAACTTTTTTTGAACTTAAAAGCACACAATGTATCATAGCTATTTATTATTGTCTATAGCTAAAGAGGAAAATAAAGAAAAATAATTTATGTATTATAAAGATAATGTAGGCACCACACATTTTTTTCTCTCTGAAGTTGGATTTAGAAGAAAAACAGCCATAGAGCTTATAAAAGTTGGATTTAGAAGAAAAACAGCCATAGGCAATTAACAATATATTGTCAATCTTTGAACTGAAGCCCAAAGGTTTGTAGTTATTTCAATAAATGGGAACTGTGATTATTTTTTCTAGAATTTGGGAGAATTTAAGAGCCTGAAAAAAGGAAAAAGTCTTTATTGAGGTGGGGGTGTGTTAACAGAGATTTGATACTCTAGCCAAGGACTAGGAGGGACAGAATGTGGAGGAAGTAGAGAGAGAAATAGGAAAGAATAGAGGATTGAGAATTCTAGGGACGGAAGTGGGGAGGAGGCAAGAGGAGAGAAGAAATGGAGGCACAGGGAGGACACGTGATGATGAGGGAGGGGTGATAGAGGAAGGGAAGAGGGAGGAAGAGAGATGAGGAGAGATGGGCTTGCTTAGGAAGGGGGTAGGGTGAGGAGTGAAGGAATGAAAGGGGAGGAGGTAAAAATGATCCAGAAGGGGCGGAGCGATGAGGAGGGGAAAGGAGGAAAGAAGAGGAATCGGGGGGAGAAGAAATGAAGGGAACGGGGAATATGGGTGTTCCTTTTCTTTTGTGGCTGTAGGTTCAATATAACTGAAGAAATGTTATTGGATGTTTCCGCCCCATTTAACACATGACCTGTGAGGGCATCAAAGATACTTGGCTCTAACAACAAAGAAAACTGTTTCAGACACCATGTTCTCAAAAACTATAGGTTTATATGTAGACATTTTTGATTATGTGCAATAGAAATTAGTGTGTAATGATTTTTTTTCAAGCACCTTCACATTTAACATTTAAATATGAATTTCTATGAAGGTTTGTATTCAATTTTGTCCAGTATTTTCATGACTAGGAGAAATATATGAATTAAAAAACATATTTTCACATAATCAAATTATAAGAAAATTACTATTTTGATGGAATTAGAACATGAAAACCATTGTTTGCACTTATTAGAAAATACAACAAATTAACCTTTTTGAAGTCAAATACTACTCTTTACCTTGTTTGCAGAAAGTCAAACATTCCTGTTTAAGATATTTTTAAAAATATTCTCTTTATTAGTGCTAATGTAGTTAAAATATGGAACAGATGTAAAACACTAGACACTTAACAACAAACTATTAGAAAATACGCATTAATCAACCATGTAAGTGCTTGAAACAGAAGAAATACAGGAACCACGAAACATTTCAAGAAGTTTGAATCCATTTAAAGCATTGAAGATATTGCCATTTTATAGAAATATATTCAATAATTCTAATAACGCGTAGTGGTTTTCTTTAGAGTATTCTTAGTGCATGCTATTTTGTAAATACATGATCTAATTGGGAAAACAATGTTCGATATTCTATTCTTACAAAGAATCCAGCATACAAAAGAAAGCATAAAGGTATTACAAGAGACCAATAACTTCCAGACTGCCTAGGGAAGCATTCCAAGATGTTAACAATCCAGGAGGGAAACTTTTTAAAAGCCATTTTAAAGGTTTCCAGTGCCGTTAACATGAAAACAAGTTAGTTCAAGAACATCTTTATCTTAAACAACCAGAGAACTTTTAAAGACAAAAAATGACAATATTCTTTCTAAGCAAATACGAAAAAGCACCATCATGGTCAGATCTATGCTTCACAATTGGGAGTTTACAGAAGAAACTATCTTTGAGGAGAAAGATTTTTTTCCTTTAGTCCTATTTGCAAGTAGAAGTAAAGACAAAAACTCCATAAAGTTTCTTGAAATCAGTACCTACTCACCTTCTGGGAGCTGTTGTGCCAAAATAAAAGTGGGATGAAGCAGAGCAAGAAGTAACCAGCTCCCCTTTTGCACAAAGCTCGTCATGTCTAAATATCAGACATGAGACTCTTTGTGCAAAAAGGAGAGAAGAAAAGCAATTCAAAGTAGCACCATCAAGTTGTTCCCTGCCCTTCAGCACCGGGCCCGTCATAAAACTCAGCCACTGAGATTCTTGTGCTTTGGCCTTAAATAGGAAAAAGTTTGGCTTCCCTCACTTTCCAGCCCCTTTCTGAAATATGAGAGCAGCACCCATCCCCTTAGCAGTAAAAGAAATGATTAATATGTCTTTTTCCCTTATAGAGGACGCAACCCACAAAGTAAGAAAAATAGCACATCTGGAGATGTGTGCATCTGTTTATGTATCAGTTTGTTACATGTTTTGGTCACATATATGTTTGTATAACTTAAGAATATGTATCAAAATACTCTGCCTTGTGTTCTAAGAATTAAATGTATATATTTTTAATGTCCCCTTATAACATTAACAACTGTATAATTTTGAGGAAAAGCTTGATGTCCTTTGCTTGGACATGGCTAATTTGCAAACCTTATCTTCCTAGAAGTGTTTTTATATTGGGATTTTGCCAGATTCCACTCTAACTCGATTTAAAGAGGGAACTGTAAAAGATTAACTGAAAGAAAAGCCTGTTTGTCCCTTGTACTCATCCACCCACTCCGGGTCCTGTAAGTTTAATTTCAGGCAAATGTCAAAAGACTAAGTAGCTGAGCTATGTTTGAATGGCATCTTAGAAGTTAGATGCTTATCTCTAGCTGTTTCTATTCCTTACAAATTTCTTTAGCCAGCCAAAGAGTGATTTCTTGTGAGATTTTAAACTTGTATGCTGCTTGTGAAAGCCAGAACAGATTTTTCTGGGGAAAAATTTAGTATTTTCATGTCCTGATTTTTTAAGAAACAAGAAGAGAAAGAGCTTATCACATGGAATATCAAAAGAGTACCAGAAAAAGTTTTCATTTTATTTGAATTGGAATAAAGATTAGTATAAATATTTCCAAGTTTAGACTTCCATATGTATAAATTTTGGGCCACATTAATGCAGGTTTTCAATGTATTTCCAGATCTAAGGAGTAATTTCTGGAACATATAAGCATCTCACTTATACATCTTTAATAAACCTTTGCAAGAAAAATATGCCTGTCCACAGTGACAAGATATTTCTAGTAATCCATATATTTCTTTATACCCTAACATCAGCCCATAATTCTTCATTCATCTCTATGTTCTACACAGGTTTTTCAACTCTAATCAAGATCACCTGCAATTTATTTTATTTTTTCATGTTAACATAACCATGCCCATGTCCATGTATATATGTGCACATGATATTCTCCCCATATCACACCAATTCATGGAAATCACTTCTTTAAGCGCACCTTAAAACTTTTTCTTTAAACTTGTTTTCATCTTTTTCTTTTTCCCAATTCATGTTATTTAATTTTTATCCAATTCAATGTCATATATATATTCCCAGGTGCACATATATTGTATAAGCATGGACTTGCTTCTCTACAGGCCTAGTTACAAAAAGCACAAAGAAGTCCCAAGTAGATGACATCATCTAATGACCGGAAAAGAGACCTAATTGGACCAATGTCTTGTGCATCTTCTGATTTTAGATTGGAGAGTCATTACTTGAAGGGAAAAAAAAGTAACTATTGAATAGTCAATAGCTTTTCTCCTGGATCATAGAGGAGAAAAAGACAGTTACATAGACCTTTTTGTCTTATAATCATCTTCATGCTTTGGTGTTCAAACCAATTCAGACACCTGATTATGTTTTTCTCCTGATGTCTTCAAAGCTTGCATAACAATTAATATATCTATATTCATTATCTTATTGTTTTAGATGGTCAATAAAGTTGAAATTTCTTGAATTTCTTCATTAGAATTATTTTCCAATATGAAAAATTAGAAATATGCTTTTTATGCTTTATCTCAGGCATTACATATACAATTCTTTTGAATTTTTGGTTTGTCTTAAAATTCTTATTTGATTAGTTAGTCAAAAAGTTTTATGCTTAGGAGAAGAATTTATGATTGCTACATTCATTTCAGAAAAGTTAGCTGGTATTTTGTGCATTGAAGTATTGTATCTTATGGTATCCATGAGGGATTCAGAGATAAGAAATCTCACACTACAGATGTTCTGATTTAGTATTCCTCACTACCTTGAGCATACTTGGAACTCCTGTACAAGGATCCTTTGCAGTCTGTGTCCCAGATCCCACTCTTCCTCCTCATATCAATGTGTTCTCTAATACAATGTCTAGATGGTGTGGGTTTGAGCTGTTTTCATGACTGAGTGAAATACACACACTGGTGAATCCTATTTGTATAGTAGAGCCAAAAAAGTCCTCATAGTAATCTATACAAACATTTTTTTCTATACATCACTGACTTCACTGATATTAACCAGCACACACAGACATTCCATTTTGCTCTCTGGATTGCATTTAGAGTTTTAACAAATCTAAACACCTGCACCAGCTAAAGCACTGATGAATCTGGCTCTCTTTTTACAAAGAGAGTGCCTGGAAAGATGAGGCAAAGCAAGGGTGTGGCAAATTATCAACCAAAAATTCAAATATTTTCCAGTTCAGTGGAAAATGGAGCTTGGGGGAGATGCATAAGCACAGCTGTGATGAACTCAGTAGGCCAGTGAATGTCAGCAGTGCTCTCTACAATAGCAATAAGAAAATCAATTATCTCCATCTTGAAAAACAAATGGAAGAGAAATCTCTCTCTTTTTCTCTCTCTCATAGTACTACTGTGTGTGTGTGTGTGTGTGTATGTGTGTGTGTGTGCGCATGTGCAGGTGTGTGTTTATTAAATTATTGGGATGACACTGGTTAGTAAATTACATAGGTTTTATTACAATAGTTCTTTATTGTTTACATGTTGCACTGTGTTCTCACCACCCAGAGTCATTTCTTTTTTCATCATAATATATATATGTGTGTGTGTGTTTTAATCTAAGGAGATAAATTATTTTTCTGTACATTTTCTATATGCTTTCAAATCACTCTAACCCCCCCTTTAAAATCTATCTGTGATAAAATTCACTTAAAAATAGATTGAATCCATAACAGTATTTCAGCCTAAAATAGGATAACATACAATTGTAAAATACAATGCAAATTTTCTTTGCAATTCCTGGAGAGGTGGATCAGTTCACTTGGTTTACATGGATGAACCCACATTTGGAGAGTTGTGTCCCCTTTAAAAGAATTTGAACAAATATTAATGTGTATATGGTAGAGCAAGAAATATGGTTGAAAAATATCATAATGTAGATGAAGGATTTGGGCATACCTAACCATAGATATCCAAGACTGAGGTAACAACATTGGTACTGGAACCTGATAGGTAAATATTTGATTAATTATTATAACCAATTCTTCAAGACCTTTTCTTTAATTTCCTCTTAGTTCCCAAGGTAGAGTTAACTGTCTCTTTAATTTTCTTCCTATAGAACTATATTGGTAACCACTTTTCTGTAGCCTAGCAATTTTATTTTTGAACAAGACTCACATTTCCTTGACATCTAGTAAAACGAACTGTGGTCATTTGGAAACATGAAATACCTCTATTCATATATATATATATATATATATATATATATATATATATAATATTTCTTGCTATTAAGCATTGTATTTTTCAGCTGAAAATTACCCTAAGACTTAACAGGAAGTTCAAAGAGGTTACATGACTCTCAGAATTACTATTGGAATTGGAACTAAATAGCACAATTTCCAAAAAGTTTTTACCGTGTTTTCCACTTAGATTAGTCACTGATTGTGGTAACAGTATTTTTATACAATTTAGGAATTTGGTGAATACAAATTTGGCACTTAATTTTTAAATTTTTTTTCTAATGTGAGATTGTAAAAGGACAGAGAGAAGAGAAAAGGTAAAATTATAATATTAATGGCCAATTAGAAAAACCAGTATTCTTTAATTTTTGACTTATCATTAATCTTTAAGTAATTTCCAGTATTGGTGTAATTTAAAATTTTTTGAGTAAATGCTCATTAACTTACACTGATTGATGAAATAAATTCTTGGAGCATGCAAGGTAATTTAAATATGTGTTTGTGTTTATATGTGCATGTGTTTGTATACATAAATATATATACATAAACCTATATAAATATACATACACTTTTAAAGGTTGACAAAATTTAAGTAAAATTTTCTGGAAAATGCCTTAATGTATATGTTTGAATTGTGAAATTTCTGAAATGTTATAACTATGTCCTCCTGAATAAAGTCTTTATATACTCATGTATCAGTGATGATTATTTGTCACCATATTTATTGTTGCAATTATATTTGAAAATTCATAGAAAGTTGGAATTCATCTCATTACCTCATACACTGACTCATCCTAGAACAGTTTTATTACTTCACAAATTTTGTCACAAAGGTGACACAGAGCCTAGGATACATTTTGCAGGAGTTCAGGAGTTCCCTGTTGGGTCTTCAGTTAATTATTCTCAGGATTGAAGCTCCACTCTGCAAATCCCACTAGAATCTCTAGCAAATATAATTTGTCATCTGAGTCATACTTAGGAATTTTCAGCAGCATCCAGCACAGCTGCAATAACTTTTCACATCTAGCCAATTCTGTCTGAAGATAAAAAGAAGTCTCAAATCACAATCTTCTGATAGAAGCATTGGATAAACCGAAGCCAAACTTAGTGAATTTGTATGCTTCAAATGGAGACTGATTTTAATTCCTATCAATATTTTTAATATTTACATACTCAGTGGTGGCCCAGAATTATTATAATACAAATAATTCTTAAGGACACAAAGATTGAGAGCCTTCTTCCTCTCCCAAAATAAATGGAAGTAAATGTCGCCTTTCCATGTTTAACTTACGACGATTACTACTCTATACATGTAACTCTTCTTCAAGTCAGCCATTATTGCTCTTGTAAAATATATTCTGCTGTTTTGCCTGAAGACTTCATGTTTGCCTATATGTTAAATCATATTTTAAAAAGCTCCCTATATACGTATGCCATCAGTCTATGGAATAATACCAACAATAGATTCTTGGTAGAAACAGGCTATGACAAATGCGCTCCTTTTCTTCCTAAGGGTCAAAGTCTTGCCCTCCAGATTATTGGCTTTCATGTGGCAATGTTCATTTTAGTAGCTTTGCTTTATATTTATATTTACTTATATATTTATTTTATTCCTTCTTGTAGGCTGTTCTTATTTTTAACCCTACCCCCTGTTTAAAATCACTGATTATACATCAAGTTGACAATGCACTGTAGAATTGTATGCCTGAAACCTATGTAATCCTTGCTAACAGATGTCACCCCAATAAGTCTAACAATGAAAATGAATTAAAAAAAAATCACGCACAGCAGCAAGCATGGTCCCTGTCTAAAATAGGTATTGATCAAAGTGAAAAAGAATGACAGGATTGAAATGGAGGATTTAAAATACTAGGTGTTTTCTTTCTGCCATCTTGGGGCCCATGGAGACATGCCGAAGATAGGACTTCTAACATGGCAGGTATGTGGTCCAAAGCCGTTTTTACTGGATTAGGGTCTCAGAAACAAGAAGGAGCACATAGCTCTTGTTAAAATTTAAGATGCTTATGCTTGAGATAAAACTGAATTCTATCTGGGCAAGACATGTGCTTATGTGTATAAAGCAAAGAATAGCACAATGACTCCTGGTGGCAGAACAAACAAAACCAGAGTAATTTAGGGAGAAATCACTCATGCCCAGGGTAATAGTGGCATGGTTCATGCCAAATACTCAAACAATCTTCTACTAATGAGATTGGACACAGAATCCATGTGTTAATGTTCAAGGATTTACACTTATTGAAAAGTAAACAAATACAAGTTTGGGGTGGAAATTAGATGTTTCATTGTATAGGAATTTCTTAAAATTTGTAAGTCCCAGACCAGGAATCTGGCTCTACTCTTCACCGTTTAAAAGATGTTAGCTACCTTCCGTGAAATGATTAAGCCAAAACATCTGACTAATAAAAACAAATCACTTCTAGAAGGAAATTTCCATGTAAGAATTATGCCATCTTGATTATTCAAAGTGTTATCTTTGGGTGATGCTGAATAAATTACTATTACTTCATTTCTATTCTTTCAGGCTCAGTCATCCTCTCATTTGGCCCTCCCACTTCAACAAGAGGTTCTTTTAGATACTTCTGGATATGCAGTTCATCCTGTTTTAGGCACTACCTGCTTAACAATTTGAATGGCTCTCTTTTTTTTAAATATCTAACATATTTATTTGTTTCCATGCCTTTGCTTATGGTGCCTTTCTGTTTGAAACGATCTTTGCTCATCTCTACATGTTCAAATCATATTCAATTTTCCAAACTCAACCCAAAGATCATCTAATATAGGCAATCTTTCTCTTTTTTAAAAATGTTAAATTTACTGGGGAGACATTGGTTTGTAAAAATTTCATGGGGTCCAGGTGTACAATTTTATAATATATCATCTATGTGTTCCATTATATGTTCACCACCCAGAGTCACTTCTCTTTCCATCACTGTATATTTGACTCCCCTTCCCTCCCCTCCCACACCCCTCCCCCCTTACCCTCTCCCTTACCCACTAAGCTATTGACTGTGTCCATGAGTTGTTGTTTTTTTCTTGCTTTCAGTTTTATGTTCCACATAAAGTCATATGGTTCTTGTGTTATTTTGCTGCCTGGCTTACTTTGCTTAGCATGATGATCTCAGTGTCCATCCCTGTTGTCATGAATGGCAGTATTTCATCTTTTCTTATGGCTGAATAATATTCCATTGTGTATATGTACCACAGCTTCTTTATCCAGTTGTCTATTAAAGGCCAATTCAGCTGTTTCCATGATTTGGCCACTGTGAACAGTGCTGTGATGAACACTGGCATACATATATCTTTGCAGACTATGGTTTTCAAATTTTGGGGGTAGATCCCCAGAAGGGGGATTGCTGGGTCAAATGGTAGCTCCATTCCCAATTTTCTGAGGAACCCCCACACTGCCTTCCACAGTGGTTGTACCAGTTTGCACTCCCACCAGCAGTGTGCGAGAGTTCCTTTTTCTCCACATCCTCTCCAGCACTTGTTATTCCTTGTCTTGTTGATAACAGCCATTCTCACAGGTGTGAGGTGGTATCTCATTGTGGTTTTGATTTGGATTTGGGAAATCTTACTTATCCTTCCTGTTGAGATCATACTCTTTCTCCTCTAATCTTCCTACCTTTCTCATGGTTCATAGTTTCTTTTTTAATTTATAGCTTTTTAATTTCCCTTACTAAACTGAAAGCTACTTCAGGGCAATATTTGAGTTTATTCATTATTTTATACCCTATAATAGTTATTACATAGCCTTGCATATAATAGGCAATTAATAAATATCAAAGTGTGTAATTTAAAAGATGAAACATTTAATCCAGCAAAACACATGGGACAATGTATTTCTTTTGTATCTTTTAGAACTCATGTAATTTTTAATAATTTAATTATTCTCAGTATTTCTATCATCCTGAAAAGAAGACGGTCACTCTCCCCAGCATAAGAAGTCTTTGGATTTATAATGGATTTTTAAAACTTCCAGATGTTATGAATTTAGTATTTCTAAAACAGAAAAAATAAACAATAGAACTGGTTAGCAAACAAATTGAAAGCAGTCAAATTCTGTGTGTACCACAAGTATCACAAATAAGGGACCACTGAAAAGAAATTGTAAAGTGGAAAGTAACACAGGTGAATTACCAAGGCTTATAAGAGAGAAGGACAGAAAGTCAACAGTTAATTTCAAAAGGAATTTAAATAACTGAACTAGAAATGCATAAAAAATTTTAATTCATTTTATTTTAGGAGCAAAATAAAATGCCATATAAATGAGAATCATGAGAACAAATGGTTCAGAGTTCTCACACTTATTTGTTTGAATTCACTTCATCTGGTTTAATACCTTGCTAGTGAAATTTTAAGAAGCAAGAAATAATGTAAAGTATCAAATCAAAATACTGAAATTTTCCTTTCCACAAATATGGGCACTCCACATTAATGAAAGACAAATGTTTAAGGTCTTATTTTGTATTGTTGGATATTTCGGTTTAAATTTTCTGGAGAACTGTGGAAACTTCAGTCTGTTTAGGTAAGTATGTCAAAGGATATGTAGCATCAGGAAATAGTATCCTTGAGAGGTCCCCACATATAAGAATTAAAACCCATTTTTGGTTGCTAGTGGCAAGGTTAGCTGCAAAGTGGCAGCCATGTTGACCTAGGTTGAGCATCAGGGCTGTACAGCTTTTCATTGCTGCCTGGTGTGAGCTAGAACAGTCATTTCTAAAATTTCAGTTAGGGGGTGACTGATAGTTGGAGGCCAACAGCTGAGGGTTCGTAGTTCATGATTCAGCTGGGTAGGATTTTGTTAGAGTTCCCTGAACTTCCCTATCTCCTAATTTGAAGTGTTGTAAGCAACGTACTTTTATGATGGGGAAGGGAAGAAAACGGAAAGAAATATGTTTGCTAGTTATTCATGATAATGACTGATTAGGAGGAAATTCATAGCTAAAATAAGGCTTTTGAATTATTTTAAAATACCAAAGTTACTATTTCTTATTCAACATAGAACTAAGAACTGATGGAATTTTTGAAATCATTATTGTTTTAGTGGGGGGAAAGAAGAGGAACTGCATGTTGGGAGATTTCACTGAAATTCACATCAAGTTGAGAAAGTAATTTTATATCCACACTTTTTGCTATAGCCAACACCAGAACAGAATATGGCCAGACAGTCAATTGGGACAGCATGACACACCACTGGAAAAAATGATGTTGAGTGCAAAGTTACAAGAAAAGTAAAATCATTATTGAAGCCACGTTAGCATACCCTGTTCATAATTATATCTGATTCTCTAGACACTTCTTTTGGAAGATTCCCCAAAACAAAAGCAGAGAAATTACATAAATGGTTTTCCAGTCCAACCTTCCTGATTTAGTGTGTCGTAAGTTGCTTGCAGTATTTCTCCAAGTAGGGGATCCAGGAAAATTTCTAAGGGTTGTGGATTTTGGAATTTCACCAAATTGTTAATGATTGCTGCCATACTAGTTAATAAAATCCTTCCTAGCTACTCATAAAAAGGAAGCATGACAAGTGAACTAGAGGAAACAATAGCGGTAATGACAGCCAACAAAACCCCTCTGTCCTATGTGTACCCATCGTGGTGTTAGCTTTCTTCTTTGTTTCCTTCCCAGCACTATATTGGTGTAGTTAAATTTTCTTCTCCTTGGCTAAGAAAGATAAAGATAACACTTCTTATTTCCTCTGACATCTCAAATAGCTTAGAACTTAGGAAAAATGGCAATAAAGAGCTTGGGTCAGTGGAATCTTAATTCACAGGATTTAAAATACTGAAAAAGAGTGCCAATGTATAAGCCATATTGAATGGCCACATTCCAGAAGTGCTTAATTTATTTACTGGTAGTTGTTGATTGATTAAAATAATTTACTTCATTACTCAAAATTACTACTTTATATTCCCCGCCAGGCTTTAAGCTTCAGGGGAAAGGGTTGTGTCCGTGGTGGTCAGTTTGTCTAGTACCTAGTGCACACTCTCCAAGGGCAGGCTCTCAGAAAGAACCTATTGGCTGAGGAGATTCTGAGAATCTAGCTCAATACCAATGATTCTAAGTTTTCTGGTGATTTCATTACTTTTCCAGTCTAATTTATACAATTTAAATTAAAAGCCTCTCAATTCTCAACTTTGATGGTGGATTTATATGAAAATTGTCACTTTAGAATAAAAGTATCAACCTGTAAAGTTTTAAGACATTTGTTTCTTTTTTTCAATTTAAATCTCAAATAAGGTTCCTGCCAAGTGAAAGAAATATAAGAAAACTCAAATAATTTGTCAGAGTCAAATTTATTAACATTTCCCAGAGCATATCTTCTTTGAACTGTTTATTTTGAATCACTATCCAAGAGATAAGTTTTTCAAAGCTTCTAAGAAAACAAAAAAAATGGCCTGTAAATGTTAGTTTGCGTAGATCAAGGAGAAAGATGGGGGTTGAGTGAGGAAGAGGAAAAGAGTCTCTCCCATTTAAACTATTCTCAAAAATTGTTTTTGACTGAGTCATTTAAGCACTTAGCCCTACAGAGTGTTGGGCAGAGAGCTTCACTCATCCCAAAATAAAATCTGAAAAATATTAAATGTCTAATGCTGGATGTAGTTCCTGGCACATAGGGTACTCAGTAAATATCTGGTTAGTGAATGAATTATGAAGTGGGTTTACATGTTTTGGTTTCATTAGCATGAAGAAGATTGTTGTCATAAAAAAATAATTGTGGATGATTGTCTATAATTAAAACAATAAAGCCTTTTTATAATAATAACAACAATGATAATAGCAATTCTTATGTAGTACTTCCTATTAATAGTAATGATAATAATAATAGTAATTTTTATATAATACTCTCACCTATTCTAAGTTTTATACACAATAATTATATAAACATATTTTCTTAATTGCATATTTGTTTAAAACATTATTTTGAATGTTTCCATTGGTAGATTCATTGAAGGAGGTAGGCTTAATTTTTTTTTTAACTAGCAAAAACAATTTGTTGCAATTTCTGGTGAATAAATAGGATTCAATAAGTTTGGCATTGCATTAAAAACCAAAATATGAATATCATGTTTTTACATGTCTCATAAAATGATTATAAAGATAGTCCCACAGAATAGCTCCAAATATGTTTCTGAAAAAGCAATGGGGGGATGTATGCAGAGATGTATTCCTGCTGTGCCAGTGAAAAGAATAGAAAAGAGAAACCTCATTACTCTATGGAATGTAAAAGTCAATTAGAAGAGTCCTTTTGAATTTGAGAGTCGTCTTGAATTGAAACGTGTCAAATGTACATTGGAAGACAGAGGGCTGTGTGAATAGAATCTCATTCTTTTACTAAATTATATTTTAAATCTTATTATTGTTTTTCTAAGAATGTTAGGACAATCCAAGTTTTACTGTAGTCAATATTAAGCTAGGATTAGCCAAGCAACCAGAAAGTAAAAAATTAAGCTTTCTCTCTCCTCAGGGACCTGTCCACATTGTAAACTATACAAAATGATCCCATCCTGACAGGGTAGAAAAAACCAGTTTCCAACAAAACTTACATATGCAGCAGGAATCTGTCCCAAACTGACATACTTAGACAAATATTTCCCAAAGGATCGTAAGCTTTTCTTTACAACAGTATTCCCTAGACATTCCATCATTTCTCAGCTTGGCCTACCCTTTATCACTTTTACTTTTCACTTTTTTTTCAAAAGAGAGCTTGATTCATTTTCAGTTTGTTTAAAGAAAAAGTTTTTCTTCAAACAACATATTTATTTTGATGTACATTCTTATTCAGTGCCAAAAACCAATGGAAAACCATGAAAACTGGTTAAACTGGAAGACATTGTTGGTTATTGACAGTAAATAAATTCTAGTAGCCAACCCAGTTCTAATTTTTATTAAATCCATTTTTAATTTTAATCATTTAAAAGATGTTCCTTTTGCTTTCACTTTATAGATTTTGATTTTCAAGGACATGATCCACTTTCCACATTTTTTACCTCCAAATTACTTTTCAACAATTCAACAAGTGCCTTTAGGCAAATAGTGGCATCTAATTGATCATTCAGGTAATTTCCATTTAATTAATTAATTATGCTATTTGAATGCCTACTGTGTGCAAGGCAAGGTATAAACCAAAAGGTATTGTATACCCTCTCACCCCAGAGAGATTATAATCTATTTAATATTGAACAAGTCATTTAACCACTGAGCATAAATTCATTTATGAAATGATAAGGTAAAACATAATTTGACTATGGTTTATTCTAGTTAGAACATTGAAAATTTTCTTAAAAAATCATATGGTAAGCCCTTTTTTCCAATTAAAAAGAAATTTCAATTATTTTCTCAAATCTGCTTCTCCCTCCTGTAATATGTTTTATATCTATAGACAAGTTTCTGTTTTCCAAATAGCTTCCTCAGAAATAGATGTATCTGTTGTTTGAATGTAACGGAATATTATCTTTTTTCTTACAGTGCAATTTTATAAAACACTGGTAAAGAGAATCAAACTTTAAAAAAACGCACATGAAATGTCTACTTAACTGTTAAACTCTTTCAGCTCTCTCTGGGGCTGATACATGGATGTTTTTTACTTAAAGGTCATGATAGATTTTGTTTTGAATACTTTAAAATAGAGAATTATACGTACTCTAGATTCTTTATTCTTGATATTTATTTTATTGTGCTTGAGTTCATTTTTCTTTTCAGTTGGAGTAGGTCTTAATTATTAGGTCTTAATGTTTAATGGGATACTTCAGAATGAAGCGATATGCTTACAAATTCTCCCTAATGGTGGGTGAAATCTATTTTTTCGATTGTGTATAGTTTAGTGAAATAAGCCTAGAAAAAGGAAGAAAGAAGCTTACCTTCTCATTCCAATCATAATGTTTCTTATACCAAGAGATCAAAGAAATTCACATCAAAAGATACAGAGTTTTTAAAATTAGTATTAGCTACAAAATAGAAGACTGGAGGCTTTGCATGCATGCCTTCTTCTAGCATTTCTAATCAAATACCTCACCCTAACTTAAGGAAGTATTGATAATAATGCAACCTTTATTTGTGCAGAGAAGAGTGAATATCCTTAAAAATGATAAGATATAAATCTCAAAATGACTACCTTGCAATTGGATAGTTCTTTGTGTCTGAGGCTAATTAGAGGTGCTCAGCTTTCTTGCTGATGCTGCAGTTTATGTTAGTCAACTTTGAGAAAATCTCTCATATTATGCTTTGCTGGATAAGTGAAAACCTCTTGGTGAAGAGATACGGAGATAGGTATGAAATCAGTTTGATGAATAATTCTATGGAATAATAACTAATAGATGTGGCAGAAATTCTTATGAAATTTGTAGGTGATACAAAGCTACATGTTGTATGATAGCATTAAGATTAAAGTAAAAATCTCAGAATATGGTGATGATGGGCTATTATCAACATAATAAAGTTGTATAAGAGATACATGTAAAAGCATCCATTAAAAACTGATTGTGCAAGACTACAGTGAAGAGAAATAAGGCTGCATAGTAGTAACTGATGTGAAAACAACAACAACAAGTTAGTAGGTGTTAGTTAATCCTAGCAGAGAAATACGGCTTTTCATTTGGCCCACGCCCTTGTTCATGAGTCAAACAAATATTTATTGAATGTCTATTGTATGTTCAGCATTGTCCGAGTCTCAGGGCTTAGTAATGAAACAGACCTGTTTAATGTCTTAAAAAAGTTCACAGTCTGGTCTAGAAGGCAATTTCGACTCCAAGTGATAAATGTTACGATAAAGGTGGTTCTGAAACGTGAAGGATCCATGACCCAGTCTATACAGAGAGCCAGCTGGGTTTTCCAGAGGAGATTCCGTTTCACTCTGTATTTAAAAGAAGACAAGCACTGATTACTCAGGAAGACAAATTTTCTTATCTTAAAATTTTAAATCGGATAATAAAAAGACATTTAAAATCTATAAAGTATTTTAATAATCATGTTAAAGTTACTCTCTTGTTTTAATAACACAGTACACTCCCTAGGCCATAGCTGCTACTAAATAAATACCTGGTAAATAACACAAGAGACTGCTTTTTACATCCAGATAAGAGGTAATCTTTGTGGATATGCACAGATTGTTTGTTTGATAAACTTGCTCTGTTTTATTTGACAGCACGAAAGTGCCCTCCAGGCCAGAGCATGGCTCACCCAGCCTAGTGATCCGTGAGGCCGGGAGGACTCCATGGGTAGAAATAGATGGGAGAACTCTCAGAGGTCATTCCTACATGCCAGATTTTTAATCAAGTAGTTCTAAACTAGCTGTATTTTAATATCTATACAGTCCTCAAAATCACTATTAAATTGTTACATTTTTAGACAGTATCAACTCTTGGGAAATCAAGTTCCACAAATTATTAGTCATTGTTTTCAATAAATGTTCTCTATTGTTCGGAAACCATATTCAAAACTTCCCAGAGTGTCCAATATTTCTAAAATTTTCAGACATTTTGAACAACTCCAAACCGCCAAACATCCAGCTTCCCTCTTGTCTGAATTTTGATCAAAGTTTTCATCTGCCCTTGCCTTTCAAGGACACAGAGGCAGGTGTTTCCAGGTATCAACGCGCCTCAGTGCTGCAGGTAAGATTGGGTGAACTCTCACTCATGCAAAGCTCAACTAGAGGCTTCATGTTTGTCCACGTCTCTCAAATCAGCAACAATAACCATTTTGAAACCAAGTTGGAAATGGAAGTGAAGAAAAAGGGTGGAACCAGTCTGAGCTTGAGAAATACTGCCAAGGCCATGTGTATTGATTTTTCCTTGCCAAATTATTGTTGCTATCTTTCAGGACTCTGCTAAGGATTTGGAATCCATTTCTTAGCTGACTCTGCCACGTGTTACAATTCTCCTCAGGCTGAGCTAACACTGTGGGATAGTTCACCATCTGGTATCATTAAAAAAATAAACTCAATATTCATGCTTAAGACAAGTATGCTGATGAGGAACTCCCATGTATTATTAAGAAGAAATTTCTCTTTCATACCACCTTTACCAAATTATATATACCGTGAAAAACAAAGCAAAACAACAATAACACAATTAAAATATTACAGAGAAAAATTTTACGGAGGAACATTTCATTCCTTACTTGTTTTATTGTCAAATTTTTTTTGGTCACAGTATTCTCAACTCAGATTTAGCTTAATGCTTTTCTTTTCATTCTGCTTACAAGATACTTAAATGAAGAAGGTGAGGAAAAGTGTCAGTAAAATTTAAGTTTTTCCTTGTTTTTATCATTCATACCATTTGGAAGAACAAGCACATGTTGTTTCTAATGTAAACTACATATATTACATATATTTTGCAAAATATCCCTCGATTTATGTACTCTATGAAAAATATATACTGTTGCAGAGCAAAACAAACAAACAAACAATGGCTTACACATAAATTAATAAAAATAGCACCATTTTATTTTCTTTTTCTAAATTATGGTGTGATTCCTGAGAAAAAGAGAATTGGAAAAGCACACATTACTTTTACTTGGATCCACAGATGAATTCTCAGAGGTCAATGTTCCCTATAAGATTTTATATTTTGTGTTCTCATTTTGATGATAGACACATATCCACATGTATACATATGTATATGTGTATAACACTTCTATAATCAAGTAGTGCCAAACAATAATTCCTGTGACTATGTTTATATTTACAGTTTTTTGCAGCCAAATAAAACAATTTAATTGCAGTTGAGCTAGGAGAACAGTGAAAAACAGCAGAAGTCAAATTAATAATTAATATGCAAATGTTGCATTTTCCCCACATGCTAATGCTGTCATTTTCTGATTTATGAATCAAATGTTTGAAAAGACAAGGTTAGTAGGAAAATTTGAAGGAGAATAAGGTAGAAGTAATAAGGTCGAGAGAATGATACTTTTGTATAACTTTGACATGTAAAAGCATGTAATATTCTATATATTTTTTAATATAAATTAATACAAGTGGGAAAATTACAGATGATACAGTAAGGTGAGAAACATAAATTAAAGATATTCAGACTGAAAAATAAAAAAACTAGAACTACTTAGCAAGTCTAGCACAATACAGGATACCAGATGAATACACCAAAGTTAGTTTTATAGTAGATGGTAGCAACACAAAACTGGACATTTCAATTTAAATAAGTACCATTACAATAACATTAAACTATAAAATACTTAAAGACAAATCTGTAAAAATATATACAAGCCCTGTTTACTGATTATTATAAAACTCCGATGAATATTTTCAAAGCAAATCTAAATAAATAGATATACCTTGTTTATGAATTGGAAAACACAATAATATTAAGATGTTAGCTCTCCTAAAATTGAACTATAGATGTTGGGTAAAGTTTTCTTAGGTTTAACACCAAAATCTAAATATGTCAGAGAAATAGTTGATGCATAGAACATGATCAAAATTAAAAACTTTGGCTTTTTGAAAAACACTAAGAAAATGAAAAAGAAAAACACACATGGGAAGAAAGTATTTGCAAACTGCACATCTGATAAAAAACTTGAGTCCAGAATATGTGAGGTCTGTCCAGAAAAAATCCAGCCATTGTCAATACAAGGAGAATGGTCGTTGTTACTTCGGTGTAAGCTGGCAGCCAAGGCGGGTGGACTGGAGTGCGCATGTGTGAACCATGAGCCTTCCGGCACTGGTCAGTGATGGCGTTAGCCGCCAGGTGAGAGAAAATGTGTGTTGGGTAGCCGCTGCGTTTAAAATGACTGAGCAGAGCAATGAATCTGCATCAAATTTTGCATTAAGCTTGAACATTCCTCTGTGGAAACTATTCAGATGATTCATAAGGCTTTCGGGGATGATGCAATGAGTGCTGTGCAAATAAAAGTGTGGCACAAACGCTACAAAGATGGGTGAGAATCTGCCGAAAGTGATCCACGTTCTGGAAGACCTGAAGTGCGAGAGACGCTGGGAAAATTGTGTGAGGTCTCAAGGTGCCTACTTTGAAGGAGACTGAGGCATTATTGTCCCATGTACAATATTTCTTATAGATTGTCTACTCTTCAATAATGTCTCTATTTTTCATATGACACGGCTGAATACTTTCTGGACAGACTTTGTATACAGAACTCCCAAAACTCAATAATAAAACAGCAAGCGACTCAAAAGATTCGAACAGACACTTTACGAAAGTAAATACGAGGGCTGTCGGGAAAGTACCAGCCATGGAATATGAAAAATAGAGGCATTTATGGCTGGATTTTTCCGGACAGCCCTCGTATATGGATGGCAATAAGTACGTGAAAAAGTGATTACTATTATTAGTCACTGGAGAAATAGAAATTAGAACAATTAAATAACACCTCACACGTATTACAAAGTCTAAAATTAAAATGATGAAGGGTTAAAGTTTGATGAAAATGTATAACAACTGAAACTCTCACAAACTCCTGGTACAAATGAAAAATAATAAACTGCTTTAATAAGAAAGCTTTTCAGTTCCTTAAAAAGTTAAACATACTTATACTCTATGAACCAGTCATTCCATTCCTTTGCTGTTTACTCAATAGAAATGAAATAATATGTTTATACTTGTTCATTAATATTATTTATAATAAAAAATGAAAACAATCCATATCTCCATCAACAGGTAATGGATAACAAATTATAGAATTTGGTACACAATGGAATACCACTCAGTTATAAAAAGCAATGAATTATTGAGTCACTCACCAAGGATGCATATTAAAATAATTATTCTGGATTAAAAAATAGACTAAATAGAGTACATAATGTATGATTCCACTTTTACGAAATTGTATAAAATCAAATTCACTGATAGTGACAGAAAACAAATAAGGATTTTCTGGGATGGAGGGAAGAGGAGGAGCGAGGAGAGGGATTATAAAAGGACACAAATATACATAAATATTGTGGGTGATTGCTTTTCATGGTAGTTTCAGGGAGATGTGTGTGTGTGTGTGTGTGTGTGTGTGAAATACTATCAATTTAAACTTCAATTATGTATAGTTTGTTGCATGTTTATTATACCTTAATAAAGCTGCTAAACAAAAAGAAAAAGAAAAAAAGGAGTGCACATAAGTACAGAAAGTGGAGGGAAGTGATCAGCAGACAATAGATTGCTTGCAAGAGGGAACGTGGATAAATACTATTTATGGATTAAACAAAGTACATACAGAGTTGGTCCGGAGAACAAAACCACACATTGACTAGGGCAGAGGGACCTTCCCACGTGCACTTTGCTTTACAAGGCTTATATACCCCAAACGCAAAAGACAAATGTACATGTTTCAAATATGACAGCCTAAGGGCAAGTCAGTCTTCTCTAAATTTTATTGAAAGAGTTTATCTTAAAATTCCAATCAAAATAAAAATTTAACATTTTTAAGGCAAATATACTAAATGAATGACTTTAGGCAAACTGAACAGTCTATAGGAACAGTCCCCACAATACTGACCTCACTTCAGACACTAGCTACAAGTTTGGGGGTTCAAGGCCATCTTCACCTCAGACCAACTGACTACAAATTCAGATGTTCCCAGAACCCCCACAGGTTTGATAATTTGCTACAATGGCTCACAGAACTCAGGAAAGTACTATACTTACAGTTACAGTTTTATACAGTAAAAGTATACAAATTAGAATCAGCTAAGCAGAGACATGTAAGGTATATCTTGAAGGGTTCTGAACATTAAGCTTCTCTTCCTCTGGGACATACCACTTTCCTGGCATCGAGGTATGACAATACAGAAAGAGTATTAAAATCAGGGAAGCTCACCATAGTCTTGGGTGGCCAGAATTTTTATTGGGTTCAATCACATACAGCCCACATGGTTGACTTTTAACTTCCAATACACGTCCCATCAGATATTCAGTTAATATCTCCAGTGACCAATTCTTGCAGGTCAGAACTAATATGACATGGTACAAAGCCCACAACATGAATTACACTATTAGAGTGTTTGGTGGCTGAAGCCCTCTTGTAAACAAAGATACATTTAGCAAGCTGGACATTCCAGGGGTTTGGAATCACCTCTCAGTAGGGGAGGACAAAGACCAAAACTCCCTTTGAGGAGAGTTTATTTCTCACTGTACATTAAGGAACACATGAGTTCCTTGTCACTCAGGATCCAGCACTTAGCCCAAAGCCGAGTAAACCGTTACCCTAAGTCCCCACAGTTCGGACTAACACCATTCAGACCCCTAAGACTCTTGCTTTCCTTGCCCCGTGTTCTGAAAGCCGAAGTAAACTCAGTCCTAGTGCTGTGAAAATTTTGATTGGTGTGATTCCAAAACTGAGGACTGACCATGTCTAAGAACGCCAAGAAATTTGAATAATAGAAGTGTTTAGAAAAAAACCAAATACATGTGTCATATCCTTCCACTAAAACAGCGTGGTTTTTGCCTAAGTGTCCTTTCCTAGTAATGCTGAGACTCATTCTATTTTGCTTTTCTTTGTGTTCCAATTTGTAATTTTGGAGACACTCACAAATTACCATGACATTCACAAGTATTGTTTATGGCAGTTGAGGGATATTTTGCAGTTTTAAACAATTAACATATTACTTTTTTGCAATCTTAAATATATTATTTTCACTTTGTCTCTTTGAGGGCTAGTTATACCATATTTGAAGCGTGCTATTAGTATTGATTCTTTAAATTGATAACTAGATGGACATTAAGTGATATAATAGTATTTAATTTGCAAAAATTATGACAACTTTATTTAAATAATTTTTATTTAAATTTTATATATTTATAAATTATAATTGTATTTTTCATCTAAATTATCATAATTTTGAATAATATATAAAAATAACTTTTTAGAAAATGTATGAATATAATTTAGTTATTTTGGGTGTTTTACATTTACATTTTTAGTACAATCAGATTTTATTTTGTATTTTTAAGATAATCATACAATAACATGGTAAAATAAAAATAAATAAAAGTTAATATTATGAACTAGTGTGATATATATGTATGATAACTTATTTATTACCTATATCTAGACTTTATTCTTCTTCCAAGAAAAATATCAAGTCATCAACAGAATGCTTATACGCACAATAATAACTGACTTTCCTGATCCTTGATATTATTTCAGTAATATACAAACCATATCTTTACACATAATATTTGGAATTTTGTTTTTATGAATGGATATATGTTAAGATACAGAGATAAAGTATAATTTATGAGCAGTTTGTTAACTTGGCTTATAACCTTTAAATACTTAGCCATACGTTATGTGGGCCTCTGTTTATTCTCTTGCCCAAGATCCCCAAAATGGTAGAGTTTGGCACGTTGGCAAACAAGAGAGTCTAATTGTTCAAAGAGTTTCCAGGGCATACTTAGTGCTTGCAGGTAAAAAGAGCAAAGTGATAGAAAGGCTGATATCAGGCAGAATAATCAAGGTTTGTGTCTGTGTGTCTGTATATGAAACAGCTGCACCAGTTGGGGGATTGCAGGAAAAATGTCTTCAGGAAAACAAGACCATTTTGTCAAAAAACATATATTTAAGGATTAAAAAGGGCACATTATTTTTTGTTAACAGAAAAAACATGAAGACAATTTAGAAACTTCAAGAAATATATAATGTTCTATCAAAAAGTCATGGATCAAATAAAAAATATGACTTTGAGAAACTAATTGAGTAAATTGAGAGAATTAGTTTTACCACATTGATACTAAAATGCTCATGAAATTTTGCCTACAGCAGGAAAAATAAGCAGGTATGTATATTCTTATCACACAATGGGTTCACCAATAAGTAATACTTAGCTCTCATGGCATTTTAACTTTTAGCGACTTTTAGTCAATTTATGAAAAAATCATGAAAGAGGATAGCTTCAAAATAGAAGATTTGGCATTCAGTAATGAAAATTTAAAGATGAAACCCACAGCTAACTGAAGTTGACATCTGTATCTAACCAAGGAGATGCTTTCAAGAAAAATACAAGAAATCTGGTGAAGGGGTAATGATGAGTAAAAATTTCTAATCCTACAAGGATAGGTTCCTCTATTTCTGACTTTGATAATTAGAGAAAAAGTGTGTTGAAATCGCTTAAAATATCGGGAAAACATTTTGAAACTTCTCAAATAAAGATCTTAAATTCATATATATCTTTACCTTACTCACTTACTAACTTTAATAACATACTATGCTTTTATTCTTGGAAGAATTTTTTGAGAAATGTTATATTCCTGTTTCATAAGTGAGGAAACTGAGGCATACAGAAGTTATTAATTTCTCCAAAGGCATGGAAATAATAATTTACAGTGAATTATCACATTTTTGAAAAGAGTGCATTTTAATCCCATGCTACATTCATCTTAGTTTCTTTTGGTCTCTGCTTATTTCCCTAATGTACTAGTTTTAACTAAACAGAGGTAAGGGAGCTTGGTGACTTATCTTAGCATACTATCTCATTTTTACAATGTATGTATGAGGGGGGACCCAAAATATTCAGCATTTTATTTATTAAAAAATTGTGTATTTATTCTTACATATTTAAACTCTTGTCACCTTCAAAGCACTCTCTGTTTGATGTAATACACCTATCAAGATGCTTTTTCCACTGCTCAGTTTTTGAACTCATAGATTTTGATGCCTTTTAGTGCTTCTGCCATTTTTTGTTTCACGTCTTTCACATGGGCAAAATGTATCCCTTTGAGGATGTTTTTCATTCAGAGAAATAAAAAGGGAGTCTCTCAGGGGTGAGATCAGGTGAATAGGGAGGGTGGGGCATGCACGTCATGCTGATGTGTTGGTCAAAAACTGCTGAACACTCAGTGTGGTGTGGGCCAGTGTGTAGTCATGCTGCACATTGTTCATGTAGATGACCCATTGTGAAATAGACAAATATGTTGAAAGAGTCTCCAAAAAATTCACTGAATCTAAACTCAGCCTCTCACAACAATGCCCACTGGTACACTGATGCAAATGGGTTCCTAAAACACTCATTTAGTGGGGGAAACCTGTCCTACAAAGGGCCCACCCACCAGAAGATAATTCTATTTTTTTTGAGATCCTCCCTCTTATTGCTCCTAAAGAGATAACAGATAACGGTGAATGAAAAAGTAAAATTTTAGGGTGGATGATGAAATAGTCTAGACAAAAATCACAAATTTTCCCCTTTTCTGGTTTTTATCTTAATCTTCAGAACAGACCCTCATTGTACCTATGATAAATGTCATTGCAATTTTAGTTTTACTAACATTTAGTAACATTTGTGGTTAAGCTGTTTATTTCTTGTTTTTGTTTTATTTTGTTTTATTACAATTATCTCTTCATGTTATCAAAGGCATAAGGTCATAACTACACATATACTAATATATGATATGTGTTAGAGGCAAATGAGTGCACATGAAGAGGCAAATTTTCTTTTGTAGGCTACAGCAGATTGATAATGTGAAAGTTTAGGAGAAATAATATCCACCAAACTTTATCTACTTTGACATTAACTGTATATGATACATAGCAATAGGGCTACAGAAACATTATGAGCATATAAAGAAAAATTTTATTTGAGAAAACTGAACTTTTCTCAACTATTCCTTGAAAGAAACTGGAACAAAACTAGGAGAAGATTAGAGAAATCAAGAAGAAGTCATGATTATTTTTCTCTAGAAATAATATAAAAAAAAAATAAAACAAGCCATGTCTGGATATGGATAAATTGTGAACATAAGTGACTTTGGCAGATTTTTCTCTTAGGTATATTAGGAAAACTATTCAGTTACAGAAAAAAGAGCAATTAAGTAAACAGAGTAAGAGACTTAGAATTTAACTCTGAGCTCTTAAGCAATTTGTTTTGATATTCAAAATAAATCTCTGTTGGGGAAAGATACCATATCTGTGGCTTTGCAGTTTCATTCACCAATTTCTACTAATACTTTCAACATTGTAAATATAAAGAATTCAGAAAAACTCCCTAATATTTAAAATTTATACTTAGACTATTTTTCATGAACATGTTAACATTACAGTCAGTCTTAAAAATTAAATTTTAAGTCAGAGTTATTTTTTACTATGTTCTTATTCCAGCTCATACCAATTACGAATATAAAAAAATACGTGTTCATGCAAACACAATGGTTCATAACAAAGATTAAGTCATTCAATGATTATAAACAAAATCATAGAAATAATATCAAATAACTGAGCTTATTATGTAGAAGACTAAAACCTACCTCCATAAATTCATTTCTGTAGAACACTCATAAATTCAGTCTCATGATCATAGACTCTAATTTTGTTTGTGTTTCAGTATGAATGTTTCCTATTACATTTTTCCCAATAAGAAATGCTATGGTACAAAGCATGCTTGACCATAAGTCATTGGAATCCCTGTGATTGCAGGCTGGCTCTGTGTTTTTTCCTAGATCAGTGATTAGATAAATCACTAAACTAACTTGAGCCCCTTGTTTTCTCATCTTCAAAGGGAGAAGGCTTATGTTTCAGTGATTTATTGGAATAAAGTATGTACAACACCTTAATTCAATACATTTATATCTTATGATTGTCATTGTAGAGAATACAAAAAAATAAACATAGTTGTTAATGTTTTAATTTTGCTATTTCCAGTATTTAAAAAAAGGTTGTATGCAATGCCCTCTTTTAATGCACAGAAGAATGTATTTCTGTGGATAAGACAAAGTTGTAAAGAACAGTGTAGAGGGTTCCTTACAAATCAGTCATTATTACAGAATTACTTATTTAATTGAGACTATGGCTGAGTCACATGCCATTTTTAAAATATGACAATTCCATAACATTTTCTACAAGCTTTCAATTACTTTGTATGCCTGAAAATATTCCTAGCAAGTAACTCATGTAAGAAGAATAATTTTCTTTGAATTTTTTTTTCTCCAAAGAAAGAAGATACTAGATATAATGAAAATATGGCCTTAGGAAAAGAAGCAGAGAGTTTGATTTGCTGGGAAAGTTCATGGAAATATATTAGTAACCACATATGTATTTTATATTGAGGATCACCTCCTTAAGATGCTCAGTTTCACAAATGTATAAATAATCCAACGTTTGTAAGCCATCTGCAAATCTACAGAATGGCTTACTAAAGCTGTCATAGTGTGATTTCCAGAACCTATAAATATGTTAAATTCCAATGCAAAAGGAACTATAAAGAAAATGTAATTCAGGTAGTTAATTAACAGACTTTAAAATAGGGAAATTCTTCTGGATTATCTCTATGGCCCAAGGTAATTACAATGCAGAAGAGTTAGTGTAAGAGTAATTGGAAGTGAAAAAGATTTGACCAGACATGCTGGCTTTGAAGCTGCAAAGAAGCCATAAATCAAGAAAACATTCTTCTCTAGAGTCTTCTGAGAGAAACGCAGCCATTCCTACATATTGATTTTAGCCTGGGAGACCCATTTTGAAATCCTGATCCCTAGAATTGTAGGATATGAAATGGGTGTAGTTTGAAGCAGCTTATTGTAATTCGTTACACAACTATAAAATACTTACACATCTCCATACTTTCAATCAAAAGACCGTGGCTCTGCCTAACAGAAAATTAGCATCCTGGACTTTCATGTTACATGAATAAATGTATGGAATGACAGTTTTCCTCAAGTCATATAATAAACTAAATGCTCTCTGTACAGTATCTGTCAAGATTAAACTGGTTACATTAAATTAAAATTATAAGCTAAGAAAAAGAGGAGACCAGTAATCAATATTAGTTCAAAAATCCTTTAATTTATCAAATAACAGATTTAATCCTGATGCACTTCCTTAATAGGTTTGGTAGATTTTGGCAACAAGTGTAATAATAAACATGAGAAAAAGTTTGGATTTTAATGAAAATAAATCTTGCTGTCACCTCCCAATTGCAAAGAGATTCACCACCATAGCAAACACAATTTGTTTAGAGGTTCCATGCATGCTTCTCTTTGCTAAATATAATATCATCATCATCATCATCATCATTAAAATTTACACAGGAACTAGAAATGGTGTGTGTATTAGGACATGATAGTTGGAGTGTTTTTTTTAGAAATATTGTTTGTTCCAAAATCCATACCCTTCACTGATAGAATTGCCTCTTAAAATTCTTCATGTTAGCAACCACTAAAAATAGGGATAATTATGTAATGTAATAGAGGTGCTAAATATTGCTATTATGGTAATCATATTACAATATATAAATGCAGCAAATCAACATATTATACACATTAAATTTATACAATATTATATGTCAAATATGTTTAAAAATTGTTTTTAAAATGAAAGGTAGGACACACATTTATATTATTTTCATATTGGTTGGATATTTTATATATGAATCGATGTTTACACAAATATCAAAAGAACCCAACAATTTACTATTCCCTCATGAGATCTGAGCTTCAAACAATTACTTTCTTAATGAAATAGAGTTTAAAAATCTGCAATTTGCTCTGTATAGAAAACTGGTTGGTCTATGTAAAGTAGACCTGGTGATTAATTTTTATTACAATTGTTAATGATGGGTGAGAATTCAAGAACATTCATGTGGTATTTTCATGAATTGATAATTACATCCAGTGTTTGAAGTCCCTTATTATCATCCTTTAATATCATGTTTACTTGGTAGAAATGTCATTGTAATAAAATTTTAATGAGCTTGGTTAAGCTTTCTTCATTCTATCCTATCACAGCCATATTAAATCTTATATAAAGTCACATATAACGCCTTCTACAGAAGTAAGATGAACTATACTGAATAGTGCCAAAAAAAAGTCAGATTAGAGAAAAGCAGTTTCCATGTGGCTATACCAATGAATGTGAGAATAAACTAAATGCAACTGTCCAAAAAGTTAAAAAAAATAGTATGATATTAGAGGTTGAGGGCTATATTGAAAGAAATGATATGCAATATCAAATATCAACCATTTCCCCCTATAGCAACCAATTGCCTTTATGCCAGTAAAATATATAGATTCAATTTTTCATTTTCTAATTCTGATTTCACTTTAGTGCTAGCTAGCCTCATTGCCTCAAATTTTCCATAAGGGAAAGACTAAAAGAGTTAACTTTTATTGGGAAACATTTCTAAAAGATTTTCAACCAGTGAAAGATAATTCAGTTCAAAGTTAGAAACGAAAATGCAATAATCAAGGAACTGGCAGTTGTCCACAGGAAAAGATTGTTCATGGGCTGACAGGACTGGAATATTTAGAGAAGATGGAAGCTGTGGGTGGAAAGTCACTGCCTACATGAAATAAAGTGGGTTTTGGCACTGCTTTAAACCTAATGTTTAATTCTCTGTTTGTACACTTCTGTCTTCCCAGTCAGTCAGTTCCACTGAGGACAGCAAAGTCAAGGTGGGGGCAGGGAAGCCAGTTGCAGCATCTCCTTTAAAATTGCCAATTCCCTGGAGAGAATTGTTAGCAGCCCAGCCCCATCTCATCACAGTCATGGAAAAAAGCCCTCAGTCAATGGTCTGGTCCTGGGAATATATTCCTGAGAAAAATCAAGATGCCTGCTACACTAAGAGCCCTAAATTTGTTGTGCCTAGTTTGTGTTAAGACACTTCACAGCTCTATAAATTCACAGTTTTACATTTTATCAAAATCAATATGTTCTACATTTAATGTTAAAAATGATATTGAAAAAACATTATTAACAAATAGAGGGTCTAATATCTAAAATATATAAAGAACTAATACAACTTAACAACAACAAAAACAAACAACCCAATTAAGAAGTGGGCAGAAGAACTAAACAGACACTTCTCCCACGAAGAAATAGAAATGGCCAGCAGACATATGAAAAAATGCTCATCCTCATTAGCTATCGGGGAAATGCAAATCAAAACCACAATGAGATACCACCTCACACCTGTGAGAATGGCTGTTATCAACAAGACAAGGAATAAACAAGTGCTGGAGAGGATGTGGAGAGAAAGGAACTCTGGTACACTGCTGGGAGTGCAAACTGGCACAACCACTGTGGAAGGCAGTGTGGGGGTTCCTCAGAAAATTGGGAATGGAGCTACCATTTGACCCAGCAATCCCCCTTCTGGGGATCTACCCAAAGAACTTGAAAACCTTTGTCCGCAAAGACTTATGTACCCCAATGTTCATTGCAGCGCTGTTCACAGTGGCCAAGACAAGGAAACAACCAAAGTGCCCTGCGACAGATGACTGGATAAAGAAGCTGTGGTACATATACACAATGGAATATTACTCAGCTGTAAGAAAAGATGAAATACTGCCATTTGCAACAAAATGGATGGACCTGGAGATCATCATGCTTAGTGAGATAAGCCAGACAGAAAAAACAAAGAACTGCATGATTTCACTCATATGCGGAATATAAAACTGAAAGCAACAAAGGAAAAAAAAGAACAAATAATAAAAAAGCAAACAAATAACCCATGGACACAATCAATAGTTTAATGTTTCTTTGGGGATGAGTGGGTTAGGGAGGGGAAAGGGGAGGGGGTAGGAGAAGAGAGGGGAAGCTAAATATAAGGTGATGGAAAGAGAACTCACACTGGGTGGTGAACTGATTATACAACAAGGTGACAATGCACTGTAGAATTGTATGCCTGAAACCTAGGTAATCCTTGCTAATAGATGTCACCCCAATAAGTCTAACAATAAAAATAAATTAAAAAAAAAACAAAAATACCAAATAGATATTTGTTGATTTCTTGTCACTGGGAAATTAGCATATTAGACCTGGAATTTCTTAAACCCAAAGGACATGGAAACTTTAGGCCATATTGAGGTGTTAACTCATAAGAAAATGATTTATTGATATGTTGGGAAATAGGAGAGCTAAGATATATTTTATTTTAAAAGCCTGCTTTCATTTTAGAAAAAAATGCTAATATTTATTTCTTTTAACATTTAGTGAAAATTTGCAGTCTAATTAGTAGCACACCGCATGCCTATAAAATGTGAGACCCTACATTATCATTTAGTCATGTTTCACCAGCTATCACCTGTTATCACAAATTTTCAGACAAATAAACTCTGCTTCAATTTTCAAGTCCTAAAATGAAATTTATTCTGATTTTTAGATAATATATAGATATATGGATTTCTGAAAGAAAAATACTCTTAAATGAGCACATTATTACATATGTTTTCCTTACATTACATCAAATTGTTGCATTTACCTTTATAATACCATTTTTAAGGCAAAAAGTGAGGAGGAGAAAGTAAAAGGAGAAAATAGAAAAAGAAAAAGAAAATAAGGGGGTAAGAGAGAGAAGAGGAGGAAAAGTGATTAAATATGCTTCTAGAGGAGATGTGTATGAACTTGCTCATTACTTTTCCGCATCCCGTATCATTTTCTCCAAGCTTTCCAAACTGAATAATAGCGATAACTTGCACTTACACCGAACAGCACCCGCTTTACATGTTCTCCAAAACTATTATGCTCTAAATTGTGTAAAAGTATGTATTTAAATGTTAAGATTGGTGGGTAGAGATTAGGGCTCTCTGAAGACTGGCTAGACACAGAAAAGGAAAGAAGAAGGACTCTAAAACACAACTTCTCAAGATTGCCTTGATCCAAATCTTGTATATCTTGTTCTGGTGTTAGGTAGGGAAGCAGGCATGAGCAGCAGGAGACCCAGAAGGTAATATGATAGGGCTTGCACCACCTACGGCCTCTTTACAGGGACCACCTGGGCCCCGCCCCCTGAGATAAATCTCTTTGTTAAAACACTCAGGAAACGGGACAAAGGACCTCAACCAGAATTATTCCAGTTTTTTGGCACCTGCACAAAATGCTGGAGCCTGTCCTTAGCCTGACCACCAGCCTCATTATAATACAATTATAATTAAATGAATGTTATGGTTTGACCCCCCCTCACCGTGGGTTTCTCTGTATGCACTCTGTGTAAGGGGCTGTGCAGAAAGAAAACAGTTATATAACCTACACATGTAGAACAAGTGACCTAAGTCTGCATATCAAATGTCCTAGGTCTGTACAGCACATGCAGGGCAGGCTCAGTGCCAACAATAAAACTCAAACCCCAGACCCATCCGGGCCACTACCTCTCTTGGCTTGGCTTCTTTCGCTCTTGAAATGTATTTCAATAAAGCTTTACTCTGCTTTCCTTTGTTTCACTGATCTGTAATTCTTTACTGTGTTGGTGAAAAGAACCGAGTCCCTAGCTGCTCTCGGCAGTGACAATTGTATGCTGTGAACACTGCACTTCGGAAAGCTATAGAAACTTGACTAAAATAATTTTTTCCCTGAGAATTTCATGTAGAATATGAACATATTTGTTTATCTACAAAGTTGTTGAATTTCAATCCATCAAAGTGTCAAATGTTATGTGGCTTACCTGGTGTGGTAATCAGGATAGATTGCCTTATGCTGAAAAATAATAATTCACCACCTCTTAGTGGTTTAAAATAACAGAAACCTTTTTTTTTTAAATGTTACATATGTAATCTATGTTGGCAAAGGGCCTCCTGTTGGAGTTGCTCAGGAGAACACCTTAATGAATCTGAACATGAGGTTTCAGGAGGCCTTGGGCATGGTAGGATCAAGAATGAGGAAAACTAAATTTCTTAATTTCTTAAGTGTCACTGCTCAGGAGTGGCACATCATTTTTATTTGCATTTCATTGATCAAAGCAAATCCTTCTGCTATGAATAACTTAAAGGGTGAATGGTCCTCGAAGGAGAGGAGAATCAGAGATCTCTGGGAAAATGATACCTATCACAGTTTGATTTTTCTGATCACCAAGTATTCTGCCACTCTTCTTCTCACTTATAGAAAACACCCATAACCAACTCAAAAGAGACACTCCAAAAATCCATTCCGGTCACGGTATGGAGCTTAAACCTAAGATATCTGAGTAATGTGTATTGGTGTATTCATCAGGTCTTCATGTGGCTTCCCTTGATCTGGAGAATATAAAGCTAAAAAGAGCTATTAATAAAATATACCACCTTCTCATCCAGATACCCACACACTATGCAAAGGTTGGAAAGAAAAGCACTAAACATTCCCATTCAGAAAGGGAAAGATTGGGGGACTTTCTATGAACTTTGTTTCACAGTAATTGTAACATTTCAGTGGGAAGATATTATGAGGTTCCCTACCCTGGGGGTATGGAATGTTCCTTGGTTATGCCCTGATTCTGTTCTTTGGGAGGAACTCCTTTGTTCATTGTTTTTCAAGTTCCAAGCTGCACCCTTTGGGACAGTATTCCTTTTCCCAATATATTTCTTGGCCACATCTTAAGAGGGCCCTGGGGAATAGGGGAATATGCAGTTCTGCTTTCTCAACTCATTTTCTGCCTATAGTATATTGTTAGATGCCCAAAGATTATCGAAAGTCTGGAAGAGGAACAGACTCCTCAGAAACCCAGTAAAATGATTATCAAACTGCTTTTATTCAGCTCCTTGGATCAATAAGAATCTAATAATGATTTTTTTTTTCACTGAAAGGACTTACGAGTTTTACATCTTTAATGTGCTCCTCCTTGCCCACAGGTAATTCAATCAATTGAAAGGTTTAAGTGGACTTGGGTTCCACGAAGTATTTCTCAGTCTTATCTTTCATTGCTTGGGATGAAAACGTAGTTTTTGGACTTAATTCTATTTTCTTTCCCCTTGGCTTTGGACACTGGCCAGTTCTTTCCTGAGTGTATTTGTTTCTTGCAATTTATTGCCAAACTATCTGGTGGTAACCAAAACACATAACCAACATTTTGCTTTCCAATATAGTCCCGTAGAGCTATGAGTGCTTTGGAAACACGATCTACCTTTTGTTTTATGATAGATCTTAGCAAATGTTTTCCCATACTGTAGGCACAAATCTCCACCTTTTCAGTTTCCAATACCTTTCCCCACCACCAGCTATTAGACCCCTAAGACAGTAAGAAATATTTCAGGTTTTTATTAGGGAATCAGCATGTTTCAGATATAATTTTTATATGCATCAAGAGAGTGAATTGGTAACAACTCCCAAATTTCAATAGTTTAAAGCAAGAGAGAAACAAGGTACTTGTCCTACATATCACCAATGAACAAATGGAATTTGAAATTACAACAAAAAAATTACAATAGTACCAAAAAGAAAATTCATTGGTTTTAAATCTACAAAACATGTCCAGAAGCCATATATGAAATACTGCAAGTTACTGATAATATAAATCAAATAATATCAAAATAAATGGGAAAAAAAAGCTATTTATATGTCCATGGATTGAACATTTTAATATTGTTAAGATGTCAGTTTGTCCAAATCTGATCTATAGATTTAACATAATCCCAATCAAAATTCCTACCAACATTTTTATAGACATAAAAAGGTATTCTAAAATTTATGTGGGAAAGCAAAGGACCTAGAATAGCCAACACAATTCTAAAAAAAGGAACAAAGTTGGAGTACTCCCATTACCAGAGTTCCAGATTTATTGGAATCATTTCGGTATTGACAATAGATACATTGATTAATGGTACATACTAGGAAGTCCGAAAGTAGACCCACACAGATATAGTTAACTGATTTTTGACACAAGTGCAAAGGTAATTCAATGCAGATAGAACAGTCTTTCCAACAAGCAGTGTTGAAATAAATGGACACCCTTATGCAAAAAAATATAAACCCACACACAGATCTCACACCTTACACAAAATCAACTCAAAATGAATCAAAGACATAAATGTAGAATGTAAAGCTATTAAACTTGTAAAAGAAAAATAGAAGAAAATCTAAATGATCTCGTGTTTGGTTATAAATTTTAAGATAGAACACCAAAAGCACCATTCATTAAAGAAAATAAAATGTACTTTATTAGAAGTAAGAACTTTGGCTCTGTGAAAGGTATTGTTAAGAGAGTGAAAAGACAAGCTAAACATTGGGAGAAAATATTTGTAAATCACATATTTGTATATTCTATTCAGAATATACAAACAACTCTTAAAACAACAGAGGTTTATTTTGTGCTTATGCTACATGTCACACTGCAGATCACTAGGAGTTTTGCTCACCATGATCACTCAGGGCATCAGACTGATAGAGGCTCTGTAATCATATCAAAATGAGGATGTAAGTTTTCCCCTGTCAGCCAAGAAGAATGTGGAGATTTGAACAACTTCTAATTGTTCTCACTAGTAATTAGCATGCTACCTTGGATCGCCTTTCATGGGGCAAAGAAAATAATATGAGCTGAGGTGTTCTCTTAGAAGAAAAAATCCAGAAGAAAATTTCTAGTATAAAAGCTGGAAATTTTGTTGAGCACTAGTAAGTATTCCACACCATACTTACACTCTCATATGCAAGGACAGCTGAGAGGCCATTTAGGTAATATTTATTAAACATTGCATATATAAAATTAGATATTTCACAGTATAGGAAACTAGTTTCTTCCCATTTTTGCAAGAGATTGAAATATCCTAAAACGTTAAGTATTCATCTTTCTTTTTAGCTCTTAGACTGTAATCTAATTACATTAGGAATCCATCTTAGAAAATCACGAGACATTGGAGAAGACAGAGAAAGATAAAAAAAAAAAAAAAAAAAAAAAAAAAAAAAAAAAAAAAAAAAAAAAAAAAAAAAAAAAAAAAAAAAAAAAAAAAAAAAAAAAAAGACTCTGAAAGTGACTCTATACAGCCAAGATCATTAGAAACAAAACAACTTTGAAGGAATGTCTAATAAAACCATGTAAACCTCAGTGGCCTCTTCTAAAGTTGCTGAATTCTTTGGTTCAATTGGACCTCTAAACTGAACTTAAAAGACAATGAAAACATGAGAAGACCACATGAGAGGCTTCCTAGCCAAAGGAAAATCATCACATTTAACTGAGCTGTAGAAGTTTCAATGTTCAAAGAGCTTTCAATTGAGAAACACAAACAAATTATTCAAATTTTATTCATTTCCATAGATTTTTTTAAACAATAAGAAAAAAATTAATTTACTCTTACAAACCCCTGTCATTTAAGTAAGTTGGTAGGTCTAAATTTTTGTTCAAGCTTCTCTGGGATTTTCAGACTTCCGTTAAATTCAGTACAGAAGTAGTTAATTAATGCACACTTTTCTCTTTCAAAAGAGTATAAACCATATCATTGAAATAAAATACATCAGCAATTCATAAAAGTCTAGTACCTGATAGGCCAAATGGAGTGGTTATGAAGTATGCTTCCCTAGGACAAGTTCAATAATAGTTAGTAGCTAAGTACAAAAAAAAATCATGAATTACTAATAACCATTTGGATGTTTCTTTTTCTATTTTGGTACAATCAAGAATCATAGGCAAGCACCACATAAAATGCTAGGGTTTTTTCTTACAATAATCAGCTTATTAATTTTGATTTTATGGTTACTGCTATCACAGATTGTTAGCCTGAAGAGAACAAACTGAAAGAGGTTTCTATAAATCTCAATTTTTAAAAATAGATGAAAGAAGCCTCGACTAAATTCTGAAAAGAATATTCAAGTTTGTGGTCTCTGAGTGATAAATTATGAGACTAGACAGACGAAAATTCAAAGTTATAAACTATATGCTCTTTGAAGTAAATGGTGTATTGAATGTTGCCTTGGATATTCAGAACATCTTCAGGGTTTAAAAAGGTTCACAAGCAAATGCTCCCACAAAGTAATTGTTACTTAACTAGTTTTTCAAATGAATTTTCAAAAAATGAATTTTCTTTTTAGTTCACCAAATTTGTGCTTGATTCATTCAGTCCATAGGTTGCATGTTGCCATTTCCTTTTCAGTTAACTCTTAAAGTAACATAGGTATATCCTCATCCACATCCCCACAATATACATGCATATAATGGGATTTTTATACAGTATATAAATTTCTTAAAACACAAAACAGAAAAGCTATCATGGCTAGAAAAAGTATGTTGGGTTATAAAAAGCAGATAACATATAAGACATTTTTGGTTTCAAAATCCTCTGTTAGCTAAGTTACCTTGCACAAGCCTTTTAAAAACTTTTGCCTCATATCTGTCATTTGAAAAATAGGAAATATAATAGCATCTATCTCAAAGGGTTTTTCTAAGCATTAAGGTCGGACAATTAATTTCGCAAACTCATCCTAGAAAAAGTGCTATATATAATACCTCATTGCTGACTATTACTACGGTCACCTTTGAAGTCCTCCCCTTGGGAAGCCATGCACTGACACCAGCACCTAGTCCACCCTCCACAGCAATTTTGGAACTCTTTCTGGAATGGCCATCAAAGCTCTCACCGTGCCCAAAATCTGACAATCAAGTTTGTGAACTTGGCACAGTGCACTTAATGGTAGCACTGTAAAGACAACTTGGTAAAGTGTCATACCGAGTATATAAAGAATATATATAGACAGAAAAAGAATGTATAAGCAATAGGTTTTGGCATATAGTTAAGTAAAGGTGACTAAGCATTAGTCATTATTAAAATATTAAACACAATGTCATGAGATTGTTATGACCAGTTTCTTTTATTTCTATCCAGACTTCTTCTATATTGACAGTTTAATCTAATACAAAAACTTCTAAAATAGTTTATGGACATTATTTTCCAGGTCTTGATGTTGTTTCAACCGGCATTGTTCATTTTACTATTGCCTTCTTTTTAAGAATCCCCTTCAGCAGTGTCTTTCTCACCTATTTAACGCTTTCTAGAATTACTCTTCATCCAAAGGCAAGATCAGTTTTACAAGTTGTTACAAGTTACTTTAGAAAGAAGTGATATCATACTCCTTAGCTTATATAGTACTTGTTATATTCTTGAAATTTAGAACGATCAGATTGACACATCTTTCACTCTTGGCTAATTAGGACCAGAATGGCCGTCTTCTTATGTCAACAAAATTCATATCTGTTGGCAGATATTTCTTTGAAGGATTGAGGGACACCATTTGATAACTTTATGCCCAACTCAGTTCTGATTATCTAATAGTTTCAAATTAACTTTGCCTTAGGTTCCTTTTGCATTTACTTCTATAGATACATAAGGGTTGTCCAGACAGTATCCAGTCATGTAATATGAAAAGCAGAGGCATTTAGAGCTGGATATTTTCTGGACAGCCCTCATATAGTCATAGTAGAGCTATAGTACAATCAGTATAAAATTTTTGAGTAAAATATTTTATGGAAATGTCATTTTTAATATGATTTCTCAATTGCAGAGATTGTTCTTTTGTACCTACGCTTCCTACCTATTATTAGATTATATGATTTCCTCTTACCTTGGTAGGAGGAGATAAGGTAAATTTTCACTTTTCATTTTAGTTTGTCAGAAAAAGAGAATTATGAGGTTGCTACTAGAGCTGATGATCACTGGGCAAAGTTTATTCTGGGGGAATGCTGCCTTTACTGGGTGCACAGTCAGCCATGTTGTAGAGTTTGTGACCCCAACCCTGTCTTGCCTCAGGGATCCAGTGACAGCCATCCTAAGACTAGCTTCTGGCCCTAAACATGGACTAGGGGTAAGGTGAACAAATCCAATCAGTTTCCTTTTTTACAACTCTGAATCAGATCTATGACAATGATTTACCAATTAACAAAAAGGGCAGAACTTGAAATTTTTAGATACCTGTGAATAGAGCACATATAGAGTACATATTTTAGATGAAGCTAAAATTATAAAAAATCAGAGGAAATTGGTTGCAAAGAAATGTGTAAGGGGAAAAACCACGCAGCTCAAGAGAGAAACAAGTTGATTTCTAATATTCCCTATGCCCTTCTGCCTCCCATTGCAGTCCTGATCCTTCCATCTTTAACTTCAAAGAGTTTACGTATTTTTATTTTTTAACAACAACATCTATAAATTATTATACAAGGAATAATATGCATAGGTAGGAGCAGCTGATTGTGTGCATGAATTACATTAATTTTCACTAGCTGAATGAAATGAGGATTAAGGACAGATTTCCTAATGGATTATTTAGCATACAAATGTATTGGGAAAGGACTTTCTGGGATGGTTTAGAAATAGAATAGTTTATCATTTGGGAGAATAAGTTCAATTTATGTTTACCCAAAGAAAGTATGAAAAAGTGTCATAACAAAGCTCTCCCATGAAAAATATGTTTTGTTTATTTTTGAGTGATGGTTTTACATATACAGTTGACCCATAAACAACTGGGTTTGAACTGTATGGGTCCACTTATACACATTGTATTTTTCAATAAATACAATGAGCTTTTCATATCCTGGCGGGTTTCACATCTGCAGATTCAACCAAATGTGAATGGAAAAAAATATTTTCGCATTCCCAAATATAGTTTCTCAACCATGGATTACCACTCAGGTATTAAAAATAGGTTTTCAATTTCAGATTGGTTGAATCTGCAGATGTGAAGTACCACCTGTAGAGTCAAAAGTTATGTGAGAATTTTTGGCCAGAAGTTGGTGTCTCTAACTCCTTCCTTGTTCAAGGGTCAACAGTAGTGTGCAACTACAATGATTAATCTTACCTAAAGAAAGCCAATGTGGTACAATATGTATGATTTTTTGTTTGTTTGTTCATTTAATTTCCATGTTAACAAATTACCACAACTTAATGACTTAAAACAATGTCCATTTATTCAGTTTTGTCAGTCGGAAATCTGATGTAGTGTGCCCGGACTTTTTCTTCAGGTTCTCTTACAACGCTGACATTAAGATGTTGGCTCTTTGAGTTCTTTTCTTGAGGCTCAGCAGAAGTTTTTATTTCTTTGTTGTCAACAGAGAGCTGTTCTAAGCTCCTAAAGATCACTCCATTCTTTGCCAAGCAGCCTCTAATATCTCCAAACCAGCAACGGTGTGCCAGATACTTCCTGGGTTTGAATTTCTGACTTCCTCTTCTGTAACTAAAACACTTGGCTTTTAAAGGATTCCTGTGATTAGGTGAAACTCATCTTTCTTAGTCAATTGTGCCATATAACATAGCCTAATCATAGGAATGTTATATATTTTATTCACAATGTTAAAAATTAGGACAGCAGGGTTTTTTTAGGAGTCATTTAGAATTCTGTCTACCGTAAGTGATATTTTCATGGACTTTTTCCATAAAAATAAGCTCACTAAGCACCTATATAATTGGTATATTAGAAAGAGATTTTTACAAATTTATGAATTTGTTCTGTATTTAATATTATTAGATCAAAGAAAATGAAATATAACTTAGCCAATGTATTATGTGTAAAAAAGGAAATACAAATATAAATATGAAAATCAGGTATCTGGTACTCATTTCTAGCAATTAAATCAAAAGCACAGAGAAAAGATTTCAATCACCTGCTTATCTCTTTGAAAGGCAAAATAAGACATTTCAATTATTTCATAAAACATCTACTCAAGGAAAAATTGTTTGGTGACCCATACATTATTCATTATAGATAACAAATATTAGTTGAAATCTGTATTATATAGAAGGAAATAAATTTAATTAAAAGTGACAACCTGGTTAGTTTAATACCATCTTTTGTAGGTTACTAAGATAATTACATTTATATTATAGTTAGGATTTGAAGAAGAAAGTACAAGACCTTCTCAATCTATATCCCTTCACTTAACTGTTGAGGAAACTGACCCAGAGAGGTTGTAACTTGCCCAAGAAGATACAGTCATTTGATAGCAAAGCTGCGACCAGAGTTCTCATCTGTGATCCCAGAACTTTGTTTCTTCTGCTACCTCTTAACTTCACTGACAGATACACGATTTCTTTTGCCATTGTCTCAAGTGGTTTCCAAGGATGAGTGTGCAGATCTGTTCAATCTCTTTCTCTGCCTTGAAAAGAAATTAAATAGTCATTTTAAACCAAATTAAAAATTGAGTCAATTAAAAAAAATAAAAACAGCAACTTGGTCGTTCAACAATGTGCCTGATTATGACAGCGAGGTGTAATAAGAAACAACATGGACTTGGAGTCAAGAATACAGGATACCAGTCTTGGCTTTGCTGCTGACTGGCTTTGAGCAAGGTGTTGAATTTATAATGACCTTAATTTTCTTGTATTAAAAAATTAGAATAATGTTCTATGCTTCACTGAATTTCTTTGAATATTTACTGAGATATGAGAAGGTACTGACAAACAAAAGTAGAATATTGGGTTGATATTACCATTTGTACTAGACACTTAACCCATGAATAGTTGTGAAAGTATGAAGGAAATATGGAAGATTAAACATGACATAAATTTCACAGTAAAATTTTCATAGATAGACTTAGTTTTATGCTTATTGCACTAACTCTGAACCATAAATATATTTTGCATAATTTCTCCACAGATTGAACGCAGCTAGGATTAGTGCTTAGTTTTCTTTAGTTGGCAAAGCCCTTTCTTAGTCACAATCAACCTTATTCCATGAACTCTGATTTACAGAGGATGATAGCCAACAGTGCTGGAATTATTCATGTGGACTATGGGCAGGGATTTTGGTATCTGGACTCAACCTTAATACAACTGAGCCAAGGAAAACCCTTCATCAAAACCAAAGGACTCTGGATTTATTTTTCTTATTTAATACAGCTCTTAAGTATTAAACAAAGAATTTTGATTGCCATCAAAGGCCTATTTCATTTTAACCATAAAGGATACTCCCTCAAGTAAAAAAAAAAAAACAAACCAAAAAACAACTAAACTGTAAACTTTAGAAACTGATTAAAATAATTATGCTGTTCAACGAGTTATAGAATTGTGGAGCTGAAGAGAGTCACAGTGTTCATTCACCTCAACCTGGTTATTTTACAGGTGAGGAAACTGAGATGCACAGTCTAATTTATAAATGAAGGTCCCTAAACCCCAGAAAGCCTCTTCCAGATTTAACATATTTTCTATTACATTGTGCAACCTTTCAAATATATATACTGTCTTTTTCTGAACTGAGAATATCCTCTAATTTAGGATTGAGAAACTGAAATATTAATTATTCTTTTCTAAGAAAAAAATTCTAAGTGTTTATATTAGTTACTTTTATTATGATCAGTTCTTGAAAATAGCTGTTTCTTTCTAAGATGCATCAGTGAAATAACTGCATTCTTTAGGTTTCTCTCCAAAAATGTTTTTTAAACTTAATTTCACATTGAAATGAACAAGGGAGCTGTAAAAAATATAGATGTTTGCATGTCACTTTCAGAAATTTTGATTTATTTAACCCAGAAATATGATCTGGGGTATGATGTCTTTAAAATCTCCCTGGATGATTTTTATTGTGCAGTCAAATTTAAGAACCATTGCATGATCAACAAAGTAGACAGGGTTGGCAACAATAATCTAAGATATTAATGATACAATTCTGGTGTCTTTCTTTCATACTTTGCAAATTTCTTTATGAATTGATCAGAATATTAAATGGAGAATTGGCACATTTTGCTTTTACTCTGATAAAAATTTTTGAAGTTCCTAGTTAAATTCCAAATATTTTCTAAACACTGGTAATATAAACATAAGTAGCATATGTTCCCTGTCTTTAAGAAACTTCCTGTCCTAATAGGGTCAGATTAGGAGGCATTCATGTCATTGACAAGTGTAAGACAAAGGGAGGCATGTTAAGATGAGGCATGCATGACTGATTTTGCCCGCTGACGTCATCCATCAATAGTAGTAGTTGTACATGAAAGCATTTCTATCTACATCCATGTATATGTTCATCTCAATGCAGGCTATTAGTTTGTGATGAATTGATAAAGAAAAACAGTTCTTGGAATGGCCAGCAGGTTTTCCAAATTTACTCAAATAACGTGGATGGGGAATAGACACCTTACTCCTTCATCATGTTGGAAGGATGTGTGAGTTTGCATGAGTCAGTTGGCGTTAAATACCAGTTAATACAGTTCAAGAAAAACACTTCTGCAGATCCTTGAACACGCCCTGTTCATTCATGCTCCCCTCCAGCAGCATGAATACTTCTCTCCAACAACATAACCTTGCAGATGCCTGCCAATCTATGGGGTGGGATCTAGAAGGTGTATAAATAGTGATGAGGAACAGATGAGAAAATTTGTTTTTATAAATGACCTAGAGTAATTTAAAATATGAAGTCTTTGCTACTGAAAGTAATTGAAAAACCAATTTTGTTTCTAAACACAGTATTATTTTGTATTTTATTTGTGTACATCTGAGATAAATTTTTAAAGAGTACTTGAAAAACTGATGCAAACAACTAGTGAGAAATCAATACATTTATTTTGTCTATTAGGTATATATAGTATGAACTATGAAATATCAACCTCAAATACTATTTGGTTATAATCATAATTATAACACAAGCTCAATGATCAAGGGTAAAAAATATATCTCTATGATGGGATTTACTAAAATTGGAATTAAAATTCTTGGAGAGAGAACTGTAATAGATTAAGCTCTGTGAGGTTGTGAACATTCTAAGCTCTCACTATAGTATCTGGCAGATTTATTTGTTGAATGAATGAGAGGTCTTCAGATTATAAGCTAAATGTGAATTTGCCATTTTTCTCATCTGAAAGTACTCAAAGTCTGGTGTTTCTTCCTGTCTAACTTTTTTTACAGCTTTTAAAAAAGAAGTTGGAAAGCATCTTGTATAAACTTTTATTCAATGGTATTAGCAGTAAAGTGGCACATAATAATTTCTTTATGATTTTATAGAACACATTCAGCCGAGAATTTTATGACTAATAGACACTCAATCTTACAGTCAATGAACACTTAATAAACATGTAAAATAAAAATATAAAATAAATTGAATTTATACATTGATTTGCAAAGAATTAATTATGCTATTAATTAATTACGATATTAGCTATATAGCTTTATGGATACTGATTCTTGATCAGTGGCCTGAAATTTTTTTTTTAGGCATTGCAGATAGTTCAATTGACAGAAACAATTTCTCAATGGCATGAACCACTAAAATGATGCCACTCCATTTTGTGTGTTTTTGTGTCTGACATGGGGGCTGATAAATCGACTAGCTATGTTCAAGTTTTACCAATTAAAATTAAATTCAGATGTTTTCTCAAGGGCAAAACATTGCCCCGAGAATTCACATGACTTCTCTCCACTCACATTTAAGTTGTATTTTAACTTAAAATATAATGTTCTATCACTTTGAGACTTACTAGTATCGAGAAGATGTCAAAAATACCATATTTTTTCATGTATAAGACTATATTTTGTCTAAAATTGTCAGAGCAAAAATTGGCGGTCATCTTATATATGGGAGTAACCCATTGAGGGTTTCTTTTTGTTTGTTTGTTTCTTTTTTTTGCTTTTTGGTATGTGGGTAGCTCCCTGTCTGGGAATCAAACCCAGGCCGCAGCGCTGACAGTGCCAACGCCGAAGCCTTAAGCCACTACACCATCAGGGAACTCCCCCATTGAGGGTTTCTTAATGCTGTGTTACAAAGTAGGGGTCATCTTATACATGGGGATATCTTATACACAGTAAAATACAGTATCTCTTTCCAGATTTAAAAAAAACCACTCTAAATAATAATTTCACTGTAGGGCATGGGAAATTTCCAGCTCCATTAAATATTTTATCATTACATTTTATGATAAAAATATGTTTTATATATTTGTATCAGCCAACAATATGTTTCAAGGCATAGATGCATAATCAGAGCCATAATTTTTCATTATGAAACTGGAGAAGTAGAACAAGTTCTACACCACTCTTTCTTGTTCTGCTGCAAACCAGTCATTCAAAAACATATATTAAGATGTACACAGGTAATAAAATAGGCACTTTTTGAGTCAATTTTACTTGATCAAGATGTACCATGTAGATCAAAGGTATAAAATTGATTTTTATAAAGGCATTTAACTACTTTCCTGTATTAAATTGAGTCATTTCTATCCCTAAAGAATTAATTTTTCATACCACTAAAATTTATTAAGCTTCAATTATATGATAGGCCCTGTGCTAGACTCTAGGTATATACTTATGACAAAAGCAGCCATGATATGACCCCTGCCATTACAGAGAAGTATCGGAAAAGAGAGACATTCATCAGATTATTACGAAATTATTAATTGATACATAACAATGATAAGTGCTATGAAAAACTGGCATGTTGTGCTACTAGAATATATAACGAAAGGATTGTGTGATGTTCAGAAGTTCTTTCTTCGGGAAATAAAATTAAACTTGAATAACTATCTCAAAGTTGGGAAAGTAACAGAGATGATCCCAGGCAGAGAGAAATGTTTAAGCAAAAGCCCTGTGACTTTTTGGGGAACTGAGAAAATGCCAGTAAAGTTGGAATAAAGAGTGAGGGTGGATGGTGTAAAGCAAAGCTGGAGATGTAGGCATTGTATGCTGTATAAAGGCAAAAGTCTTTATTTTCAATGGGCTGAAAAGCAAGAAAAAATGTGATAAACTTTTAGCTTTCACAACATTACTTTGATGGTTTAATGAAAAAATGATTAAATTGGAGGAAGATGGATATGAAAAGACCAATTATTAGTCAATTTAGAAATCAAGCTTTGGGAAAATGAAGGTCTATTCTAAAGTTATGAAAGAGAATACAAAAGAGTGAATGCATTTAAGAAATAGTTAGGAATTGACGTCCAAAGATTTGATTGAATATGGAGGTAAGAAATAACATCATTTTAAGTTTGTAATTTAAACAAGTATTTGGATGATATGGATGATCACTGTATTATTATAGGAAACACTTGAAAAGAACCAGGTAGTAGTTGTTTTGTAGAGAAAGATTTACCTTGTTCATTTATTTATTTGTATAGTTTAGTTCTGTTGTGGAGAAATCAGGAATCTGGTTTTGGCCATGTTGAGTATGAGGTGCACCTGAGATAGCCATGTGGAACTGTTCAGTAGCCCCCCTTATTCATGGTTTTGCTTTCCACAGTTCCGGTTACCTGCAGTCAACAGCTGTCCAAAAATACTAAATGGACGATTCTGGAAATAAACAATTCATAAGTTTAAATTGTATTCTATTCTGATTAGTATGGAATCTCTCCTGCCCTGCTTCATCCAGCCCTGGATGTGAATCATTCCTTTGTCCAACATCTTCACACTATGTACACTTCCGTCTGTCAGTCAGTTAGCAGCCTTCTTGGTTATTAGATAGATTGGTTGTCCAGATAATGCAGTGCCTGCATTCAAGTAACATTTATTTTATTTCATAATGGCTCCAAGTGCAAGAATAGTGATGCTGGCAATTTGGATATGCCCAAAAGGACCTGTAAAGTGCTTCCTTTAAGAGAAAGTTCTTGACATAATAAGGAAAGAAAAATATCATATGCTGAGGTTGCTATTAATAATATCAACAGTAAGAATAAATCATCTCTCTGTGAAATTGTGAAGATGCTAGTTTGCTGAGAGAGATCACATTCTGTTATTACAATATATTTTTATAATCATTGTATTTTATTTTTAGTTCTTGTTAATCTCTTGCTGTGCCTAATTTATAAATTAAACTTTATCATAGGTATGTATGGGAAAAAACATGGCACATAGGGCTTGGTATTATCTATGGTTTCAGGCATCCATTGGTGGTCTTGGAACTTATTCCCCATGCATAAGGGAGATCGTTCTATGTAGTAGTTCTATATTCAGGTTTGAAAAATCAAGGAAATTTTCTTGGGCTGAATATGTAAACTTGGAAGACATAGGTGTCTAATGACCAGTTGACTAGATTGGTAATGGAAGTTGTAGACTTAGATGAGAGCGCAGAATGAGAAGAAGACGTACAGCCTGGCCTGACAAACTTACCGTTGGGGATGGTTGGGATTTGGTCAAAGAGGTTGTCTGTTATACAGGAAAAGGAGACACAATGTTTAGAGAAGAAATGCTGTTTGAAAATGTTGAAGACAGCTGAAAGATTAGATTGGCAATGAATTTTTTAGGGAAGTTTATTAGTATACAAAATCAGGTCAATAACTCCGAAGTCCTGGGGGAAAAAAATAAAACTTTGATGCGTTTGATGTCATTGATGGTGAAGCCATTTTATGATTTTATTTTTGTTTTTTAGGTTGATGGGAGCTACTGAAGAATTTTAAAATTCTGCTGAGAGTAATCCAAGTGAGATGGAGAGTGTGCTGAGGACACTGGGATATATATATATACATATATATATATATATATATATATATATATATATATATGTATTGACTGTATTTTTTCATTTCCCATTCTAAGGAGAGAGACAGCGTTGACAATCCCTTGCCTCAGGGAAGGGTTATTCTGTCTTTCAGAATCTTGTTTTCCCTGAGGCCTGGGTACCTTGAGGATTATTTTATAGAGGTAGGAAGTGATGAGAGGTATTCTACCTACTCTATCAGAGTTGGACAAGTGTGGGAAAGGCTTCTGTGGCTGGTATTTGTTACTTGTAGGGATCTTATCAAGAGCTCCTCATGCAGTCATAGTAGAATTTGTGTTGGTAGGAGCAAGGGTCCTATTACTGTTGCTAGAAAATTATGAGACCAGGCAGTAAAGGCTTTGATAATTATTGCCAGGAAGGAGCATACTGTGTGCTGATTGTTTGCTTTCTTTCAACAGAAGTGAAAGTTACCCAGGCTCAGCTTATCGATTCAGGTTGGTCTTAAAGTATTCTTTTCTTACATATTTATCTAGGGCTTTCAATCTTCTGTAAAATTAATCTGCAATTTTCCTTGACTTACTTTTTCTACACTGAATCATAGTACATTTAATTGTTTTAATTATTTTTCAGCTTTTGAGCATATTCTGCTTTCTCTTTTGTGTTACTTTTGTCCAGTCAGGATTTTATGGGTTATATTAGATTTGCATTTAAAAATTGAGCTATTTTCAAGGAATAGCATTTTTTTGGTACTATGCTTCTTATAGGTGGGAACAAGATATTGAGCCTACTAAAGAGACTATCCAAGCTCCAAAAGGCTGAATATCAATGTACTCCTCTGATAGTGCACATCATCCCTTCATTTTGCAGTTGGTGAGTTCATAATAAACTTAGTTAACATTAGAACTACAATTTAGAAATTTAACATTTATAACTTGATCATGATGTATTTGTTATCCTTGAACATTAATAGTACAAATGTAGATTAAGGAGGGCTCAATGCACTAAATTATGTAATTTATAGCTAAAACATAAAATTTAGGTATTTCTATTCCCTATTATATATGTGTGCAATTGAAATTCCTTATTTTTAATAATTTTGAAACTGTGTTCAACATTCATCTCTTCACCAGGCTGCAATCTCAATGTGGACCAGTATGTCATATGAACACAGTATTCACAGCAACTTGTCTAAAAAATAGCAAACCCTCAATCAATATTTATTGAATGAATGAGTAGGGGGGTAGATAAATTATATTTACTATTGAAACATTTCCCCAGTTCTGTAAGGTACTAAGATACTTCCCAAATAAATGACTTCTTTTTTTAAAAAAATTGAATTTTTGTCATTTCATTTATTCATTCATTTATTTAACATTTATTTAAAAACTGGTTTATGCTAGGCATAATTCTGGTACATTCACAATTCACAATGTAGTATGTATTCTCAACATGCTTAGATACTTATTGCATTGACTGCCAAAGGAAATTTTTTGGACACAGAGAACGTTTGGCTATACAAACAGTGGCCTTCCTCCTTTCCATGTGTCCTAGAAAGAAATTCAGAGAAGGAAATGGCAGTAACTATTCAACTGCAAATATGTTTTAAAGATCATACGTAAGGGTAACTGCAATGGCCATGGTGTGATTGGTTGTAAATAAGGTGTCCTGGGAAAGGCTCACAAAAACACATGTTTGGATTAAAATGTCTTGTTACACAAAAGACAGATTTCTGGAAAGGTACCCCAGCCAGAAGATTTACTTACTAGTGGCTGCTATTATTAAAGTAGTAATAGTTAAAACTATTTTATTTAGTGTGATATTTATATCATACTTGCTATTTTTGGATACACACTTGGCGTTTTCTACTGTAACTCAGGAGAAAGGCCACAGTGATCCACTTGAAAGAATATATATATATATATATATATATATATATATATATATCTGTTATGCTTGCTATTTTTACTTGTTAGGTCATGAAACAGGTAAATAAAGATTTACTGACAAGAGAGGCTTTTGCAAGGGTTTTCTATAGGTGTTTATCAATTTTATTAACCTTTTCAAGGAAACAGATTTTGGCTTGGTTAATTTTTTTATTTTATCTCATGGTATATAATTGATCTTTCCTCTAATCATCATCATTTTCTTTATTTTATTTAATTTAAATCTTTTACTGCTGTTTTTTTTCCTATCCTCTTAAGGGAAAAACTTAATAATAGGTTTTAGACCATTCTTGTTTAATATAAACATCAAAAGCTACAAATTTATCCCTGAACCCAGCTTTAAATTTATGCTGCAAATTTTGTTGTGGCATATTTTAATTATCATTCTAAAAATATTTTTAAATTTCTCTTGTAATTTGTTTATGAGCTGTCACTTAGCAGTGTGTCAAATTTTGAAATAATTGGAGCTTTTCTAGATATTGTAAAGTTACAATACCTAGATTTCTACAACCATTACAATTGATTTCTAATGGAATTCTTTATTAGTTTTTTCAGTTATAAATGTTTACATTATTTTAATGGTTGTTCTAAGAATTGCAAAATGCATTTTTTAATTTTAGAATTAACATTGTACCATTTTATGTAAAAGATAATAACTTTGCAAAGGTAAAGTTCCTTTTATCTGTTCACTATTATTCTTTTCATATATATTACAGCTACTTATACTATAAATCTCACAACAGTGTCATTACTTTCATTCAGTCATATCTTTTAAAGAAGTTACGACAAATACCTTCAGTATTCTTTCATTTTTATCAACATATTTCTTATTTCTAGTTCTCTGCATATTTCCTATAGATTGAAGTACACATCTAGTTTATGTTCCTTTCAGTCAAAAGAATTTTACATAGTTTTTTTATTGCTGTACTATTTGAAATACATTTTCTTTTTTTATCTGAAAAAATGTCTTTTTTCATATTTTAACTGGATATATTTGTGCTTGTTGGCATTTTGTTGTTTTGTTGTTTATTTGTATGTTTCAGAATCTAAGGATACAATTTCACTGGGATGAAGCTCTGTTTTTTTCTGATCAGAAGTCAACTTTTATTCACAGCATTTTATCCCTGAATGTAATGTGTAATTTTCTTCTAGATACTTTGAAGATATTTTTTGTTTGTTTATCTTTGCTTTATCATCAGTTTGGTTGTGATTTGCCTACGTGCAGTTTCCTTACCTGGCATGTGGTTCATAGAGTTTCTTGGATCTGTTCATTCATATATTTTTGCCATATTTGGTAACATTTTAGTCATAGTTATTTATTATCCATATATAGACCTATAAGATATATTAAAAGAGTAAGCCACATCCATATCTGGAGGTAAAGCATTGCAGGCTAATGGAAGAGGCAGTGCCAGAGACCCAAAGGCAGAGTGGCCTGACGTGTTTGTGGAAGCAGGAGGAAGTCTGGACCACGAGAGCTGTGAATAAAGGGCAGCACCATCGAAGAGGTTAGTGAAGCCATGTCACACGCATTTGCAGGCTTTTTAACAGAAGTCTGACTAGTGAAGCCTAGGTGGAGAACCATTTTTGATCAGAAGAGTAATATTGCTCTTGTAAAGATATTACTCTGGCTTCTATATTGAGAATGGATTGGGGCGAGAGTAAAAATAGATAAGATAGAAGCTATTTCAGTAATTCAAGGAAGATATATGATATAGTGCAGCATGGAGGCTGATGAGAAATAGTCAAATACTTGATATGTCTGAGGATAGACCCAACTGGATTTCCTGACAGATTCAATCCAGAAAATAAGGGCAAGAGAGAAATTATAATTGTTTTTAAGATTTTTGGTTTGAGAACTAAATGGATAGTTTTGTCTTCAACTTGGAAAGTTTATACTTTGGGTAAATCAGGTTTGGGCGGGACAAGGTCAAGGGTACAGTTTTGAACTTATTATGTCTGAGATATTAAACCATCAAGACAATATGTCAAGTACATAGTTGCATATACATGTTCCAGTTTCAAGAGAAAGATCTGGATTGGGACTACACTTTCGGAAGATAGAAGCATATCAGTTTATAACCATGCTTGCATAAAATCACCAAAGTAGTGAGTTTAATCAGTGGAAAGAATAAAACCAAGAACTGAGACACAGGGCTCAGGATTAATGTAAATGAAATGTAAAATTACCTGAGGATTCCAACGAGGTAGGAAGTTAAGTGAGGAAACTATATGAAGGAGGAGAGTGAGATCAGGTTTGCTTAATGTTCTTGATTAATAATTTAAAATGAGGGCTATGAATTAACGATTGGATTTAGCAATATAGAGGTCATTACTAATCTTGATAAATCCAACTTTGGAGGAGAAATAGGAGTAAAAGCATGATTAAAGTGACATTGAAAGAGTACAATGAGGGAAAATTTGCAGATACAGATAGCTCTATTGAGCTTAATTCTTGAGAAGTTGCTGGAGAGGAAAGTAGATGGCTGGGCTATTGGTGGTGGAGAAAGTGAGGTCATGAAATGTTATTATATTATTTTTTAAATTTAAAGTAAGGAATGGTAAATTTTATGTGCTAATTTGACTGGGCCATGGGGTGCCCAGATATTTGGTTAAATATTAATCTGGGTGTGTCTATAAGAGTGTTTCTGGATGAGATTAACATCTGAATCAGTAGACTGTGTAAAGCAGACTGCTTTCCCAATGTAAGCAGACCTTATGCAATCTACTGAAGGCCAGAATAGATTGAAAAAGCTAAGCAAGGCAGAATGTGCTCTCTCTGCCTGACTGTCTTTGAGCTGAGACATTGGTCTTTTCCTGCCTTTTGAACTCAGACCATTGGTTCTACCAACTGTCAATCTTGGGACTTCACAGTGTCCATAAGTGTACAAGTAAATTTCTCATAATAAATCAATAGATAGATAGATGATACATAGATAGATTATAGATATAGATATAGATATCATTACATTAGCTTTATTTCTCTGCAGAGCCCAGACTAATACAAAGTGGGAGAGGCTGTAGCGTGCTTTAATACTGATTAGAATCACATAAGACAGAGAGAGAGAAAATTTATGAGGTTATTAGTTTTATTAGGAGAAACAGAATAAGATATATTGCACAAATGAAGAGATTGGAATGGTTCATCTATAGCAAGAGTTAAGCTACAATATATGGATATAGATGCTAGTTGGTATATTGATTTGGATGTGAGAGTCTGGAGTTTTCATCTGATTACTTTTATTTTCTCAGTGAAGTATGGATAACAGTGAAAATGGGGAGATGATGGTTTGACAAGTTTAGATATGTAAAACAGTAATTTAGGAGAGTGGGAGAAGAAGTGTACTGTGCAGATGTATTAGCTTGCTGTTAAAACAAATTGAGGAGTTGTATAAAAAAGTCAGAGTTAGTATTAGTCTAAAGTTCTTTCTAATAGAGTAAAACTGTCTTTTACCTTGCCCCTTTACTTGTCTATTTTCAACATGTACCCAATATCCCATATATCTCACTTTCTTTCACAAAACTTGCTTTAAATTTGTATCATTTTATCTCTTCCTATCACTATCCAATTCACTCCAGGTCTTGCCCAGTATCCATTAGGCTGCATACTTCAGGTGACAGATCAACTCACACTAGTTAAGAGATAAAGGAATTCATTAGTTTGTATAATAGCCCAGATGTGAAGAAGATATCAGAATTGATTGACCTAGAGACTCAATGATATAATCGTGAATCTACTTTATTTGGTCTCTCCACACTTCTGTGTATTTTTCCAGCTTCATCTAAATGTTTCTAGATATTGTCAAATGTTTCTTTACCCCCAGGGAACATTTGACAATATCTAGAACATCTTTGATTGTCACAGCTGGAAGATTTCTACTACCATCTACTATGCATAATAGCTTATAGAGGCCAGGGATGCTGCTACCATTCTACAATCCCCACAGTAAAGAATTAACCCTGATAGTTCATTGAGAATTTATTTCAGTAGCAATAAGAGCTATATGTTTATTTATTCATATCTAGTGGGGAAAAGAGACAGGAGATTTGTTTCTGTACTTTTATTTAACAGTGACAAAACTTCCTAAAGCCTTTTGAATACTCTCTCTTATGTCTAATTAGATCAAATTAATTAGGAACTTGTTCTTTAATTTAATCACTGACGAAAGGGAGGAGATTACCATGTGTATCTTAGAAATATCAGGGCCCAACTTTGGTCATAAAATTGTATTGATAGTACTTGTTTGGGCTAGGTAAATTAGATACTGGGGAGTCATTCACAGTAATTATAACAGTTAAATTTTTCATTAACCTATACTAGTAAGTATATGGATAAATACAGTCTTACAGAGTTAACAGGTGATTCTGTTTACATGGTGTATTAAATATTCAATTCTCTAATTTTCTTTTTACATCCAAAGTGCTAAGTGGGAAAGACACCCAAGAGATGACAGATTATACTTCCCTCTATTTTCTTAGTTAATTCCACTGCTTTGGGCAGGTGGATATATCACTTTAGATAAGGAAGCACTACAAAAGCACAAGTTCCAGATGTCTGCTGACATCATTCTCCAGATACACAACAATGTGTTGCCTACCAATAGAACCGCAGAAAGCATTAAATTAGCAATTGCCAGGCAACCAAAATACCAAGAGCTGTACCAACTAATGGAATATATAAGGAGTCAGGCCATTGCACATTGTTCTTGTTTTTAAATCTTAAGTAGCAGCTGACTTAGTTATTTACATAATTAAAAACAATATCTGCATTAGTCACAGTTTTCCAGAGAAAGAGAATCAATGGGTTATAAAGAGATTTATTAAGAGGAATTGGCTTACATGATTATGAAGACTGAGAAATCCCACCGTTCGCCATTTGCAAGGTGGAGGCTCAGGAAAGTTGGTGGTGTAATTCAATCTGAGTTCAAAGATCTGAGAACCAGCAGACCCAATGACCTATATCCCAGTCTAAACCAAATGCCTTCGCTCCAGTAATGAGGCAGGAAAATATTAACAGCACTGAATTCTTGCCTTTGCCTTTTGTTCTTTTCAGATCTTCAATGGATTAGGTGACACCCAATCACACTGGAGAAAGAAATCTACCTTATTGAGTTTATTAATTTAAATGCTAAATGTATCTAGGAACACTGTCACAGACATACCCAGAAACAATGTTTATTCTGGACACCCTATGGCCCACTCAAGTTGACACATAAAATTAACAATCATAAGTCCACCCTTTGTCAACTTGGCATCTATACACATATTCTTAAACCATACATGATCTCCAAATAAAGATAATAACATAGTCATAATTTCACCTAACATGATACACCTGTATTGCTTATGACAAAAAACAAAACAAAACACTAATCCTACTCCCAGAAGGAGTAAAGTTCTTGAGTAATGTTTACTCTTCTTTTTGATATTCTTTAACTTAAATATTATGATATAAAAGCAATATATTTTGTTACATGATAATGTAATATAGGAATAGGTCCTCATATCTGTAAGTGGTCACATGGTCGTAACTGGTATTCATAATCATCTTCTTCCACTTCCTATTCTATATTTTCTTTGTTTTCAGCAAGCACCACAGCTGTTCCTGGTTCTTTACCTGGTGAGATGAACCAAAACTTCATTCCTAAAGAGTTTGCGCCATTAGTATTCTTGCCTGGATTGGGTTGTTGTCATTTTCAATTGACCTTAGTCACAGGGCATGTTAATACTGAAATACACTTAAAGAGTTCTCCTATTCCAGATATACTCTTCTTTATCTCCACTGTGGAGAAGTGGCCTAATTTCTACTTGGTAGTCAGAATCAGTCACACCAGTCAATACCATAATGCCCTTCTTTGCCTGTTAATTCAGAGGCATAAGGAGACCAAAGTGGCTGGATGACAGTCTTGATACCCAATTCAACAGCATCATTGTTGTGTCTCCTGGTTGAAGCATTTGTCCTTCTGGAACTAAGACCTTTAGGCAGCAGAGCATAAAGACAGAAGAATATTTTGTTAGTGGATCACTAGTGGTAATAATGAGTGCTACTATTCCCATTTTCACTCTTTGATTCCTGGAACTATGAATCCTGGCTACCAGAGAAACAGCACATATTGGACACTGATTCACAACATATACAGCCTTTTGGAGAACCTTCAACCAGCTCTGCAAAGTATTGTCACCTAGCTGGCACCATGATTAAGTCTTCAAAAAGCCATTCTACCATTCTCTCAAGCCAGGTGTTTCAGGATGGTGGGGAGCATGGTAAGGTCAGTGAATTCCATGAGCATGGGCCCACTCCAGCACTTCTTTTGCTATATGGAGTGAGTTTCTTATTCAGAAGCAATGATATGTGCAATACCATGATGGCAGATAAGGTACTCTATCACTCCATGGGTTATAGTTTTGACAGAAACATTGCATGTAGGAAAGACAAGTATTCATATCCTTAAATGCTAGAATTGCAGAACTGAGGCATACTGGTGAGAAAGACAGTTTAGGGTCGATGGAATTTGTTCATATTTGTGTACACATGTGCACCTCTCAAGTTGACACAGGCATCAAGGGACTTGGTTTTTTAGTTACATTTTGCCATGAGCCATCTTCTTGGGCAAGTCAGTGAACCACACTTGGTCCATTTCCCTCTACCGTAAATGAGAGGATTAGATTACAAATTTTCTAATGGTTTTACTTTAACATTCTCACAGTCTATGACAAAGCATTTACCTGCTTGTATATTGCTGAAGGCTTCTGAAAAAAATTACTCCAAAGTTTATAAATCCTAATAGAATTCATTAATTTTATTTGAAGAAGGCACTTGGATACTTTACACCTTCTAATTCCCTTACAGAGCAAACAATAAAAGTTTATCCAATTCAACAAACATGTATTATGTAAAGAACACTTTGCACAATGAGCACTAAGATACTCATAATCATGTAACATAAGCAGGCATAACTTCAGTTCTAGTCATGTTGCATTATGTATATTTATCTCTTATTTTACCTCTTGAGGAATATATGAACAAATATAGCATATACATAGAAAAATTTTACTACAGAAAAGGCTTTTGGGTTTTCTTTGTTCTTCCTTATAAGCAACTGTTTTTTTAACATGCTTTGAAAAAATTGCCCAGCACATAAATACATTATTATTAAACTGTCCAATGCCATTTTGATACTCTAACAGTTTTATTTTCCATTACATATTTACAAGGTCTTATTACTACTTAGAACTATTCCATCATATCTGGAGTTATTATTGCATGTTGGTGAAGACCAGGAAAAACTAGAAGGAGGCTATAAGTTTGAATCCTAACATTGCCACTTAATAGCAATAATCTTGAGTAGAATATGTAAAATCTATCTCATTTTATTATGCATGAAATCTGAATAAAAATAATACCTACTTCTTAGGATTGTTGTGAAGATTAAATAGATCATTCTATTTGGATTGTTGAGAACACTGCCTAGCACATGGTAAGAGTTCAAAAAACATTAGCTATTGCTATTATTTCCATTTTTCCTGCTCCTATTTTATAATAAAATGACAATTCGTAAACCTCCTTGATTCTAGTTTTGTTAGATATATTACATTTATTTAGAACTTTTTGAAAAAATACATATCAGAGATGGATTAATGCCATAACATAAATCAAAGACAGATTATGTTGATAGTGAGCAATAGACTATCATTGTATGCTTATATAAGCACCTGTTTACAACCAAGGCCAAAACTTTTCATTGCCTTATTTGCATAAAAACTTGGACATTGAAAACAGAATAAGGCAACACTTAGATGATGCACTATAGAACTATATACCTGCAACCTATGTAATTTTTGCTAACCAATGTCGCCCCAGCAAGTTTAACAATTAAAGAAAAAGGAATTTTCAAGAGAAAAGAACCTTTTGAAACAGTGATTTACTTCACATCAGAGCAGGAAGGAAAACATATAATCTATGATTTAATGATGCTCTTTGCAGCTGGACAGCCTGACATGGAGGGGAAATAAGGGATTAGATTAGCTGTAAAGAGTAAGCAGCTGTGTGTACTTGAGTATGGTGTGTGGGTGGAGTCAAGAAATAAAGGGGAAGCAGGCATGAGAAGATAGGACTGGAGCACACAGTGAGAAGGGTTTTTGCGTGAGTGGCATTGACATAAAGCGTGGTGAGTGGTTGTTTCCAAATTCACACACATAACTGAGACAAGACAGCACCAGGAAGTGCTGATGTGTGCATTTGGGGGAATTGTATAAAAAATTATTCATTTGGTTTAGATCCAGACACAGGATAAGAGCAGGAAGAGACCTAAAATTTCTGTCTCCAAAATCATCCAAAACAGATGATGGTTGTCTATGCTAATTATAAAGCCTCCCGAGAGAGATTTTCCACAATGTAATAAAACTTCAGACTATAAGTGATAGCTATCAACATATGTACATTTCAGTAGTTGTTAAAGTGAATATGAAAGGAATGATATTTAATAACTTTAATTTGCAAACTGGACAATCTTATTATAGCCTACTTTCCCTTATCCTAATTTGTTTGAGTCATCTTAAAATAAAACAAAGTTTTTATTTCTTTGTCTTAAATTAGAGAGTGTAGGAGGTTTGTGCCTCCCTCATTTGTCCTGGTAGCTTTGATGTTTTGACTTTTGTTCTCCAAAACTCAATTTTAGTATTAGACTCCAGGGCCAAGTGCATTCTCTAGTCATGAAAATTGTTAAGGGATGGAAAAACCATAATGAAGTTAAGATGCTGCCTTGTCTATCATCTTGAATTATTTTCTCACACTATTTTGCAGAGGAGCAGGAGATGGAAAAAATAAAGAACAAATCAAAGTGCCACATAAAAAACATCAGCAAAGAAAAAAGAGTCAAAAGAAAGCTATGTTAAAATAAGTTTGAGCGAAGTTCTGTACATAAAATTATATAGATTATTTTCTATAAAATTGGTATCGTATTCAAACAATTTGTTAGGAACCTGGGCCATTCTTTTCTTTCGTGAAGTTTATTGCCATCTTTGCCATGAGACTACATACTGAAGGTTGGACTTCTGGCTGATTTCCACATATACCTCTCCTGAAATTTCTAGATATAGACTCAAAATACAGGTATTTGATCCAGTAGCCTATTATATTACATTTTATGAGAAACCTTGAGAGCAAGGATATATAACATAGTGAAGTTCCTTTTACTGGTGGTTAAAGCTGAGTAATAGAAAATAGCATGGTGGTTTTTTCCTTAGGAACACCACTAATTCACAATCCTACACCTTTTACAGTATTCTAATTTCTTCATCTGAAATATGTTTCTTGCTACTGTAAACTTAACATTTTATTTCTGTTTTCTAGTCTACAATGGCAAAATGGGCACACACATGTACCTCTCCTCCATCCATAGATCCCATAGAATGTCAATAAAGATAAAGCCAATTCTCCATGACCAAAAATGTTCTGTCAGTTCAAATCAATGGTCAAAGTGATGTTGATAACCTTTTCTGATATTAGTGGAATTGTTCATTATGAATTTGTACCAAAGACCTGACGATTAAATTTGTGAATTTGCCACCATGTGATTACATTGGCAGCACTGTACAAATAACTCAGTAAGGTGTCATAACCTTGGTGTGTCTGTGTCTCACAGCTGTGTTCATGTCAACGTGTGGCGGTGTCTTCTTGCTGAGTGGCATTCATTATTGTTGTTGCATGTGTTTGTGTGCCATCGCAAGAATGTTGAAGCTTGAATAAGAGCAACAAATAAACCTTAAATTTCTTGTTAAACTTGGCAAGAGTGGAAGTGCAATCAGGGTCATGTTAGTTCCAAGCTGATGGGGATAATACCATAAAGAAAATGGCAGTGTACAAATGGATTAGATGTTTTTCTGAGGGGAGAGAAAGTGTCACTGATGAAGATAAGTCAGGGTGATCAGTAACTAGCAGAACTGATGAAAACATTGCACAAATTTGTTGAATTGTGCATCAGAATTGCCAGCTGATTGTGAGAAGCATAGCAGACTAAGTAAACATTGATAGAGAAATGGTTATGAAAATCTTAAAGGAAAATCTTGGCATGAGAAATGTGTGTGCAAAAATGATCTTAAAGAAACTCACACATGAACAAAAGCAAAGGAGAGTTTAAGTTTGCCAGGACTTTTTGGAGAGGCAAGGAAATATTTTGGGCGACATTATCACTGGTAATGAAATATGTGTGTACCAAGACAAACGTGAAACAAAGCGTCAAAGTGCACAATGGAAGTCAGCCAATTCTCCACAACCAAAAAACTGCTCAGTTCAAATCAAAAGTCCAAATGATGTTACTAACCATTTTTGATACCACAGGGATTGTTCATTATGAATTTGTACCAACTGGACAGTCAACCAAGTTTACTATTTGGAAGTGCTGAAAAGGCTGCATGAAAAAGTTAGCAAAAAAACTACCTGAACTTTTTCATCAACAGCTCATGGCACTTGCATCACAACAATGCACCAGCTCACATGGCACTGTCTGTGAGGGAATTTTCAGCCAGTAAACAAATAACTTTTTTGGAATACCTCCCTACTCACCTGATTTGGCCCCCAATGACTTTTTTTCTTTACCTGAAGATAAAGGAAATATTGAAAGGAAGACATTTTGATGGCATCAAGGTTTATAAGACAAAAACTCTGATGGCCATGCCAGAAAAAGAGTTCCAAAATTGCTTTGAAGGGTGGACTAGGTGCTGGTATTGGTGCATAGCTTCCCAAGGGGAGTACGTAGAAAGGTGACTGTAGTGATATTCAGCAATGAGGTATGTAGCACTTTTTCTAGGATGAGTTTGTGAACTTAATTGTGAGACATGAGTTCATAAAACATGAGTTTCTGGTAACACTGTAAACAAAACTGGATTCCATCATGCAAGAGATTTGACAGACTTTTGGAACTCTGTAAGTGGAAGGGGTTGTACTATTAGATAATGCAGATTGATGAAGAAGTCACAGCTTGGAATAAATGCAGGATAAGATGCTACAGATAAGGGGAAAGTTCTTCCTAGCTGAGTCACAGGGAAATTTCAAGTTTGAAGCTGGCAGACATCTAAACAGCAGGATTGGGAAGGGTCACAGGAATGCACATGGTCTAAGTTGGTTCCTTACCCTCCCATGCATTTTTAGAGAAGGATTCTAGAACAATTGTTCACAGATGGAAATTAAAGTCATACCTTCTACATAGAGTGAGTAATAGATTTGGAGTGGGGTCAGTTATAGTTTATGTAGTAAAGTGAAGAAAGTAAAGAAGAACCTGAGAGGACATGATATACAATAGTACGGGAAGAGACAGCCTATCAGAGTGTATTATGTAAAAACTGTCTATTTCCAAAATAACATATACTTTACTTGGGCATTTGTGGAGTTCTTATTCTAACCTTCCTAATCTCAGGTATGTACCATAAAGAAAAGCTTGATTTTCAACAGGATCCATCAACCTACATAGCGATCTGGAAGCCCTTCCTATTTAGGTAGACCGATACATACACTACCAAAAAGAAAAAGTATGATAGCAATTATGCTGAGTCAGATCTAATTCTGTTCATAAATGTGGATTGTTAATCAAGGATTATTAGACCTTTGAAGACCAAGATGGACAAACAGAACAAAAGATCCTAGACATAGAAATAATGCAAGAAATACTAGAGAATTTTAAAATTCTAACATTTATATTTAGAGATATTTGAGAGACTCTATATTGTCTATAAAGCAAAAACAAGTTATTAGGAAATAGGAATAATCATAGACCAAGAAAAACTCTTAAAAACTAAAAATATGCAGAAAATTCAACAAGTAATAATAGAGATAAAATTTTTAAAAAATGAATTAGAAAGTTGGAAATAAAGTTGAACAAAATAATCAGACAGAGCTCAGCAGACAAAAAAGATGCAAAAAAGGTAAATAGATATGAGAGAGGCCATAGTCTAGCTCATATTGCAGATGACAAGAACAGAGAAAAGTGGAATTGACAATAAGGATAATTGAATAAACAGTTGGTCCAAGGAAGCCTCAGGGAGAAGAGATATTTGAGCATGAAGATGAGAGTGTGAGTCTTGCAGATAACCAGGGAGAGAGGAGTGTCTGCAGAAGCTCAGAGGGGCACGTGCACCTGGCTTATTTGGGGAATGGCAGAGATGTTACTGCAACAGGACTTGAGTGCCCAACAATGAGGGTAGTTGGACATGAGATAAGAAAAGTAACAGGAGCCTGATTTTCTTGGTCCATACTGACCATTGCCAATGTATCCTGAGATGAATAGGGAACAACTAGAGGGTTTTGAACAGAATGACGTGCTCTGACCTACTTGTAAAAGAGTGATGCCGGTTGCTATTTTTGTTTAAAGTATGTTTTGCATAACATTTCCTTTTTTTTTTTTCTTGAAGACTACTTAGTCCTTGAGTATTTGAAGATGTCTTTCTGTTGCTTCTATTGAGTGAGTAGAAATGTCTTGGATCCTCACTTTTCATTTAAAAATTCAGTAGGTATTATGCTAGTATCTGCCAGCATTTATTGTAGTAGAGGAAGAAGGTAATTGTTATTTTTTCCCTTTCATTTAGAAAACACTTATTGTATCTTTTTAGAGACGTTTCTTATATTATTTACTTCTGAACCTCAAATATTTTACCAGAGATATCTAAGCAGTGGTCATCTGCCATTAATTTCAAGCATGAATCCGCCCTTTTATAGTAGTACTACATTGATTTGGCTCTTATGATGTATAACTGTCTTATTTAATTCTCACAACAATCCAGGGAAACAGGTATTATTATCTCTATTTTACAGATGAAGTAACTGAGGCTTAGAGAGAGCCATGTCTTATTACAGCTGTCAGCACCATGCACTGTGTACTGATACCCCCACCTGCTGGCTGAGTCTTCCTGAGGCTGGATTGGGATGTCTTACTCACATGGGAAACCTGTTAGATTGAGAATAGAGAGGTTCCACAGGGAGGGAGGTCAAGCCTGACTGTCTGGAGGCCATGGTTACTGTGAGGAAAGGACCATTAGGAGGGAGATGGGTGGACTGGGGGTTTCTCAGGATGAGCCCAGCCCTCCAGAGGCCCCAATCATCCTTACCTCTGGTGAAAAATTGATGTGGGACCTGAAGACACAATGAGCCCTTCTGATCCTTACGTTCCAGACTTCCTTCAGTTCAGAACAGTTTTGTCTCTTATACATACCACCATACATTTCACATAAAATTATTTCATGTGATTTCCTGAAACATATCTTCCTTAAAACATGTTTGGTTATTAATGCTTATAAATGTATACTGGCTCAGGAGAGATGGCTACTTTTGGCTGGCTACCAACAGCTGCTCCCAAATCTTACTTTTCTGCTAAATGAAGTTCAGTTTGTTTAACGGTAGAATGAGAGTTCTTGCTCTCCAGAAAATAAGGCAATCTTTCAAACCTAGAAAATTTTGACTAGTTTATAGCAATCATGGTAATTGTATTCTTATTTTATAGAAACTCATTTTTGCAGACTTCTTGCAGATGGGTGGGACTAAGTGATTAGAGAAATTCTCCTGGCAGGAGGTGAATCCAAAAATAAATTTCTTAATAAAAGAGGCAAATGTGAGACTGATATTAGATGAGTCTCCTCTTTCCCTTTCTTCCTACTCTGAGGATGAACATGTCTTGAGCTATGACTGATACCTATCAAATGAAAAATATGAAAATATGGCAAAACAGAGGAGAGAAGGAGCCTGGATACTTGGCGACATCCCTCAGTATGGGACCAATGTTGACAGGGTTTTTGTTAAGTAAATAATAAATATTTTTTGTGGTTTAAGCCACTGTCAGTCATGTATTATGCATTTGTAGCCAAAGGTTTCCTAACAAATATTTCATAGCCATTTAGAGAATAGTGTTGATGAAAGTATTGGCATATTAAGTATTTTAAACCAAAGTAAAAATAAATCAGGGAAGGTAACTATTTCCTCATTAATGGGTATTCTTATATATCCTGTTTTTAGCCATAACAGGCAGAAGTTATATAAAAAATAGCAATATAGAAATCTATATATCTATCAATCATATGTTGAATTACAATGCTTTTGAATTCATCGTTTATGACACAAATCAGTTTTGGATAGCAACCCACAAAGAGGGTTGCTTTTAGTTGCTTGTGTTGTTACAGATAATTAACTAGCATTAGAGCCCATGAGAAAGTCAAATTACAAATCGATTTGGAGCAAAAGTCACAGGATAGTTCATCATTACATATTTGATTCTGGAATGTCCTTTCCGATTTAAGAATATGTTTATTCCTATTTAATTATTAAAGAGAATTTAGATTCTTTTGGAATCTTTGCCTTGGGTGGTGGTCATGTTTTGACCACCTTTATATACAGACAGGCATGTAGATAGGTATCTGGTAGTTGCAGACATTGGAATGGTTATTTGTCAAAATCAAATGTAAATATTTGATTTTTTGCAACAAAATGGATGGACCTGGAGATCATCATGCTTAGTGAAATAAGCCAGACAGAAAAAACAAAGAACTGCATGATTTCACTCATATGCGGAATATAATACTGAAAGCAAAGAAAAAAAGGAAATGAACAAACAAATAACCCATGGACACAATCAATAGTTTAATGTTTATTTGGGGACGAGTGGGTTAGGGAGGGGAGAAAGGGGAGGGGGTGGGAGAGGAGGAGGGGAAGCTAAATATAAGGTGATGGAAAGAGAAGTCACATTAGGTGGTGAACTTATTATACATCAAGTTGACAATGCACTGTAGAATTGTATGC
>PVJL010002507.1:150028-194672 GCA_004026885.1 Lyroderma lyra | reverse complement strand
TTTTTTCACTGAAGATGGCTTTATTTCCCTTCTATTTTTCATATTTTGTTACTATTGTCGGTAAATTTCAAGAAAAGGGAGTAGAGTAAAAATTACTTTCTTCTGCTATGTTTAATCAAAAATTAGAATTTTAAAGGTCAGAAAAAAACTCAAGAGCTACATTTCTACAGCCAAAAAAATTATGTTTCTCTAATCATGTATATGAGGTATGTACATTTTAATATTCTAATAATGATTGTACCATTCCAGTTCACTTATTTTAATAAATGTTTTAGATCTCAAAACTCATGGTTCATGCAATACCACTAATCAGGTTAGATGAGAGTAGAATGTAAACTATGTTATAACATAGAATCACTATTTTTAAAACACTGTATATTTCTCATATATAGTAGGTCCTCTGTTAACTAATTGGAACTCAAGCAACCAGCAAAAAAATAAAAGAAATAATATTTTAAATAAAAATTAAAATAAAACAAATTTCTAGTGGAAATGTTAAGTTTAAACTTGGTGTGCAGCACGCCGTGTCACACCATGAGTAATGCCACCCTCCGAGCATCACATGTTTGTCTTCCACTCCTGCCAATTCACTGTGTTTAAACATACTGGTCAATTGGGATCTATTATTATTCAAATTTTGTGTTCTCGCCCAACCCCAAGTATGCCAAAACAGGTCCCAAGTAAGCGGAAGATGGAAATATGGAAGAGGCTTGAGAAAGAGGAGTCATGCAGTGCTCACAGAGAAATTGAATGTCGGTTTGTCAATGATCTATGACATTAAGGCTCAGTCTCAAAAGATAAAGGAGTTTTATGGTAAGTCAGAGAGTGACAAGAGTGTGGAGAAGTTAAGTTTGTCTTTATTTGTCTTAATTTGCTTTTAATTACTGTATTTCAATAGTAATATCAAGGCAATACAGAGTTTACAATATGGTGTGGCATAGTATGGGGTACAGTATTAGTTAGGCCTACTTTTTAATACTAACTCTCAAGCAACCAGAAACTACATTGATGCAGCATCTACCAATCCCAAAGTGTGCTAGTTAACTGAGAGTCTACTTATTGTATCTCATATGAGGCCTGACAATTAAGTTCATGAACTTGCCACCATGCACTTATGTTGGCAGCACTGTACAAACAACACGGTAAAGTTTCACAACCTTGGTATATCTGTGTCTCACAGCTGTGTTTGTGTCAAAGTGTGGCGGTGTCTTGCTGAGTGGCGTTCATTATTGTTGTTGTATGTTTTTGTGTGCCATTGTGAAAATGTCTGAGCTTGAATTACAGCAATAAACAAATGTTAAACTTCTTGTTAAACTTGGCAAGAGTGGAAGTGAAATCAAGGACATGTTAGTCCAAGTTTATGGGGATAATGACATGTGAAAAAAAAAAGGCAGTGTACAAATGGATTAAACATTTTTTTAAGGGAAGAGGAAGCGCCACTGATGAAATCAGGTCAGGGTGGCCAGCAACAAATAGACTGATCAAAACATTGCAAAAATTTGTCAAATTGTGTGTCAAAGTCGTTGGCTGACTATAAGAAGCATAGCAGACCAAGTAAATATTAATAGAAAAACAGGAAAATCTTCACTGAAAATCTTGACATAAGAAAGGTGTGTGCAAAAATGGTCCTGAAAGATCTCACTGACAAACAAAAGCAAAGGAGAGTCAAAGTTTGCCAAGACCAGCACTGTCTGTGAGGGAGTTTTCAGCCAGTAAACAAATAACTGTATTGGAACACCCTCCCTAATCTGATCTGGCCCCCAATGACTTTTTTCTTTACCTGAAGATAAAGGAAATATTGAAAGGGAGACATTTTGATGACATTTAGGAATCAAGGGTAATATGATGACAGCTCTCTTGGCCATTCCAGAAAAAGAGTTCGAAAACTGCTTTGAAGGGTGGACTAGGCACTGGCATCAGTGCCTAGCTTCCCAAGGGGAGTACTTCGAAATTGACCATAGTGATATTCAGCAATGAGATATGTAGCACTTTTCCTAGGATGAGTTTGCAAACTTAATTGTCAAACTTGTATTTAAGATATAAGAAAGAGAGAAAAACCTGTTATACAAGGTCTGTCCGGAAAAAATCCAGCCATTAATGCCTCTATTTTTCATACTATATGGCTGAATACTTTCTGGACAGCCCTCATGCAGTGAGTGCTCAAAATTTAAGTTTCTTTACTTCTAGTAAGGATACACAGTAGGAAAGAGCAGAGGTTATAATCGTCAACACATCTTTTGCTAAAGCTTGTAGCTGCCTATTGGGACCTAATAATAAAAGATGGTATTCATGTTGCAATAAGAGCAAAACCAAAACTATTTTGCCTGCTGTGTATTTAGCTCTTTCCAGGGTCACAAATCTTGGAATAAACTTGCTAATTATACACTAATGTATCTTCCAAAACAAAAAATCTGTGAGTATGTGTTAGTCAATGTTCCTCTAATGGTCTGGTGGAATATGATTCTGGAATACTAATTACAATCTAAATCCTCTTGTTTCCCACACACACCACACAGGGAGATTGAGGCTTAGTGTTGTTAACAAACACAATCTAATAGTAAACCTACCCTTTCTTTTCTATGCTACCCTCATGTTATTAGACCACATGTCCAATGACAGCTGTTTCTATAATTGGCAACTACTAACTCCACTCACACCCAGTCTCCCAAATATCTTTGCACATCCACAAGGTCACACAACACACACAGAAACTTGATAACGTGCAAAGTTTGAGTGCTAACAAAGATCATCAGCACAACTCAGATAAATCTAGTATGTTTTTTTATTTCAAGAAAAGAATTAGGTAAAAAGAACTTGAATAGCTCCTGGAAAAATAATTTGTAAATCCTATAGACATTATTGGTAAGATGATTATTTGGAAAGTAACCTCTTCCTAAAGGTCGTGAGTCCCACAATTTTTTTTAAAGAAGTCATCTGTGGTGTGCTCTGTACTCACCAACAGGCACAGTGTACCACCAAATCTCTTTCGATTCTAAGCCTTCAATCTCAGGTCTTATCACCCAAAATCATCAGGTCTTCCTCTCTCCATCAACTCAATAAATTAATCAATTAAAGACTGACCACCTCAATGCCAGGCACTGAGAGAACATTTAATCTAATTATTTATTTAATTTAATTACTACTATAACCTTAGAATGTAGGTATTATTATGCCCATGACAGGTTAGAGTGTGTGGTTCAGACCAGTTAAGAGACATGCCTAGGGACCTACACCTGGGAAGGGGTGGCGCAGGAATGGAACAGAAGTTCTTCTCCACTGCTCATGTTTTTCACCACTACCTGGTAGGGATATGCAGTGATTGTGAAGATGCCACAGACTGGACGTCAATGCTGGCTACAAAAACTCACCTGATGGTTCACTCAGGAAAGAAAGCCATGTGGAAAGAAAGCAAGCCACCTACTAAGGGACCCTGGGCTGTCCCAATGTTGGCACAGTGCTCTTTTCTAACCAAAGTTCCCCTTCAAGCAATTTCATAGCAAATGTTGTATACTAGGTATGGCATGTTATTGTTCCTGAATTCATAAAGGGCTACATCAGGTTCCAATCACATAAGAAATTATATCCCAGGTTACTTGGGCACTGTATTAATTTGTTAGGGCTGCCATAACAAAATAAACAAACTGGGTGCTCAAAAAACTGAAATTTTTTATCTCACAGTTCTGAAGACTGGAAGTCCAAAATGGAGGTGTTGGCAGGGTTGATTCTTCTTTTTGAGAGCTGTGAGGAAGGATCTGCTCCAGGCCTCTCACCTTGGCTCGTAGATGACCGTTTTCACGTTCACATGGCATTCTCCCCATATATGTCTATCTCTAAATTTCCCCATTTAATAAGGACACCAATCACATTGTTTAGAGCCCACCCCAATGACTCCATTTTAACTTGATTACCTCTGTAAAGACCCTATATCTCAATGAAGTCATATTCTGAGGTACGGGGGGTTAGAAATTGGGGTTGGGCATGGGGAGACACAATTTAACTAGCTACAGACAATACTGTAAAGTGCTGGTGGAAAGGACCCCAGACACTATTCTCTTCTCCAAATTGGCTTGTAAAAAAAGGTGCATGTTAGTCTAATGATTCACTCTGAGCAATATTATTACTCCTTAAAATGGATATTTAAATGGTACTTATATCAATGCAGGCTATTTCTAGAGAGAAGATTCAAAAGGAACCTTGATTTTTTTAATTCAGAACACTTTTGGTTTTTTTTCAAGGTACAGGTAAAATTCCCATACTCCAGAAACTCTGATAAGATTCATTCCAACTTGATTATGACCATCCCTTTCCATGTCCCAGGCCAAAATGAAACAATGGGGTGAATGCAATTGGGCATCAAATTTCAATTGAAAATAACAAAATAGTTTTTAATAAGTACAATTATTGACTAGTGAGCTATTGCACTTCTAAGCATGTTATTCCAAGCAGAAACCATAAAATGAAAAGACTGTCTTGATGATATTATTAAAGAAAACTAAAAGAAAATTTATAAAATGGGGGAAATGTTTGCTAAACATATGACAAAAAGTTATTATCTTTAATGTTCATTCATTCAATAATTATTCACTGAGCACCCATTATGTATCAGGCTCTGTTTCTTAAAGTGGTGGTTATAGGGTGAACAAGACCAAATCCCAGTCCTCATGGCTTCAACATATCAACCAGACCTTCCCTAACACTTCGAGAGAAAAACAAATAGAAGGCATAAACAAAATAGAAGTACAAATGGTAAATGAAGATGTAAAAGAATTTTGTAATCAAAATGTAATTTAAAACAGATTTTTTTCTGCCTACCAAATTGGCAGAATTTTGAATTTAATGGTGTTGGCAAGGATGCAGAATATGGACCTACTCATGTACTTCTCTGGGAGTGGGCTTCAACCAGCTTCTTAATTATAGGCTGACCAGTTGTCCCATTTTAAGTGGGACAGAAAACAGCAGTACTGTCCCATTTCAAATGGCACCAAGGTCAACCTACTGACACCTTAAATTCAGCCCCGTGAGACTAGGCTGACCATACGTACCATTTGGAATGGGACACTACTGTTTTCTGTCCCATTTAAAATGGGACATTTGATCAGCCTATAATAGTAAAACCCAAACTGTCCCCAATGTTAGCCTGAGCACAATAAAATGCTAAAATGTGCATTTGTAGGCTCCACTGCAGAGAGTCCATAGGTCAGAAATAGGATCCAGGAAACTGTGTTTTTGGTGTAAGGCAGGGTATTCTATTGCAGGTTATCCTCCAGCCTTACTTGCGGACAAAGTGCTCTAGACTATGGGCAGGGTTGAACTAATGGTCCCGGCTATAGGACTGTGCAGGGCCCTACAATCAAATAAAGAATGTCCTGCTCAGTTAGACTTGACTGACTGATAGAAACATTTAATCATAAGACAAAAGAGTATCAAGTCATACCTGCTACTGGTGGGCTCTGACGCTGCGTCAAAAACAGTTCAGCTTCTACAACATTGATTCTCTTTGGCACAACAATGCAACTTTTTAAAAAATCTACCCTACCGATACAATAATGTCTTATTCAAAACATTGGTAGGACTACAGAAGTTATTTAGGAGTTCTGAATAAATAAGAAGAGGTTAGAGCTAATCTTGATAATTTTTCCTTAAAATGCTAGCTTTGGGAGAGAACATGAAAGGAAAGAGCACTCCACTTTGAGTCGCCCATCTTCGTACTTTGTTTTGCAAATGTTTTCTGGTTACCATGGCAATTTCTGGATTTCTCTGTGTAAATGGGAATTTGGGAACTTTGTTAAAAAAAAGAAAAAAGAATAGCGTGTTCTTTTTATCCTGGTAAGCTCGTTCTGTGCTGACAAATTACATTCTGACAGCTAGGCTGTAATCTAAAACATGCTTTTTATAGAGAGTCTAAATAATAAAAGTATTTCCAGGGATTAACATTTATTTTTCATTTATGTTTTTATGTATTTGCTTTCAATGAGTTCAACAGATAAACTGAAGTGCTAAATACTTGCTATGCTTTTTAAATAATTCAGAAACATATCCTCACTTGAAAATGTTGACAAATGTTAATTTGATTATTGCACTTGTGAAATGTGGCATAAGGAAAGAACATAAGCTTCTGAATCAGTCAGACTTGGAGATGAACCCTGACTTTGCCACCTACTCATTTTGTGACCTTGGGCAAGTATTCTAAGACTTTGAGCCTCAGTTTTTATCTATAGAATAAGAATCAGAAATAATATATAAGTATATAATCTACAACAACGTCAAGTGTATTGAGTAGGTTCTCAATACAACAGGGTAGCTCTTATTATCAAAGAAAAAATAGAAGCAAGCACAGAAACATCCAAAACCTATTAGACTTGGTTTATAAGAAATCAGGCTTCATACAGGAAAAGTGAATAAATGAAAAAAAAATAATTCGCACCAGCACTATTCGAATTGAACTTCTTCAGGTTTCAGCTATTATTAGATACTCATCAGTAAGTAATAGAAAAAAGATTGTTGGGTTTTTGTAAGATGGTAGAACATGAAGATAAACTTGCACAAAGCAAGTTGAAGTCCTCAAAACTTTATAAAACAGTAGTTTGAAAAGATCCAGTCAGTTCAAGTTAACAGACTAAACAGCAGTGGCCCAAATTTTAAGCTAATAAAGGTCATGGTGAATCAGGGACAGGAGCCCTCAATAACCCATTCAAGATGAAGGAATGTATTTGTGAGGACAAGGCCCAGACTTCTGGGAAGAGCTGCTTCTGGAGGTTAGCACTGAGGCAGGGAAAGGTTTTTCCACTGTTTTCTAGTAACACTTACAGATCTACCTTTTCTCCTTTTCATATTCCATTGGTGGGCAGAACCCATCTATATTCTATATCTATTGGCTTTCTGTTTATTAAACTGTGTATGAAGAAACAGGATTTTTAATGGGGCATGTTAAATCTTTCAGCATTATACTCCTTCATACTTCATCTGCCTTTATTCTTTAATCTTTAATTATTGTGACAAATAAGAGCATCAGGGATGACCACATGGACATAATGATGAAGCAAATCACAGATGCAAAATACTGTAAAGCAAAGCAAGATATTCTGAAATTAAAAACTAAGTAAAACTTTTCTGCAATGAAAATAATAATTTAAGGGTCCTTAAATCCATATTATATGTGGCACACAAGCTCAACTTACGTAAGTTAGTCTACTGGAAAGTATTGATGCAGAGCTTGCGAGAAAACAAAACATGACCACCAACAACAATGACAAAACTAAGGGCCTAGCACAAAACAGATGTCAACACCCTATTTTCACATTCTGAATTTGGTTTTCATTTGTCTATCTTGTACCTCAGGGGGTGCATTCAAGAAAGTGAAAATGGGACAGAAAAAAAGGTCAGTTGAGAAACACTTTCTCAGATTATTCATCTTCCCAGCTTACTATCCTCCCCTACTGCTTGTTATCAGAGACAGGGAACTCTGGGAGCATGGTTTAAAAAGGACACTGCCAGTGACGTCAGTATGTTGTCCATTGGGGACCTGGTTCCACACCACCACCACTCCACTCCTCTGACTGCAGTGTTGCTGGAGGACAGCTTTATGGCCCTCCATTTCCAATCAGTAACTGGTTGAGGTTGGGGCCCACGACCAAGCTTGGTCAAATCTGGCTCCTGCCTAGGGTTCCCAGGTAAAATATAGGTGCCCAGTTAGGTTTGAATGTCAGATGAACAACACATAGTATAAGGATGTCTGAAGAATTGCACTGAGGCATACTTGCATTACACACCATGGCGGTGTTCCCAGACCTGCCAAACAGCTGCAAATGCACAGAGCATTTCCTGTGTTCTATGCATTATTCCAAATGCTTTGTAAATAATAATTCATTGAATACATGAAAATACATGGATATGTAAGCATATACAAATACACGGATAACCTGAGATTAGGAAAAATAAATTATGTACTTTTAAATTCCAAAATTTATGCAAAATTCTTATAATAAAGACATGTAATGAGTTGTCATTCATTAACTGCAAACCAATTGGTATAAAATTAAAAAATAAAGAAATGAAGAGTCCAATAACTAGCTGAGAAAGTCTTCTGACTTCTCTGGATCTAGGTTCCTGACCTGTAACATGAAATTTAGGTGAGATCATTTTTAAGGTCTTTGCTGCCCCTAAAATTCTAATATTAGGTCTTATGGAACGGAAAACCAGCTTGCAAAAAAAAGTTGATTACCTCTGCAATCATTCTGTTGGTGTCTCCTAAGAAAAGCAGGTTCAGAGCTTCTTCTTCCGTGGTTGCCTGATGAAGAGACAGGTTTTTCAAGTGAATATTCTGATCAGGGTCCTCCAATATTGTCACTTTCCTAGGAAAATGAGAAGTAACAAAAGCTAGGTACTTGGAGGATGAAAAAAACTGAACCTGTCTTTCTTACAGATTTATTTTTGAGAAGTTGTACAGAACGACGTCTTAATCTTATAAATGCAAATAATACACAACACAGGAGCTAGTCCCAGGCTAGCATCAAGCACTCTAATTATCATGGCAGTACATCAAATAGCTTTGGGGCTGCAAAGTGCATTACAAGCTCCTGATTTAAAGCCATCTGTCTTTGCAATCATCAGATCACTAAACCATCTTAAAATGAGTATCATTACTGAATTTAAAATGCAAATAGAAATCTTGTACCTATATATCAGAAAACTTGGTCATATTGTCTTTTCTGTGTTATAATTCAGTTTCTTACATAAATAATGCACTATTTTTTCTCCTTTTACTTTCCCCCTACGTTCAATTTGCTATCAATTTCAATTAATATGACATTTCAAACTAATTAACTCATCAGTTTAAATGTGATGAAAATCAAGGCATCCATCATCCCTCTAGGAGTTACTTCCGTGCCTAGTTTTCTTAACAAGGTGAGTAAAAAGTTCTTAAGTCTTATAATATAAAAGTTTTAGTTTCTTCTTATTATTTATATGTTCTTCAGATGTGTTTCTTGATCCTTTTTCTCTTACAATATACCTTTTCCTTCCATTATGTCCTTACAGTCAGAGCCCGGGGTCTGGATTTACATTCATCTCTTACAACTGCCTTAATGGGTATACTGGTGCCAGCACCACTTCCTCCCAGGTGAGTCCTAACCCTGTTTCCAGAGATGGCTTGTCAATACTCTCCTTAAAGTCCTTTTAGCACTTTTTTGCAGTTGAACACAACTTGGCCCAACTCCTCATATTCTGCTTCAAAGGCTCACAGATTCGAGCAATAAAGTTACTAGAGAGAATTCCTGTCTGCCTCTTGAGTTTTGCCTTCCTGACTTTCTTAAGAATTGTTAAGGGAAGGGAATCTTATAATTCACAAGTATTGCCAGAAAGTATCTCCAGGTGTCTGTACTTGCTTAGAACATTTGGAACTAATGATAATAAGTAAAGGTTGGCATCATCTAGCACTATTTCTCCTTTAAAAAGCATAACTTGCAAATAAACATGTGTCACTTGCCTATTTCTAAAAACATACTTAGAATACTTAAAAATGAAGATTTTGCAAAAACCTTAATTTTTCATCTTTCCCTTTTCTAACCTCTAAGGAGGTTATCGGTACTTTCATATGTAATTTGTGGGCATTTAAAATACTTATTGCAGAAAGAAAATGTAGCCCTACTAGCACATCTGTGACCAATATGTCACTAATAATGTATTTGTTTGCCAAGTTTTGGACTCCGTTTTGTCTCCTTCAACAACTCCAACTAAGATGGAAAAAGATCTCTTCCTTTAATGAAAACAAGTGTATTTTATTTAGTTTTCAACAAGACTCATAAGTGAGCTTATTAAAAATGCTTAAGAGTTGAAAAATGTTTGGAAAACATGAAGACATTTTTAACTGAAGTGGATGAATTGTGCTCTATTTTTAGGTACCCCCTCCATTCCCTAAACTGTATTTCCACCCTGATTCTTCTGAAGTGCTCAAAGTTTGGCTAAATTCAATCTCTAGGTACATCGAGCTAGAAATCTTCCTAAGTTCACAGATTCTGGGGTTTAAAGGTAAAAGAAGGTAAATATTAATAATGGAAGGAAGGTAGGAAGTATGAAATAAGTGATGAGATAGGACATGAAAAGTGAGAAAAGAAGAGACATCTTTTTCAATATGAAGATAAAAAGAATTCTCCAACTCTGAACAAAGTCACCTCTGACATGAGCTGTAAGACCAAGACAGTCACCATACTATTCTGTGCAAGTTCAGCAAATGGGGAGGTGGGGAGCAGGAAATGGTTCAAGAGGAAGTTGCTCACACTCATTGGAAAACAAAAGCATGCCAGACACCTGCAGGGTTTCATTTAATCCAGTTGTTTTCACCTTGGCTGCACACAAGGACAACCTTCAGAACGTAAACACTGGTGCCAGGTCTCATCCTAGGAGACTCTGACTGGTTTGTTCTGGGGTGTGGTCTAAGTATCAGGATTTGTAAAAGCTCCAGGTGATTCCAGTGTGCAGCTTACGCTGAGAGCCCCTGGCTTCAACTTTAATAGCACTACAAGGTAGACAGATTGAAGAGGAGGTTTCTGGTTTCTTTATCTGTACTTTCCGCTCAGCTCCACCCCATTCCCCAAGGGGAAAGTTACTCCTTTCTTGGTTATCACCGGCGTCACTCATGAGCCACACCTAATAGGCAAGGTCGTTGTGAATATAAAATTCCTGTCCTTCCACAGTAAGTTCCTTTTCTACTTCCTTGCTGATGGATTGGTGAAGCTGCCCATGAACCATGACAATCACTAAAGCTCTACCAGGGTTATGGATATACCTAAATATCCACAGGTTTATATCATTACTGAATCAAAAACTCTTAAGTGATAATAAGAACACATCATATATATATGTGTGTGTGTGTGTGTATATATATATATGAGGGCAGTCTGGAAAGTATCCTGCCATATAATATAAAACATAGGGGTATTGATGGCTTGATTTTTTTCAGACAGGGTACATGCAAATACATATATGCTGTCTGGGAAAAATCCATGCCATAAATAAATAAATAAATAAATAAATAAATAAATGTCACCATTACTTCACTGAAATAAAAATGCAGAAAATAAGCAACTATGGAATTCTAAGAATGTTCACATATTAGACAACCTAAATGGATTTAGGACTGTATTTACCCAGAATGATTTAGGAGCACAAGATAGAAAGTGTTCGTGAAATGTCATCAATGGTGTTTGGCTAAGCTACTTTTTTCTTCTAAATCATTCAGCGCCTTTGATCCCCAATGTGGAGATTTCAGAACTATTATACGTCTGCATTCACTTCCATGTGCTTGTCCAGCTTGGTCACTTTGATCAAAATCCCATTTGCATGTGCCCCCAGCTTTTTTCTGCATGGAACTTTCAGCTGCCTTTTGTAACCCATTGCTATGCATTTATCTGACTCTTTTATGATATTATGCTTCCCTCACTATTTTCTGATTTCTTGTCCATGGAGGTTTTAAAAAGTAAATAAAAAGACAGGTGGGTGTCCAAATTAGTTTAGCTTCTTTCTAGGCTCCCCGCTGCTTAGGGCTCTCCCCTGGGCACGCTATCAAAGGCTTCATCTCTGGCATCTGTATGGAATCTTTTGTGATGCAACTTTCTCTCTCCAATCAGGGTCTCCCTTGCCAGTTGTTTTTTTTAGGTTCTTTCCTGGTTTCTGCCCCATAACCTTGGGCATGAGGCTTTGGACTTTCCTGTATTGCCTTGCCTTTCAATAAAAGAGATTTTTCTCTTTTTCACTAAGCTTTGTTAGTCAATGTGTCGGCCTCACCCACTCTCATTCTTTTGTTCAGAGAAGCCCACTCTGAATCATGCCTAGGGACTACCTCTTGCCTAGGTGGGCTAGTCTGGGAGTGAGAATGTTTTAAACTCTCTGCTGTTTGTGGAATGCTTTTTCGAAGTTGGCAGAAATAAGAACCATTAACAAAAGTTTCTCATCAAGTTGATTCCTTACCTGGTCCTTTGTGTCCCCCCACCCACACCCCCACACCCTCACAAATCAATACCTATTTCCTGAATTCTTAGTCAGCCACTTGATTCTGACTATAATTTTCATGGCAATGAAAGCGAAATTTATTAGAGTTTCTTAAATAAACATCCTAATTCCAAGATGGAAACCCCCAAACTATTTATTTGATTCTTTTTGAAAGGTCCTGTGAATCATTTTCCCTACAGAATGTTTCTAACATGTTTCGATTTCAAGCAGAAGTCACTGATAGCCTTAACTTGGACACCTAAGTGGAAAAGTTCTGCTAAGTATACTTGTTTAATGATGGGGAAGAAGCAAGCTTTGTGTTTTCTCTGTAAACAGAGAATCTTTTCCATTTGGCTAAGTAGCTGGAATTTGCAGGCTCTTTCTAACAGACTGGAAGACATATAAAGAGCAAAAACCAAGCTCTTGTTCTCAATAATGGAAGCCATCAATGAAAGAACCCTTCCCCACCCCACGCCCTACCTCCACAGTATTCCAACACCACCAATTTGCTGAAAAGGAACTTTTCAGAAGTTACTGCCACGAGTCTGGTTGCTCATGTTCATGTTACAGACAAACAGGGTCATGGTGATTTCTCTATTTTTCTACTTGGTAAATGCCCCATGTGATTGTGCAGGCAATGGCACCATGTCCAATGGGTGCAATTCACACTATGAGTTTGTATATCGATTATGACAAGTGTCTGTCAGAGGGCAGTAAAGTGTTTTCTAACAAAAGCAGCATATTCTAACAATTTTGTAACAAATGGCAGGGGTGCCTTTTGATAATTCACAAAAAGGTGCCACACAGAATAGAAGTAGCCCCACCTACCTCTTAGAGCACTATCAGTAACAGGCAGTTCTCATGAAAATGGGACGGGAACTGCCAGGTTCTTCTAAAACTGTTTCACATGCTGTGAACACAGTTGCACTATTTATTTCAATAAAGAAAATATCCAGCAGTTTTAAACCTTCTTTTTCCCCACCCCAATACACATTTTCAGAAGCTCTCTGTGATGAATATTTTGGAGAAAGAGGAGATATGAATTTTTAGGAGAAATACAAGATGGTAAAATTAATTTTGTGAACTCATCCCAGAAAAAGTGCTACATACCTCATTGCTGAATATCACTACAGTCACCTTCAAAGTACTCCCCTGGGGAAGTTATGCACCGACGCCAGCGCCTAGTCCACACTTCAAGGCAATTTTGGAACTTCTTTTCGGGAATGGCCATCAGAGGTGTTGTTGTATCCAAATCCTGGCAATTAAGTTCACAAACTTGCTACTGTGCACTTACATTGGCAGCACTGTACAAACAACTCGGTAAAGTGCCATAACCTTGGCAAGGTTAATACAATGACAGCTCTGATAGCTTCCCAAAGGGAGTACTTTGAAGGTGACCGTAGTGATATTCAGCAATGAGGTATGTAGCACTTTTTCTAGGATGAGTTCGCAAAATTAGTTGTCCGACCTCACATTCCTTTTACTTCTATCCTCTGCAAGAGATTGCAGAAAATTGGTATTATTTTTCCTTTAAAAATTATATCTGATGTTTTTAGTAGGTTAAGTAACTTAATTTCTAAAATGTCATGTGATTGACTATATTCTTCATCATTGGTAAAAATATATAATGTTAGATAAAACTAGAAATAAAAAAATTGTTCAAGTTACTAGAAAGAGTTTTCAGAATATCTCAATATGGTTAAATAGAAACAATGCCCATTACTTTCAGCCCATTCTGTCTAGGTTAAGACCAATACAAAAATATATTGCAGGTTCATAAAACTTTCTCAAATGATCTGTTTCAACTATTTATAATTCATGACAGAGGCAATAATTTAGATTTTTAATCTAAATTAAATCTACCTTTGACATTGTTTAAGTTCAGGAAGGAAGGAAGGCTTCCCTGGTACTCTGACCACATTATCTAGCAACTGTGCTCCTTGGTATTTACCCACAGGTGCTGAAAAATACTTCCACACAAACATCTGCATGTGGATGTTTATAACAGCTTTATCCATAATTACCAAAACTTGGAAGCAACCAAGATGTCCTTCGATAGATGAATGGGTAAAAAACTTGGTATATCCAGACAATGCAACATTACTCAAAATTAAAAAGAACTGAGCTATTCAGCCATGAAAAAGCATGGAGGAATCTTAAATGCATATTACTAAGTGAAAGAAGTCAGACTGAAAAGGCTATGTACTGTATGATCCTAACTATATAACATCTGGAAATGGCAAAACTATGGAGACATTAAAAAGATCAGCCATTGCTAGAGGTGGAGGTAATAAAGATGACTGGGCAGAGCACAGAGAAATATATATGCCTTTATACATTTGTCCAAACCCATAGGATGTATAATACCAAGAGCAAAACTGGGGGAGTTCCCTGGTGGTGTAGTGGCTTAAGGCTTCGGCACTGGCGCTGTCAGCACTGCAGCCTGGGTTCGATTCCTAGCCAGGGAGCTACCCACATACCAAAAAGAAAAAAAAAAAAAGAGCAAAACTGAAGGTAAGAACAATGGACTTTGGGTGATTCTGATATCTTAATGTAGGTTCATTCTTGGTAACAAATGTATCACTCTGGTGAGTGATGGTGATAATGGAGAAGGGCTATGCGTGTGTGTGGGCAGGAGGTTTTTGGGAAATCTCTGCATCTTCCTATAATTTTGTTGTGAACATAAAAGGGCTCTAAAATATATATGTATATGGTTCATTCCCTGTCTGAAAAGGAGCAAAATTGAAATGAGCAAGGGATTAAGTCATTAATGTATGTCTCCTACAGGATTCGAGGATGCCTGGTGTTGATGTGCAAACATCTTCATACTTTCAAAAAATTTCCGCTTCTAACTGTGCTTATGCTGTCATATGCTATGAAAGCAGAAATCACCAAAAACACTCAAGATGGAGTACTGGAAGCTGCTGGCCACTGCTATGGAAATGCAAAACCAAAGTGAGAATCATTCATGATAGGCAAAGACAGAACCTTACTAAGTATAGTTAACATGTAGGAAAAACAACACTTTTCCTACAAATGGTTATATTTACTTATTTATTTAGTTAGTTATTGGTTTCTATTATTTAATTATTTCACTAAGATTTAGTATGTATATGAAACATCCTTTCATTTCTATTTTCATTTTTTAGTTAACTTGCTACGATTAACTTCCTGCGTGATTTTAAACTAACCAAACTTTCCCCATTCCTAAACGGTACCGCCTTATGACCATGAGCAAACAAATGGCTCCCAAATCTAATGTATGGAACCATGGCTCATCAGACACTTAACTGTTGCTTATACACAATCACCATTTGCATGATTTCCAACAGTGAGTATTTTAGACATTAAAAACAATACTTGTTACCCTCTTGTTACCCTCGAAGCTTTTGCTAATTCCAATAACATTTAGCCTTCTCACATTCCTTCTAGGGCTTCCGGATCACAAATAATCCATTATTTAATACAATGTCTTGTTTGGCCTAATTCCATATGGTAATGACAGAAACATATACTAAAATTTAACTTCTTTAGAGCTACCAACTTGTTTTTCAAAGAAAATATTTTCCCTCTGATTTTCACTAATATTTGCTTTCTTACTCACATTTTTTAATTCTATTATCACAAATTATGTACTCAAGTTTTCTCATTTGGGGAAATTGTGGAAATAGATCTAGAGGCAGTGAATTTTTAATTTTGGAAAAAACCATAGAATTTCCTCTGCCAGGTAAATAGCTTTATATACCTCTAAGTTTATGCTATTGCATTTTACGAATTCTGAGTTTATTTACTTTTATTTATTTTTATTTGACATAATGTTTATTATTTTTTTCAACTATAAAAATAATGTGCTTCTTGTGAAAAAGTATGATTTTTTTAAAGTAGAAAGAATTAAAAATAAAAAGAATAGTTCCATGACAAAGACAATGACATGTCAATGTATTTCCTTAAGATAGTTTTTTTATACTTATTTAAAAAAACTTTTTCATTGTTAAATTTATTGGGGTGACATTGGTTAGTAAAAATTACATAGGTTCCAGGTGTACAATTCTACATTACATTATCTATGCGTTGTGTTATGTGTTCCTCACCCAGAGTCAGTTGTCTTTCTATCACTGTATATTTGAGACTCTGTTTCTTCTCTCCCACCCTCCATAATCTCAGATAACCACTAACAACTAAAGTATTGATTGTGTTCCATGAGTTTTTGCTTCTTTGTGCTTTCAGTTTTGTGTTTCACAAGTGAGTGAGTGAAATCATATGGTTCTTGGTTTTTTTTCTGTCTGGCTTATTTTGCTTTGTGTGATGGTCTCAAGGTGCATCCACGTTGTCATAAATGGCCCTATTTCATCTTTTCTTATGGCTGATTATATTCCATTGTGTATATGTACCACAGCTGTTTTACCCAGTTGTCTATCAAAGGCAACTTTGGCTGTTTCCATGATTTGGCCACCATGAATAGGGCTGTGATGAACACTGGGGTGTATATATGTTTGCCGGTTAAGGTATTTACATTTTCAGGGAAGATACCCAGAAGTGGGATTGTCGGGTCATATGGTAACTCTATTCTTAATTTTTTTAAAGAACCTCCATACTGCTTGTACCAGTTTGCATTTCCACCAGCAATATACGAGGATTCCTTTTTCTCCACAGCTTCTCCAACGCTTGTTATTCCTTGTCTTGTTGATTACAGCCATTCTAATGGGTTGAGGTGGTATCTCATTGTGGTTTTGATTTGACTTTCCCTGATAGCTAGTGAAGTTGAGGATTTTTTCGTATATCTGTTGAGAAGTGTCTGTTTAGGTCCTTTGTCCATTTTTAATTGGATTGTTTGCTTTTTTTATTGTTGAGTTGTACAAGTTCTTTATATATTTTAGGTATCAGAGGCATTGTTTGCAAATATTTTCTTCCATTCAGTTGGCTGTCTCTTTGTTTTGTTTATGGTTTCTTTTGCTGTGCAGAAACTTTTTAGTTTAAGATAGTCCCATTCATTTATTTTTGCTTTTACTTCTCTGGCCTTTGAGGTCCGGTTCATAAAGTCCTCTCTAAACCCAAAGTCTATACATTTAGTTTCAATGTTTTCTTGTTTTCTTATACATATTTTGAAGATCTGTAGTAAAATTATAAATGCATTCATCTTATATCATTAATACATAGTATATGTATTATCATTAACATGCATTATTATATATAGTAGTATGTATTAATGATAATGTAGTTTCTTCTATTATTTCAGGATACAAGTGCAGGAAAGGAAATGAGGAATCTACATAGATTTTCCCTCAACTGTGTGGCTCTCAGTTCAGGTTGCCTATGTGACATCTGTCTTTCCCTACTCCCTATTACGCTTCATTTTGTTTAGGGAATTATTTTTAAGATATTAGTCATCCCCAGAATACCCTGCAATTAGTTAGGTCTGGCCATGTGAAAGTCTCAGCCAACACTCGCCTTTTCCCTTCCTCTTCTTTTTTTTTTTCCAGGAACGTGGATGTGATACTTAAGGTAGGACAGCCATTTTGCATAAAGATGAAAGCCACCTGCTAAGTCTGGCTGGGTAGAATGATAGAAGCCCGGATGGCATCTTGGAGATTCCATAGCAGCCCTGGCTCCAAGCTCCAGAGTCCTCACTGTGTGTGTGTAGGCAGTAGAAGGGAAGGGACAGGCTAATTGATTAAGCCGCTGTAAGCTGGGCTGCTGTTACAAATTGCTGTTAGTTAATTCACTAACAAAACAAGTTCAGTACCACTGACTGGAAACTCTTCCATCTACATTAAATAATAACATGGCAGAGGATCTGATTCTGGTTTATCTAGTCTTTCTTCACCTGTCTAGTTTTAAAGAGTTAGTATAACAACTTATTAGAGTTTTAACCCAATTTAAATATATGACGTCACTAGTCCTCCCTCATTTCTCCATTTTTCAAACACTTCTTGGCTCTTATCGGTTGTTTATCCTTCCAGATAAATTCTGGAATCATATCGATATTTTTTAAAGTCTTTAAGATTTTGTTTGGAATTTCATTGAACCTCTACATTAATATGGGAAGAACTGACCTCTTCAAGGTATTCACACTTGTCATTCAGAACCAGATTTAAGAGCTTCCTACTTACCTTCAAGTCTTCTATTTTTTACCAGAAAATACACTATTGTATTCACAAAGTCCCTGAATGTTTCCTGAGTAAAAGACATAATTTTGCCATTATTTCTTCTAATTGGGTTATTCCTCGGGCTTGCGTTTTAGACTGAGTTAGATATGTACTGAAAGATAATAGGTGGTCAGCCAGCTTGAATGGCATCAGTCTGATCTGCATTTCATAGTAACTAACATGCATTTTGTAAAATGTCTTCAACTACCCCAGAACTCAATCTGAAAACACAAGGTCAATTATAATTGGCTAAACACTACATAGGCTAACTGCTATGGAGGTTTCAGAGCAGGGAGACTAATATGATACCTGTGAGCCTTATCACCTGGTCTGGATGATCCCTCTTGCCCTCTGATAGAACTCTTTCCCCTCACTCACCTAGATTTCATTCTACAGGCTCTTTCCGGTATGTACTCTGTATAGGCTGGCTCAGCACTGTCCCCACTTTGGCAGCATTGCCAGCGCTTAGCTCCACCAGAACTTTGATCTTGGCACACACCAGTAAAATGAGAAAATCACTGAGGGTCATGGGAGCAGAGGCTGGGGTGAAAGTTCTGGAAATCACTGTTGTTTTGTTTGTGACAGGGTTGTGACAGGAAATCATTGGTTGATGTGGGCTCCACTCATGAGATTACTGCAGCTCTAAATCATTAGTATGCCTTTTTTTTTTTGCTTGTACATACATTATTAGCTGGAAATGTGAGAGCAGTCATGTATTGCAGAAGTCTCTTGAGGTAGTTCACGCACATATTATATTTTCCAACCAAATGGAAAGTTGATCAAAGATAGAATACAGTTTATAAACTCTTCATAATGCCTCTCCAAAAGCTGAAATTCTTGCAATATAGTAAATGCCTTGTATATATCATGTTGACACTCCTAAAAGGTTATAGTAATTTCTTTTTCTATTAGTTGAGCTGTAATAGTTAGATATGTTTCCAAACTCTGTGTATCCTTCTAAAGTACAGAATAAAGTGATCAAGCAAGCCTACGTTATTCAAAACTCTTTTACGTAATCCTATGGTTTTGTTTTAGATACTCAAAATTGAGAACAGATTGCAAAAAATGAGGTAGAATCAGAATAAGGAAAACAATTTATAAAGCAATTGTGATGACTAGCTACACAATAAGTCAAACCCATACCAATGCATAATTTACAAAGTTCATTTCACCTCTTAATCTAAGGAAAAGAAATTGTATGCATTTGCTTGTGTAAAAAGCATGAAAAAAATAGAATTGACTGAGGTGACAATGTTTTTCTTGTCATTAGTTAATCCCATGTGACTAAAACCTCTAAATATCAAAGGTATATTTTTATTTTACTTCTTTGAAATAAATATTTTTTTATTGTTAAATTTATTGGGGTGACATTGGTTAGCAAAAATTACATACAAGTGTACAATTCTACAGTGCATCATATATGTGTTGCATTATGTGTTCAACACCCAGGTCAGTGCTCTTTCCATCACCATATATTTGACTCCCCTTCCCTCCCTCTCCCATCCCCTCCCCACTTACCCTCAACTACTAAACTATTGACTGTATCCATGAGTTTTTGTTTCTTTGTTGCTTTCAGTTTTATATTCCACATATGAGTGAAGTCATACAGTTCTTGGTTTTTTCTGTCTTATTTCGCTAAGCAGGATGATCTCAAGGTCCATCCATTTTGTTGGAAATGACAATATTTCATCTTTCCGCATAGCTGAGGAACATTCCATTGTATATATGAACCACAACTTTTTCATCCAGTCGTCTATTGAAGGGCCCTTTGGTTGCTTCCACAATTTGGCCACCGTGAACAGCACTGTGATGAACATTGGGGTATATAAGTCTTTGCAGACAAAGGTTTTCAAATTTGGGGAGTAGATATCCAGAAGGGGGATTGCTGGGTTATATGGTAACTCCATTTCCCATTATCTGAGGAACCTCCACACTGTCTTCCATAGCAGTTCTACCAGTTTGCACTCCCACCAGCAGTGTACCAGAGTTCCTTTTTCTCCACATCCTCTCCAGCACTTGTTATTCCTTGTCTTGTTGATAACAGCCATTCTCACAGGTGTGAGGTGGTATCTCACTGTGGTTTTGATTTACATTTCCCTAACAGCAAACGAAGCTGAACATTTTTGCATATGTCTGTCCATATGTATGCCTTTGTGGGTAAAGTGTTCAGGTGTTCTGCCCACTTATTAATTGGATTGTTTTTTGTTTGTTGTTGTTGTTGTTTGTTGTTGTTGAGTCATATGACTTCTTTATATATTTTAGATATTAGACCCTTATCAGATGCATTGTCTGTCAATATTTTCTCCCATTCAGTTGGCTGTCTCTTTGCCTTGTTGATGGTTTCTTTTGCTGTGCAGAAGCTATTTTGTTTGATATAATCCCATTCATTTATTTTTGCTTTTACTTCCCTTGCTTTTGAGGTCAGGTTCATGAAATGCTCCCCGAGCCCGAGGTCTGTAAGTTTAGTACTAATGTTTTCTTCTATAGAGTTTATTGTTTCGGGTCTTACATAGAGGTCTTTAATCCATTTTGAATTAATTTTAGTATATGGTGACAGTTCACAGTTCAGATTCATTCTTTTGCATCTGGTTTTCCAATTTTCCCAGCACCATCCACTGAAGAGGATTTCTATTCCTCATTGTATATTTTTTGCTCTTTTATAAAAAATTTATCTGTCCATATATTTGTGGATTTATTTCTGGGTTTTTGATTCTGTTTATTGGTCTGTGTGTCTGTTTTTCTGCCAATACCAACCTATTTTGATTATTGATGCTTTGTAGTATAAATTGAAATCAGGGAGCATGATACCTCCAGCCTTATTATTTTTATGTAGGATTCCTTTGGCTATTTGTGTTCTTTTGTGGTTCCAAATAAATCTGATAATTTTAAAATTTATTTCATGAAAATATGTTTGTGGGATTTTGATGGGAATTGCATTAAATCTGTATTTGTTTTGGGTAATATGGCCATTTTAACAATGTTAAGTCTTCCTATCCATGAACACATAGGAGTGTCAACATGATATATACAAGGCATTTACCATATTGCAAGAATTTCAGCTTTTGGGGAGGCATTATGAAGAGTTTATAAACTGTATCCTATCTTTAATTAACTTTCCATTTGGTTGGAAAATATAACATGTGCGTGAACTACAATGGAATATCTTTCCATTTCTTTGTGTCCTCTTTAATTTCTTTTAATGTGTCATAGTTTTCCGTGTATAAGTCCATCATGTTCTTTGTTAAATTAATTCTCAGGTATTTTATTCTTTTTGTTGTGATCTCAAAAGGTAATGATTTTCTCATTTCTTTTTATCACGTTTCGCTGCTTGTATATAGAAATGCAATTGATTTTTGTACATTGCTTCTGTATCTTGTGACTTTATTGTATTCGTTTATTGTTTCTAATAGTTATTTGGTGAAGTTTTTGGAATTTTCTGTATAAAGGATCATGCCATCTGCAAAGACTTCTTTGCAACTTCTCTCCCAATTTAGATACCTTTACACCTTTCCTTGCCTGACTGCTCTAACTAGAACTTCCAGTACTATACTGAATAGCAGTGGTAACCAGGGGCATCCCTGTCTTGTCCCCACTCAGTATTACCTTAGGGTTTGTCATATATGGCCTTTGTTATGTTAAGGTACTTTTTTTTCCTATACCCATGTTATTAAGTGTTTTGATCATGAATGGATGTTGTATCTTGTCAAATGTTTTTTCTGCATCAATTGATATGATCATATGGCTTTTATCTTTTAGTTTGTTTATGTGGTGTATCACATTGATTGATTTGCGTATGTTGAACCATTCTTATGGTTCTGGGATAAATCCACTTGATTGTGGTGTATAATCTTTTTATGCATTGTTGTATTCTATTTGCTAATATTTTGTTTAGGATTTTTGGATCTGTGGTCATCAGAGATGCTGGTCTACAGTTTTATTTTTTTTGTGTGTTATCCTCACCAGATTTTGGTATTAGGGTAATGTTGGCCTTGCAGAATGAGGTGGAAAATATTGCCTCATCTTCAATTTTTTGGAAGAGTTCTGAGGAGAATAGGCATTAATTTTTCTTTGAAATTCAGTGAGACTGTTTGGTCTCGGGCTTTTGCCTTTGGGAAGGTTGTGAATGATTGTTTCAATTTCTTTACTATTGATTGGTCTATTTAGATTATCCAGTTCTTCTTGGTTTAGTCTAGGTAGACTATGTTTCTGGAAACTTGTCCATTTCTTCTAGGTTGTTAAATGTGGTGGCATAAAGCCCTTCATAATATTTTCTTATTATTCTTTGTATTTCTGTGGTATCAGTCATAATTTCTCCCCTTTCATTTCTAATTTTGGTTATTTGTGTCCTTTCTTTTCATCCTTTGGTTAGTCTAGCCAGGAGTTTGTCAATTTTACTGATTTTTTTCAAAGAACCAGCTCTTTGTTGCATTAATTTTTTTCTATTGTCTTTCCGTTCTCAATTTCATTTAGCTCTGCTCTAATTTTTATTATTTCTTTCCTTCTGCTGACTTTGGTTTTTTTTCCATTCTTGTTCTTCTACTTTTTTTTTTTTAAAGATGGGATGTTAGGATGTTTACTTGTGATTTTTTCTTGTTTCTTAAGACAGGCCTGGAATGATATAAATTTCCCTATTATTACTGCTTTCATAGTGTCCCAATAATTTTGATATGTTGTATTTTCATTGTCATTAGTTTCTATGTATTTTTAAATCTCATTTCTTCTTTGATCCAGTCACTTTTTAATAACATGTTGTTTAATTTCCATGTGATTTTTTCTGCTTTCTGTTTGCAGTTGATCTCCAATTTCAAAGCTTTGTGGTCTAAGAATACACTTGGTATGATTTTAATCTTCTTGAATTTGTTGAGGCTAGTTTTGTGTCCCAGCATATAATGTATCCTTGAGAATGTTCCACGTGCACTATAAAAGAATGTGTTGTCGGATGAAGTGTCTTGCAAACGTCAATTATGTCCAATTGCTGTAATGCATCATTTAAAACTGACATTTCCTTATTTATTTTCTGTTTGGATGATCTGTCCATGGTTGTTAAGGGGGTGATTAGGTTCCCTATTATAATTGTGTTTTTGTCAGTTTCTCCTTTCAGATCTTTCAGTAGTTGCTTTGTAAATTTTGGTGCTTCCTGATTGGGGGTATAGGTATTAATGAGTGTCATGTCTTCTTGTTGTTGTATTGTCCTTTTTATTACTATGAAATGTTGATTTTTGTCTCTTGTTACCTTTTTTATCCTAAAGTCTATTTCATCAGACTTTTCTCTGGATGCCATTAGCTTGGAATACTGTTTTCCACCCTTTCACTCTAAATCTGTTTGTCCTTATGTCTGAGGTGTGTCTCTTGGAGACAGCATGTGGATGAATTTTGTTTTTTAATCCAGTCTGGTACTCTGTGCCTTTTTATTGGTGAGTTCAGTCCATTTACATTTAGGGTGATGATTGATATATGAGGATTTCTTATGGCCATTACTTCCTCCCTTTTTTACTCTTTTTTTATTGTCTCAATTCTTCCCCATTTATGTTGATTTTATGTTTCAGGTTGAATAGCCTCCTTCAGTATTTCATGCAATGCCGGCCTTGTGCTGGAGAATTTCCTCAGCTTCTTTATGTCTGAAAAGGTCTTCATTCCACCTTCATATCTAAAGGTACTTTTACTAGATATATTATTCTTGGCTGGAAGTTTCTCTCTATTAATACTTTGAATATTTGATTCCATTCCTTTCTGGCTTGTACAGTGTCTGCTGAGAAGTCTGATGATAGCTTGAAGGGCTTTCCTTTAAAGGTTATTGTTTGTTTGTTTTTGTTCCCTTGGCTGCCTTGAGAATTCTCTCTTTGTCTTTGATTTTTTACCTCTTCAGTAAAATGTGCCTTGGAGAAGATCTGCTGGGGTCCAGGTAGTTAGGGGACCTATTTTCTTCTTGAATTTGGGATTCCAGATATTTCCATAGGTTTGTAAAATTCTCATCTACTGTTTTTTTGAGTAAGCTCTCTGTAGAGTTCTGTTCTGCACCTTTTGCTATTCCTATTATTTTAATGTTCTTTCTAATGGAGTCAGATAGTTTTTATGGAGTTCTTTCAGTTCTTTTGACTCTGGAGTCCTTATCATCTTCTTTCTGTGTTGTTTCCATATTCCAACCTTCAATATCACTAATTCTTTCCTCCATCTGGTTGGCAATGTGTCCTATGATAATTAGTTCATTTCTCACTTTTTTTACTCCATTGAATATCTCTTGGATTTCTATTTGATTCTTTTTTATATTTTCAATTTCTTGTTAAAATGTTCTTTTTGTTCATAGATTTCCTTTCTGAGATTATTTATCTGTGTCTGGGTATTCTGCCAACATTCTTTCAGCTCTCTGAGTGTCTTAAGAACTGTAGCCTTATATTCTGTGTCACTTAGATCATATGTTTCCAGATCTATATGTTCCTTTTCTGGAGACTTTTCATTTTTTTTCTGAGTGACTTTGAATCCTAAGGTACTCATTGTATTTGATGTATTTCTTTTTCTGGTCATGAAGAGGTCTTTCTTTCTTTTTCTTTCTTCCTTCCTTCCTTCTTTTTCTTCTTCCTTCCTTCCTCTTCCCAGTTGGTATTGCTATAGCATCTTCCAATATTTTTCTCTTGGTGATTCAAACTCCTATCTCTGGCAGCTTCCCTGCAGGTGGGCTTCTCTTCTTTTGCTCCAGTTGCCTTGGTCTCAATGGTTTCCTTTTTTGGAAAATATGGTGGGTGATGGTGTGCTATGCCTCTGAGATCAGTGCAGGGCAAAGCTGCTGTGTCTGTGTTTTGGAGTTTTCCTGAGCTCTACTGCCAGTTTCCATGGGTGCAGGATTTGTTGGAAAGGGTGCAGGTTTATTTGCCTCCCCCCCCCAGCTGCTGTAGAGCAGACACTAGGTGGAGTTGGGGGGAAGGGGCAAGTGTGAGAGTTAGGGGATGCAGCCAGGCTCAGTGTCTCTGATTTCTGCTTGGATTTGGGGGTGGTGTGGTCTGAGGCTGCTATGTTTCCTGCAGTAGCTCCCCTGGTGGCTCAGTTTGCTGCAACACCAGTCAGGGATACCCGGGTGGGCCAGGAGCAGGCTGTGATTATATTGGTCATGGGCTGAGTGCATGCCATGAACTCAGCCTCTCTCTTTTCTCTTAAACTCGCATTTCACCTAGGACCATGTTTTATTCTGGTCAGCATTTCCATAGCAGCCAGCTCTCAGTTTCAAACTCACCCACAGCCAATTTGTGGGTGTAGCACCTGCTTCAGCTGGGACCCCTATTCTTGCCCAGAGCAGTTCAGATGCTTTATTCAGCCTCTAACCTGCCCCTGGGTGCAGTGCTCTGGTTGGGGCCCTAATGCATTGCTGTTCCTTGGGGGTTTAACTCGCCCACAGTCTCACAGGGTTTCAGCCACTCTCACCTCCACTTTTGTAGTCACTCAGCCTCCAACCCACCTGGGATCATGTTGCTCCTTAACCAGTTGCCCTGGCTCCCTCCTTGTTCCTTCAGTCAGCCCCAGTAGTGTCACATTTTGCAGCTATGTCTCCGTTCTCCTCCCTTCTTCGTCTATCCTTTCCCTCCCTTTCTCTAACCTTCAGGTGTTTTCTGGTGATGTGTGGATCTCTCAGGTGAAACTGTGTAACTCAGGGTTTCCCATTTTGGATCCCACTTGTTCAACTGTATTTTCCAGAAGAAGTTTCGAGGATCTCCTCTCTCGCTGCTATCTTAGGTTCCTCCACAGATATATATTTATATTACAAAGGTATGAGTGAAAAATACTGCAGCTGTTTCTTCCCATTCTTCAACATATCACATACTAGGCAACCATTGGTAAAAGCTAACACCTCTATTATGGACTGAATGTTTATATTCCCTTCCTTCCTTCCCCCAAAATTCCTAGGTTGAAGCCCTAATCCCCAATAATATCTGAAGGTGGGAACTTTGGGAGGTAATTAGGTTTAGCTGAGGTCATGAGGGTGTGGTCTCCAGGATAGGATCAGTATCTATATAAGAAGAGAAAGAGACCAGAGCTCTGTTTCTCTCAGCCATGTGAGGATACAGCAAGCAGGTAGCTGTCTGCAAGCCAGAAAGAGTGCTGTCACCAGGAACTATATCTGCCAGCACCTTGATCTTGGAATTTTCAGCCTGCAGAACTGTGAAAAGTGTCTGTTATTTAAGCTATCCAGTCCATGGCATTTTGTTATGGCAGCTAAACTAACTAACACAACCTCCTATCTAAGACATGTCTGATATTGAGAAAATTTCTTTCAATTGGCCATTCAGATTAGCAGATGCCAGTTTCTGCCCTGTCATTTATTACTCTAGTGTGACAGGCTTTGGGTAGAAGTATGTCATTTTCAGGCTCCATATTCCTTCTGCTATGGTCACTGGCAATATTCCATTTCTCCAGGCACACAGTCTCTGGCCAATCAATGGTGGACATAGAGTGTGACTTACTGTCACTTGTCACTTGTTTAGATCATCCTGCAGTACAGCACTCACAGCTTCTAAAGAGGTTGCCTCTCAGTTGTCTCAGTAATTGAGTCAGTTGAAGGAAAGACTGAAGTTAGTTTTAACTTTGAGATCTGTTCATAGACCCAGGAATCTCTTTAAATGCTCAGTGAGGCCAGAAAAATAACACAAATGAAAATTGTAATGCAATGGACAGAAATAAGAACTAAAGGATGCATGCTTCATCTACAGGCATTAATTTTAAAAATTTTAATAATAAAATATATAGGCCAAACAAAGCAGGTTTGGGCATGATGCAAGAAGGGTCCAGAGCCTAAGTAGAAGGACTGGCTTTCAAATGGACCATTTCTTGAGACCAGAGGAAAGTAGGTGAGTGGGAATGAGGTGGGAGACAGGAAATTGAAGGAATTCATGTTTCACAGCTTCCATAGCCTCTCTGAGGTAAGGATACAATTGGCTTCAAAGAGAATTGGGGCAGGTAGTACCTGACTAAAGAGCTAGACATTTGATATAATTATTTTGAGGAATTGGAGAAAAGGACTGGGCGCATGAAGATACTGCTTAGTAGGCTGAGGGCTTAGCTGAGGTTGGAGACCATAACATGCCAGAGTGTTTCTCCGGGTATCTCTGAACTCCCAGGTTGAAATCAGTGTCCTCCCTTGGGTCCTTAAGGAAGCCAGAGCATCTTATCCTATATTGTGTAAGATTAAAATTATCAGTTTTTAAGTCTGTTCTATTAGACTAGAGCCCTTTGAGGTTAAGAATGAGTTCTCTCCGAGTCTTTCAGAGTGGCTGACACACAACAGAAAGAGCTAAAATGGACTCAAACCCTTGCTCATGTGGAAGACTCCAGACGCCCAGAGAAGCCCAGAAAACTACAATCTGCTCAGAGCTCAGGTGGTAGCTCAGGAGACAACACAGATTTCCCTGGAAGAGCCCCACCATCCCCAGCTCTTGTGTTTGATGGACTGAGGTTGATATACTGATCTACCTTTCATCAGACAAGGAATCTTGGGGAAATGTCACACAATCAATGCGAATCTGTTTAGTCATGTATAAAACATGGATTATGATACCTACTTCCTTAAATGAGAAAAGTGTATATAAGGTTTCTAGCAAAAGGACTAGCACACAATAGGTGCCCATCTCCCTCATTGCAGAGATGTTCTCTAAAAATCTTTCCTTGGGTGAATGAAGGGAGGGATTAAGACAAACCATCTGTGATAGAATAATCTGGGAAGCTTATTCAAACATTTGAATTTTCGGGAGGTGAAGGCCAGGAATCTACATTGTTAACAACCACCCTAGGAGATTCTTATACAAAATTAAATTTCAAGCAACCAGATTATAATGTCTTCAATTTTGCCCTCTCTACCCCCTTTACTCCCTCCACGGCCACCTAAATGGTCCTACTAACTTTCCACAATGCTCTGGAGTCTCTCTGATGCCCATCTATTCCATTCTAGGACTATACACTGCTGACTGATTTTTCTTCCTAAAAGGCAGTTCTAATCATGCCATGCCCTTGAATAAAAATCTTCAAGGGCAACACCTTTCCTGTCAAATCCTTACATGCATATCTTTCCAGTATTAATGTTCTCACCTACTCCCTTACTACATTCCAGTCAAACAGGGCTACTAACTATCACAGATTTAGCTCTGCACTTTCTTGCCCTTGTTGCCACAGGAATGCCACACTCCACGTCCCAAGTCCTATTCCTTCCTTCAAGGACTATTTTATGTGCCATCTTCTCTATGAAGCTCTTCCTGATGTGATTTCCTTGTCCTTTGAGCACTTCTCATTCTTTGTGCCTCTCTTATGATGTTTTTCATATTCCACCTTATGCTATTTTGTACTAGTTTTACCCACTCTATGAGTTCCAGGAAAGCACAGACTATGTTAATGAACTCAGTGTCTAGCACAGTGTATGGAACAGAGTTGGATCTCAATAAATGTTTATTGAATAAATGATTCCACATGACTAGCCTACAAGCCATGAGGGCAGAGACTATGCATTAGTCTTTTTTTGTAACTCATGCAGAACTTAGCAGTTCTTTATATCTGGTAGGTATTAGAGAATGTGGTGAATTAAACTTAATATCTGTCACCTATTTTTTTCCTTTAATGGTGAATTATTTAAAAAACACAACATAGCTAACTCAATACTAGATGCAGAAATTTACTGACTTTTTGGTAACAATAATAACCATGGCGATCTTTGGAGCCTTAAATGGAATATGTTTCCTTATTTAGGAATACTAAAATTACACTAAAGTAAAGTAACTATTTTCCCTATGGTTGAGACATGCAGTTATACTGTTTTACTTCATGAGACATACTTAGATTCTAACTATATTCTTCTTTATAGTATATGATATAAGGAGCTTTCAAAAATAGGAGTTCTGTTTTGATTTAAAATACTAAATACAGAATAGATTTAATACATATATGTGTGTATATACAAATATATGTCTATATAAATATATAGCCAATTATTTTTAATTAAACTTTTCACTTTGTGAGAATTGTAGATTCACATGCAGTTGTAAGAAATAATGCAGAGAGGTCCCGTGTGCCCCATCCCAGTTTTTCCCAATGGTAACATCTTATAAAACTATATTAAAATATCATAACCAGGACATTGATATTGATACAATCAATTGAGCTATTCAGATGTTCGTTTTGCTTGTGTGTGTGTGTGTGTGTGTGTGTGTGTGTGTGTGTGCAGTTAGTTCTATGCTATTTAACCACATGTGTAGTTTTGTGTATCCACAGCCATAGTAAGATACAGAATCATCTATCACAACAAGGATCCCTCATTGGCCTGGATAACCATTCCCACTTCCCTCCCTAACTTGTTCAACCACCAATCTGTTATCTATTTCTATAATTTTGCCATTTTAAAGAATAATATACAAATGAAATCATATTACCTTTTGAGATTGTTTTTGTTTTTTCTTTCATTCAATGTTAAGTCCCTAGAGATTCATCCAAATTGTTAAATACATCAGTAATTCATTCCTTTTGATTATTATTGTTTTATTAACTAAAGATCTGTACTTTATATTAGGGTTCACTCCTTTTATTGTAGATTCTCATCAGTACAGAGAACAGATTGGTGGTTGCCAGAGGTAGAAGTGGGAGGAATTGGTGAACAGCTTTGTAAGAAAGTATAAACTGTCTTCCAAAGTGGCTGCAACATTTTGCATTCCCACCAGCAATGAATGAGAGTTCTTGTTGTTCTACATTTTTGTTGGCATTTGGTATTGCCAGTTTTTTGGATTTTAGTCACTCTAATTGATGTGTTGTGGTATTTTGTTATTTTAATTAGCAATTTCCTAATGACAGATGATGTCGAGCACTTTTTTATGTGCTTATTTGCCACCTGTGTATCTTCTTTGTTGAGGTGTCTGTTCAGACCTTTTGATTATTTCTTAATTGGGTTGTTTATTTTCTTTTTGTTAAGTTTTAAGATTTCTTTGTATTCATATAGTTTGCATACAAGTCTTTCATTAGATACATGTTTGGTAAATATTTTCTCTCAGCCTTTGGCTTGTCTTTTCATTCTCTTAACAGTATCTTTTGCAGAACAGAAGTTTTTAATTTTAATGAAGTTCCACTTATTTTTTTTCTTTTGTACATCATGCTTTTGGTATTGTATCTAAAAATTCATTGCTAAATGACTATAGAACATTTGCAAAAAGCGATTGATTTTAGTCTAGTACCCTGACATCATATATAGAAAGTTGAAAGGTAGTTTGTGGACAAATGCTACTGCAACAACAGAGAGGCAGAACTCATAAAAGAAAAAAAAAAAAAAACAGAAGTAGAGTGCATGTGACAAGAGCATCCAGCAGGTTATTTGGGGGAAGCTTTGTCACTCAGTGGTGAGGAACCTATTGCTGACAGCTGTTATTATGCAACATCAAAATGACCTTGAATTTGATCTTACATGGCTAAGACAAGTAAACGAATGAGGAAAGCATTGAATGTGTATATTGCTATTCTCCCTCAAATGGATGACTACAAGAGGGAACCAAGGTTAACAGAGATTTTGCCTACTATTTTTAGATGGTATTCAGAGTGAAACATTCATGACACAACAATGAAAACAGTCAACCAGACAGATAAGACTTCAGAGTTAGAGCTTATCCCAGTTTGAGAGTATGTGAAACCAGATTAACAGTGCATACTCTCAATTCAAACCAGGTACAGCAAAAGTCACATTCCATTATAAAGAATTACTTCATAATCTTAGTAAAAGGCAAACCCTCTAAAATCCCCAGAAAACTAGCAGACTCAATATTAGTCAAATCACATTCTCCCCACACCAAAATACTATGTAATTCTTGAGTTGTTCTGGAATTTTACAGTATTGAATATATTTGAAGTGAATAGGTTTGGGATATGGAAATCTTCATTCTTAATGACATTTTTATTTTAGTGAGATTTGTTGTCATGTAAGTGTAGTGTTCAAAATGTAAGAATAAGAACCTTTTCAACAACCTGTGTGTATGTGTTAGTTCATTGAAAACACCTGTTTTCTAACTGAGATCACTTTTGACTTGATCAGTGAACTCCTCTTCCAATAAGAGGTCAAAGCTACTAAAGAAGAAGCAGTAGTTTAAGCCCTAAAACTAGCACCATTTTTAGAGACAATCTGACCAATATTAAGAACTATCACTAAATGTCAGGCATACTGGGGACTGCAAAGCCATAGAGTGAATTAAAGCACTGTCCTTGCTCTCAAGAGACTAAAGCTTGAGAGCAAGGATAATAGCAAGGAGGACAATAGAAAATACCTAAAACACATCTTACTTTGAAGGGGAGAAGAGTCCACAAATAAGTCCTATCTTGTGAGGTCACCAATCTTTGAACTCTAGACATTGGAGGTTGGAAGGCTGTTAAATATTATATAATCCAACATCCAATTTTACAGACAAAGATCAACCCAGAAAAGTAAAATAATTTACTTTTGCAGGGTTGAGACTAGACCCACATTTTCTGACTTCTTGTCAAGTGCTCTTGCCTCTGTATTACCCTACCTCTCGTGAGTTCAGTGGACTCTTTTCATTCCTTGTTCTTCCCTTAGTTAGACTGTACCTAATTATGTCAAATAGATTAGAGTTATAGAACTCATGCTATTTTCCCTTTATACTCTTAAAATGTCTACTTTATGGTTTTACTTTCACAGATAATTTTTAAAAATATTAAGGACTTACTTTGGCCTGGGTGGTAGAGAGACTACCTACTCAAGTAAGGCATACCTCCTACCTCTGAGAAATTTATGGTGAATGTCAGCGTCTAGTCCAGCTTCCTCAGATACCAAAGTTGGTTATGTGAAACTCATCACCACCACCCAATCAAGTTTTGCAGTGGAAGTCTCCTTTTTTAGGTCAATTATTCCTTAATTCTCTATGCCCCATGATAAAACTTGAAGCCATTTTTGTTGCTCTGTTATGAAAGTGACAGTTTTGGTTTTTAATCCTTGCTTCACCACTAACTGATTAGTTTTGAAACCCCTTCTGGGCTTACTTTTCTCAATCAGTAAAATAAGAAGAGAACCAACTTGGTATGGTTCACCTTCTTTTTAAATAAAATCAAATCCATGGTGTTGGGCATAATGTATCTTCTTATCTATCTATCTATCTATCTATCTATCTATCTATCTATCTATGCCTAGCTCTCAGGTTTATCTCGCCTCTTTCATGTTCATCATAACCAAGCCCTTCATTCCTGGATTATTGCTAAGCAGGCTCCAAGTTCTTCAGTGTAGATGTGACTTGTTAAAAGTAATTTTAAGCAAGACTTACTTTAGAGTTATATAGGTTAAATGGAGCTAGAAAACTAATTAAGACACCTCTTAGAAGGAAGATCAATCTCATACCAAAGCCCATTGTTCAGGTCCCTCAAAAGCTGCCTTCAGGTGGCCTCTCTGTTTTTACTTCAGGTAACTCCTCAATACCAGGCCTTTCCAACCACACCTTCCTATCTTTAATGTTGTTTCTATCCTTTCTGAAGGAAAGTTTTACCTTTTCGTAAATGTAATTCCAATACTTTCCTTAGGGGCAATTTCTTCCACAAAGTCAGTAATTTTTCTTTTTCTTAATTCTTACACATATATTTAGAGTTTCAACTATAATCCCCTTTTTCTAACGTCTTCTAATGAATAGCATAAGCATAAAAGAGATAGTATCTAAAAAAATTTGTCAATATTAATAGAAGAATACATATAAAGGTGGTATACAGAGTGGTATAATTTACTCTTTATTATTTATTTCCTTTACAAATTAAACAACTGGTTATTGATCTTTTTGGTAGAGGACTGATGTATATTTTTAATTGTTTTAGAATATTTAAGAAGAAGATTATTAAAATGTGTTTTCCCAGTTCAAGCATCTTCTCATATCTGAAGATCTATGGACAAAGTATTTGAATTGTTACCAATTAATATATGTCTAATTTTAGGCAGACATTCAAACAAGCAATGAGTAATGTTACATAAATGCTGGCAGGGTAACGTATTCCATTATTAGATAAGCTCTGAAGACTCTATTTATAGTTTAGTCACGAAACAATTCATGCTAATCTTGACCAAATGACTGTCACTGTTAGTCTTAATAATAGTAGGGAAGGATTTGGGAAAAACTTAGTTTCATTTTCTTTCTTTCAGACTCTCTTATTGCAGCTGAACCCTAATTTGAATACCTTCTTCGGAGAAAGGCCACAATTAGAGGAGTAAAAGGGTTTCATGTGGTGAGAGTAAAGTAGTACTGTCATATCCTATCAATCCTGTCAGCACCCAATCTCTGAGAACATTCATAGCACTCTTGTACCAAATCCAAAAGAGATTTTCCCAAGAAATAAATTTTAAGCAATTTTAGTTCCTATCACTACTGAAAAAAAATATCCATTATATTACAAAAAGACTTTATTAACTAGTATTTGTTAATTACAATTGAGACCAGAAACATGCAAAGTTTCAAAAAAATAAAAACAATTGAAGGGAACATCTGAAAGCAATTTCCCCCCATTCTTTGTTGTTCTGCTACTCACGGCAAATCTTCCAAACTGGAGGCTTCATGCCTTGGATCCAACAGATCATAACCACATTCATTGTAGATTTCCAAATAGGAAATGTGCGTTGTATATATTTTGCTGGTGTCCTGATTGGAAAAGGGAAAGACATTATTTAATGGCTATAAATAATGATTCAGCTTAGAGGAAGGTGAACACACCTATCACTGTAGTTTCCTCACAGTTTCTCTCCATTTCTCTCTCACTTTGTGTGGTTTACATTTTCAGTTCATGACACTCTCAAGTTGCCAGTTACCATAAGCATGAAGCTTTTTTTTTCCTAATGGCCCAATACCCATGATTACAAGCATTTTCATTCTTTTATTGTGTATTGGTTTCTAGTTATATATTAAAAGTCAATATTCACTTACAATGATCTGACTTGGTTGCAGAACTGTGTAACACCACATTTTATTTTCCACACCAAAGGAAAAAAGAAAGGTACTAAGAAAAGATAAACTTACATTCTATGAATAGTTTTCTCATAAAAGAACACAGAATTGTTACTTGAGTTTAAAAACTTCAGTAGCAAAGAGTTTCCATCTTTGATCATAATTCTTTTTAAACTTTTCTATTATAATATTCAAATTTTCTAATGATATAAATAGATAACAGACAATAAATATATAATGAAAAGTGAATTCCAGAAGACAGAAATGGTTGAGATTGGTCAGGTAACCATAAGAGTGGACAGCAGGACTTCACTGCCTATAAGTTACCTGTTGGGTGAACTTTCCTGGCTCAAGTGGCAGATCAGGGGTATCCAGCTATTGAGTAGAGAGAGGTACTTTCCATGGCTCACTACCAAAATGCAATGGCACAGGCACCAATGATATTAGGATAAAAGTCAAGGGGACTGGTGCGAGTCTCAGTCCTTTCAACAGACAAAAAGCACTCACTCTCACTGGGGTGGAATAAAACAGGGAATTTTTCTTCAGCTCTTTTCAATACAAAGTATCAAATAAGAGGCACCTTCTTCTTGTTCCTCTCAAAATACAAATTCTTCCATTTCTGCACATTTTATTCTGCTTCTTATAAGAGGAGAATATATTTGTGTCTTTGGCAAGAAAGTGGGTAGGTTGTTAGAGGGGTTACTCATAGAGAGAATTTGCTTACGATGACCTTCATGACTGATTCTCATCCATATCCAAGATGATCCGTTTAACAGGTATTATTCAAGGAGAGAGAGGACCAAGTCACAGAGATGGGGACGAAGCAGCAGCCTGCAATCCAAAGTTGGAATCCAACTCCTACTAGCTATGATCCCCCTATTATGTCAGGCCCCAGTTTCCACTTCCATTAAAGTGAGGAAGCTGGATCATGAATTCCTATATATTCTTCAGATTAAAATTAGTATGATTCTCTGCTCCTGAAATGGCTTAAACTATCCAAATAAAGATACCACTTTTCACTGAAACAATGAAAAATTAAAGCAACTCTCAGCCAGCACATGACTATAGTAAAACACTCAAGCTCCAGTTGAAATGTCATGGTCTGGTGTTCTGTGAAGGTGACAGCATGGACTGAATCTCTATGAAGCAAATTTCTCCCAATTAAATGTTAGAAATCCTACTGATGTGGGTGCCACTAACTGCATATCCTGCAAATGATCTATCAGTTACATTAGTATGTACCAGTTACATTAGTATCTTAGTTTAGTGAAGGCACCATTTCAACATAATTGTTTGGGTTGAAGCTTGCTTGGCTTAATGCAATTAATCAGAGACTATAAATATTAGACAGATTCTGTTGGCCTTTAGTCTAATCCAATGTTTCCTAAATTATTCCAGCAAATACTCATGGAAAAAAACTGCTACATGGTCAACACATTTATACTGTTCCTCTCTGGAAGATTCTAAGAGAACATTAAAGGCTGTGACAATATCCTGAGATCCTGCTTAAAAGCAACATATTTGTAAAACTTATCTGAACATATCTGAAATGTTCCATAGGTTATGGTTGAAGTTTTAGCATACAGTTCTGAGCTCAACTTAGCATCAAGGACAAAAAAACTGGGTTTGAATACTGGATTTGCCATTTACAAATGAGTAATCCTGAATTCTTATCCTCAGTTGTTTAACCATAAGAATGAGGATAATTACTCTTATCTTGCAGATCTGTTGTGACCGAGAAATAGGGTTCTGTATTTAAAATGCTACCAAAAATATGTGACCTGTAATAGGCACCAATACATTTTTGCTGTTATTACTATTGCTGTTATATTTATTTTTATTATTCCTAAAAGCCTTCAGATGGAGAATTGAGTATGTGAATATTAAAAGACAAGCAAGGCAAAAAGAACAGCTAACTTGTATGTCCATCTGCAGAAGAGAAACTCTCTTCTTCCAGAAATGAGAAGAAACCATAAAAAGGCAGGAAGATGGCAGGCCCACTGCCCTGAGATGACAGGGATAATGCCTTTGGCTCCTCCAGCTCCTGAATGTTCTGGGCTTTTGTTGGAATACATACTTAAAATTCACCAAGCTATGTGGCAAGCTACCTTTCCTTATTACTCTTTTTTTTTTAAGTGTTTACAAGTGCCAGACAGTAATGTGACACACATGTTTCCTGCAGACAGGCTTTTCTCTTGCCCCCAAACAAGTTTGAACCTCACAATATACTCAAACATAATGAGCAGTTATTTCTAAAATAAATGGACTCAGTTTTCTCCTTTTAAAATCATTAGATATGTGCTCCTACCGCACTCACAGCACTTAAGTACCCAGAATATACTGGCTCCTAGTTTATCTTAAAGTAAATACTTTGCGTACATCAAATGTTTCCTTTAAGAATTTAGAGAGTTCCATGTGGCCCTCTAAAGCAATTAGCTGGGGACATGTGAATACCTGTCTGCATTTTTCAGCTATACAATGTGGGCAGACTTTAGGATGCACTTCAAGTTGCGTCTGGCTTGTTTGGTTACAATGAATGTGTTGTGCTCCATCGTGGAAATTTACAAAGAGTTGTCCTGGCTATAGATTGGTCTGATGGGCTCTCTCCAAACCGAGGAAGTTATTTAGGATCATTCAGAATGAAATGGGGTTTAGAATAATGTCATTGACAAAACAGATACAAAACAATGAACCCAACAGATGGTAGGTTCTTGGGGGACAAGAGACACAATTTTAAGAGACACACATATTTTCTATTAAGCAAGGATTTTATTCTGTTTAATTTAATCAGGGAGTCTAGCGTCATTTGTTCTGAGTTTCAAGGGGTTCTTTGAAATTGGTCAGGGATTAGTTTACCTTAAGAAAATTCACCATGGAGGAGATCCAAGATGGCAGGGTAGGTCCGAGACACTGTGCCTGCTTCATTTCATGAACACATAAAAATTATAACTAAATTATTGAACAACCAACATGGAGAACCATCTGAAGTCTAACTGAACAGAAGCTTTATAACTAAAGATAGAAAAACGAAGAGACCACAGCGAGACTGGTAAGAGGGTGCAGATACGAAAGAAGCCAAACCTCTGGTGGTGGTAGAGAAATCAGAAGGCTATCTCAGTAGTGGAGGTTCCCCTCAGAAAAGTGAGGGACCAATCTTCACACTAGGCTCCCCAGCCTGGAGCACTGGTACTGGAAAGAGAAGCCCCACAATATCTAACTGTGAAAAAAAGTAGAAACTCTGACCATCCAGTTGGGATGAAAGGCTCCTGGAAACAGAGACATTCTCTTAAAGTGCCCACACAGACTCAGTCCTCACAGGCATTCACCCTGGGCTCCAGCAGAGTTATAGTGACTCAGGGGGGCATTGGAGACATATTGGGGGGAGACTGAGGTGTGTGGCTTTGGAGTGAGGGCCAGAAGACAGTTGCTGTTTTTCCTAGGTGTGCCCTCCTCCCATATAGCTGGCTGGTGGGTGCCATCTTTCCTGGCTGGTGGGTGCCCACCTTCACATAGCCAAATCTGAACCTGATTGGTCTGCTGAGGTTTACTCGCTCCATGCTACTGACTCACTGGGACCCCATCTCACCCAATTCCACCAATACAAAGGAACTTTTTCTGGTGAGCAGCTAGCCCCACCTGCATTGCAATCTTCCTTGGAAAGCTATTTAAGTCTACAGGCCCAGGCAGGCAGTGATGGCATTGGTTGCTCTGAGACTTTTGCTGAGTAGCTCCAGGCATAGCACTGGCATCAAACCAGAATCTACAGGAGTACCCAGCGCAGGTGACCAGGGCCCCACGGGGCACCTATTACATAAGACTAATCAGCAATACTGGGAAACATAGCAGATCTACCTAATACATAGAAACAAATACAGACAGGTATCCAAAATGAGGAAACAAATAAAAAATACATCTCAAATAAAAGAACAGTGGAAAATTCCAGAAGGAAAACTAAACAAGATGGAGGCAAGGCAAGCAACCTCTTAGATACAGAGCTCAAAACAATGATTTTAAGGATGCTCAAAGAACTTAGTGAAAACTTCAATAGAGAGATAGTGAGCATAAAGAAGGACACAGAAACCATAAAAAAGGACCAGTCAGAAATGAAGGATACTATAACTGAAAGTCAGAATGCAATAGAAGGAATCACCAGCAGACTAGAAGGAGCAGAAGATCAAATCAGACAAGGTAGCAAAAAACATCCAGTTAGAACAGGAACAAGGAAAAAAAGAGAATCAAAAAAAAAAATGAAGATAGTTTAAGGCACCCCTGGGACAACATCAAGCACAACAACATTTGCATCATAGGACTACCAGAAGGAGAAGAAAGCAAGCGAGAAATTGAGAACCTATTTGAAGAAATAATGACTAAAAACTTCCCTAACCTGGTGAATGCAACAGACATACAAACTCCGGAAACAAAGAGTTCCCAAAGAAGATAAACCCAAATAGGTCCACACTAAGACATGTTATAATTAAAATGGGAAAGGTTAAAGACAGAGAATCCTAAAAATAGCAAGAAAAAAGCAACTAGTTACTTATAAGAAAACTTCCATAAGACTGTTAGCTGATTTCTGAACAGAAAGTTTAGAGGCCAGAAGGAAGTGACAGAAAATATTCAATGTGATGAAAAACAAGAACCTAACCAAGATTAGTCTACCTAATTAGGCTATCATTCCAAATTAAAGGACAATTGAAAGAGCTTCTGAGACAAGAAAAAGCTAAAGGAGTTCATCACCACCAAACCAATATTACAAGGAATATTAGAAAGATTGCTTTAAGATGGAGGTGGGGAGCAGAATTATAAACAATAAAATGGCAATAGGTGCACATCAACAATTACCTTTAATTTAAATGGATTAAAAGCTCCAATCAAAAGACATGAAAGGTATTGCACTGAATGGAGTGTCAAACAGAGGAAGACAGATGCAAGTTGACTTTGCTTATAGGTAAAATCCTAAGAAGAAAATAAACAAGAGGAACAGGAACAGATTCATAGATATAAAAAACACTTGGTTTGTTATGAGATGGGATGAGGGTTGGGGGAGGGGTGAAATAAGGGGAAGAGATTGGGAAGTTTAGTTGGTGGTTATAAAGTAATGGTTATGGGGATAGAGGGTATAACATGGGAATATAGCCAGTAACATTGCAATAACTATGGGTGGCGTCAGATGGGTACTAGATTTGTTGGGGTGATGGGAGGAGGGTGGGAGGGGTGGGTGAAAAAGGAAAAGAAATCAAGAAGTACAAATTCATAGTCACAAAATAGTCACAGGGATGTAAATTGCAGCATAGGGCATACAGTCAATGACATTGTAATAACTATACATGGTGTCAGATGGGAACCAGATTGGAATAAGGATTTTGTAAGTTATATAAGTGACTCATCACTATGCTGTACACCTGAAACCAATATAATATTGTATGTCAAATGTAATTGAAAAATAAAAATAAATGAGAAAAAAATAAGATGGAAAAATAAAAAAGAAATTGGTCTTTTTTATTTTTTTGTCCATATGTATATATAGTACAGTAAGTCCTCACTTAACAATATTGATAGCTTTTGCTACTTTAAGCGAAATGACATATAAAGCCAACTTTACCATAGGCTACTTGATAATAAACAAGAGTTAAGCTCCTATGGCATTTCATCAGTGTTATAATAAAACTGTTGAACAAAACAACATTATTCAAGGACCTACTGTGTATGGATATTAACAGCTGCAGCAGTAACTGTCTTGTATTGAGCATCTACTATGCCAGGAACTGGAAAATATCTTTAAATACAGTAATACTCAGTTCTCACAGCAACTCCACAAGCCTGAGACTTTAAGTCACTGCCCCAAGGCCACATGCTGTAAATAGTACACTTTCTCAGAAGTAGGTTGGCCTGCACAAATTTCAATGGCCTTTCTAAGAAAACAGGCTTCCACATTAGGCCATAACAATAAAAGCTATTAGAAATTATATTACCAGTTGGTGAAACAACAAAACAACTTATGTCAGAAATAAATGAGTAAACAAAAAGAAGGAATCTGGATCCAACATACACACTATACTCCATCCTTTCTCTTCCAAATTTTCTGGCATGCAGAGTTGGAATGTTTGAGCTAGTGAGAGATGAGCTGAACTAATGGGTAATTGCTACTTTATGGATGGAAATTAGAATTATGCAGATCTCAGCAATTTCTTCTCTTTGCAACTTAAAATGCAAACAGCATACAGTCCAGAAGTTTTGGAATGAGTGTTACACTGACCTAGTCAGGAAATTTGTTATACAGAATTAGTACAACCAAGCAATTGTTGGAACTAGTAGGGATGCTAGAGATCCTCTAGCATAATTCAATTCCTACTTTCATTAATGGGAGAACTGAAACCCAGAGAAGTGACTCATTGTAGAGAATTTGTTTAAATACAACCAACAAAATAAAGTCAGCCTGGGATATAGAGGCAGTGAATGTAGTGGTAAAAAGCACAGAGTTTGGCATTACAATGACCAGGGATGGCACTCCAGATCAATTATTTTACAAAGACCCAGAGGAAGATATTTTATTCGGAGACACAGTTTTCCCAACTATAAAATGGGGATAAGGACATCTACATTGTTAGTTGTATTATATGTTGTATTAAATATTGATAAAGCAACAGGTCCTTGGAGCCACACAATAAATGATGTATGTAATATACAGGGTCCAGCAGAAGTAACACCAGACCTTGTACATGAATGTCTCACATGAGTTGGACGGCAATTTGAACTAAAATGTTGTATAGTGTGATTGAGTGTGATATTGTTATGTTAGAGAATTACATGCTTATGATTTTTTAATAAAATATTTGGTATAGATTACCAGCTAATAAAAAAGGGGTGTTATTGTCCCGGACCCTGTAGATAGGGAACTCAACTTTGTAATAATATTAATTACAATAGGATTTTTATTCTGGTAAATTCGTCTGTGCTTCTGTTAAAAGTGTAATAAAGGAAGAAGCACATTATCCTAGTCAATGCTTTGGCAGCTAAAATAAAGGTCTATTTGGGCAAAAGGACATTCTTCTGTTTCTTAGTGAGGAATATAAGATGTTAGTTGGTAAAGGGTGTTATCTGTTCTTTTACCCACCGTGTGTGCACTGGAAGAAACTCCCTTTGAGCCTTTGCTGAAACAGCATCCCTTTAATAAAAAGTCCCTTCTTAATTTCCACTTCTTCAGCAAAATCCCAAACTTCTCTTAAATGTAAAGGCCAGAGTTATTACACAATAATACTTCCTCATTTAGATATAATAGAGCACAATGTCACATTAAATTTTTGCCCACAGTAAATTTCTGCTGACTATATCAAATAAAAAATGAACTTACAGTTCCATACCTTTTGTAATTGCTCAAAAATGTATGACAGTGTCCTTGGGATAATGCCTCTGTCGCTGTAACGCTCTGCTCCACCTGTGATGGTGAATGTCTTACCACTGCCTGTTTGCCCGTATGCAAAGATGGTACCATTGTAACCTGCCAGGACACTGCGTAAAGAAATGGCACACTTTTAATATCAAACCAGCTCATTGTATTTGTACTAAATGGCTCATATTATAATAGCAACCTGCCTTACCACTACTGAAAAGACATCTATAGAAATATTTATACAGAGTGCCAAAAAATGTATACAGATTTTAAGAAAGGAAAAAACTGTATTAAAATTGTAATATTCAATATACACCAATAACAAAGGATAACTACAAGTCACATTTGACTTCTGCAATTACAACAGGTGCTCAAAGTGGTTACCATCAGCATCCAGACACTTCTGATTATGGCGAACTACTGCTTGAGCAATGTTGACCAAAGTGTCCACTTGTATCTCTGCAAATGCTGTTTCAATTTCTTCCTGAAGTATCATCAGTATAGCTGGTTTTCTATGGCACACCACATTCTTTAAGGTAACCCGTAGGTAGAAGTCAAGGGGTGTTAAGTCAGGAGAATGTGGAGAAACTCAACCACACCTCTTCATCCTAATCTATTGTCCTTGCAAATGGTCTTGAGCTCCTTGAACAACTGTGCTTTCACTATTTTCTGTGACTGTCCTGTCTGTTGCATGGTGACACTAGCTTTCATTTGATTAACACCATCTTTTGAGTGACTGTCATACTACACATTGCTACCATAATTCAATTCAACTTAAAAAAGTAATACATAGATAACATCTATTAAAATGTATGTACATTTATTTGGCACCCTGGCATATGTGAGTATCTAGCTAGAGTTACTTTTTTATCCAGAAGCATCAGCACATTGGTCATTTTCTCTACAAAGGACCTGGAACAAAAACGAAGTCCAGGCATCTTAAATATTTTATTTTAAAATTAGGATAAAATTTGTATATTAGAATGGTTTTATATTTACAGAAAAATTGCAAAGATAGTACAGAGAGTTCATACGTACCCCATATATAGTTTCCCTTATTGTTAATATTTTACGTTAGTATTGTACATTCCTTACAACTAATATATAATATTATTAGAAATTTTGTTTAAAATTTCCTTGGTTTTTATATTGTCTTTTTCTTTTTAATATATTTACTAAGATAAAATTGACACATAACACATGCAAGTTTAAAGTGTACAACGTGATAATTTGATATACACATATATTGTGAAATGATTACCATAATAATATTAGTTAACATAGCCATCACCTCACATAATTACCATTTCTTTTGTGCTTATCATTAAGGACCTACCACCTTAACAACTTTCACATATACAAGGGCTGTTCAGAAAAAATACAGCCATAAATGCTTCTATTTTTCATATTACATGGCTGGATACTTTCTGGACAGCCCTCATATATGTGACAATACAATGTTGCTAACTATAGTCACCATGCTGTACATTAGATCCCCAGAACTGATTATCTTATAACTGGAAGTGTGTATCCTTTGACTAACATCTCCCAATTTTCCCTACCCATAGCCCCTGGGAACCACCATTTTAGTCTCAATTTCCATGAGTTACGTTTTTCAGATTTCACATATAAGTGAGAACATACAGTATTTGTCTTTCTCTGTTTGACTTAATTCACTTACATGATATTCTCAAGGTACACTCATGTTGTTGCAAAAGGCATGACTGCCCTCTTATTTCTGACTGCCTAATATTTCAGTGTGTGTGTGTGTGTGTGTGTGTGTGTGTGTGTACGTACACATACACAAACACATAAACTAGTATTTGACTAAATTGTTAAATACTAGTTTAGCATATATGCATGAATTTATTTCTGGGATCTTGATTCTTTTCCATTGCTCTATATGTCTGTTTTTATACCAGTACAATACCACTTTGAGTTACTATAGGTTTATAATATAGTTTGAAATTTAAAAAAAAGTAATGCTTTTAGCTTTTTTCTTCCCTCTTAGGATTGCTTTGGTTGTTTGGAATATTTGGTGGTTTCATACAAAGTTTAGAATGTTTTTGCATTTCTGTGAAAAATGTTATTGAAATTTTGATAGAGATTTTATTGAATCGCTAGATGGCTTTGGTTAGTATGGACATTTTAACAATTTTAATTTTCCCAATCTATGAAAATGGGATAGCTTTCAATTTATTGGTGTCTTCTTTGATTTTTTTTATCTTTTGTAATTTTTAGTGTACAGATCTTTCACTGTCTTGATTAAACTTATTCCTAAATATTTTATTGTTTTTTGATGTTATTGTAAATGGGATTTAAAATTTTTTCTTCAGATATTTCATTCTTAGTATATAGAAACACAACTAACTTTTATTTGTTCCCTTTGTATCCTGCAACTTTACTAAATTGGTTGATTAGTTCTAACAGTTTTTTGGTGAAGTTTTTAAAATTTTCTATGTCCAAGATCATATAATCTGTAGAGACAGTTTTACTTCTTACCCTCCAATTGGATTCCTTTAATTTCTTTTTCTTGCCTAATTGCTCTGGTTAAAACTTCCTTTACTATGCTGAATACAAGTGATGAGAGTGGGAATCCTTGTCTTGTTTCTGATCTTAGTGGAAAAGCTTTCAACATTTCATCATTGACTGTCATGTAGGTTTGTCATATACGGCTTTTATTATATTAAGGTATAGCTTGTATTACATTAATGTATGTTTTTTTATACCCAATTGGTTTAGAGTTTTTAATCATTAAAAAAAGGTTGAATTTTGTCAAATTCTTCTTCTATACCTATTAATATGATCACTTGATTTATATCTTCCATTCTATTACTGTGGTGTATCTCATTTATTGATTTGCATATGTTGAATCATTCATGCATTCCAGGAACATATCCTATTTGATCATGCATGGTTGTATGATCCTTTTAATGTACTACTGAATTCAGTTTGATAGTATTTTGTTGGAATTTTTATTTTTTTATTTTTTTATTATTATTTTTTTAATTCATTTTTATTGTTAGACTTATTGGGGTGACATCTGTTAGCAAGGATTACATAGGTTTCAGGCATACAATTCTACAGTGCATTGTCAACTTGATGTATAATAAGTTCACCACCTAATGTGACTTCTCTTTCCATCACCTTATATTTAGCTTCCCCCCCTCCTCTCCCACCCCCTCCCC
>PVJL010002507.1:0-149928 GCA_004026885.1 Lyroderma lyra | reverse complement strand
AACTTAGCATGATGATCTCCAGGTCCATCCATTTTGTTGCAAATGGCAATATTTCATCTTTTCTTATAGCTGAGTAATATTCCATTGTGTAAATGTACCACAGCTTCTTTATCATTGTGTTGGAATTTTTAAATCTATATTCAGGAACATAAGTCTGTAGTTTTCCTCTTTCTCTCTCTCTCTCTCTCTCTGTGTGTGTGTGTGTGTGTGTGTGTGTGTGTGTGTGTGTCCTTATTTGGCTTTAGCTTCAGGGTGATGCTAGCATCTAGCATCATAACATGAGTTTGGGAGTGTTGCCTCATCTTCAATGTTTTAGAAAAGTTTAAGAAGAATCAGCATTAAGTTTTAAATGTTTGGTAGAATTCACCAGTGAAACCATCTGTCTTGGGCTTTTCTTTGTTGGAGGGCTTTTGATTACTGATTCAATCTCCTTGCTATTTTTCTGTTCAAATTTTCTATTTCTTCATGATTCAGTTTTGGTGATGCATGTTTCTAGGAATTTATTCATTTCTTCTAGGTTATCCAATTTTTTTGACATATACTGTTCTTATGGTCCTTTGTATTTCTGTTGTGTTAATTAAAATTGTCTTCTCTTTCATTTCCAGTATTATTTATTTCAATAATTTCTTCAAATATTTCTTCTCTCTTTTGTCCTTAGTCTAGCTAAAAGTTTGTTGATTTTGTTTATCTTTTTTTTTTTTAAAAATAGCTGTTACTTTTGGTGATTATTTTTATTGTTTTCTAGTCTCCATTTTATTTCTACTCTCATCTTTGTTATTTCCTTTCTTTTGTTACCTTTGTGCTTAGTTGTTTTTTGTTTGTTTGTTTGTTTACAATTTCTTGAGGTGTATATTTAAGTTATTTATGCGCTTTCTTGTTCTTATTGTAGGCATATATAGGTATAAACTTCCTTCTTAGAACTGCTTTTGCTGCACCTCATAAGTTTTGGTATGTTGCATTTCCATTTTTGTTTCAAGGTGTTTTTAAATTTCCCTTTTGATTTCCTTCTTGACCCATTGGTTGTTCAAGAGTATTCGTTTAACTGCAACACATTTATAGATTTTCCAATTTTCCTGTTATTAATTTCTAGTTTCACACCATTGTGGGCATAAAAATTGGATGGGTAAAATGTTCTGTATATATCTGTTAGGTTCATCTGTTCTAAGGTACAGTTTACATCCAATGTTTGTGTATAGATGATATACCCATTGTTGAAAGTGCAATACTGAATTCCACCACTACTACTGTATTTTTGTCTATTCTCCCTTCAGATCTGTAATTATCTGCTTAATATATTAGGTGCTACCTATGTTGGATGTATATGCATTTATTATTATTATACTTACATCATAAATTTACTTTTTATCATTATATAATGACCTTTTTTTGTCTCTTGTTACAGTTATTGGCTTAAAGTCTATTTTATTCCATATAAGCCTAGCTACTCTTGCTTTCTTTTGGTTTCATTTTGCATAGAATGCCTTTTTCCACCCCTTCATTTTCAATCAACGGGTGTCCTTAAAGCTGAAGTGAATTTCTTTATAGGAAGCATATAGTTGACTCTTGTCTTTCAATCCATTCATCCATTCTTTGCCTTTTTATTAAAGAATTTAACCCATTTATATTTAAAGTAACTATTGATAGGTAAGGGCTTACTAATGCCATCCTGTTCTTTGTTTCCTGGCTATTTTGTAGTTTCTTTGTTCCTTTTCTTCTCTATTGCTGCCTTTCATTGTGAAGTGACAATTTTCCTACAATATGATTTGATTTCTTTCTCGTTATCTTTTATGTATCTACTGTTAGTTTTACCTTTGTGTTTACCATGAGGCTTATAAGAACATACATGCAACAACATGTTTTAAGCTGATAATTAAACTTTGATTTCATGCAAAAACTTTACCTATTTACTCATCATCCCATATTTTATACTTTTGATATCACAATTTACCTCTTTTTATATTGGGTATTCATTAACAAATTATTATAGCTATATTTTTAGTATTTTTGTACTTTAATCTTTATACTAAAGTTAAGTAATTAACACATCATCATATTACAGTACTAGAGTATTCTAAATGTGACTATATACTTACTTTTATCAGTGTTTTTACACCTTCATATGTTTTTATGTTACTAATTAGTGTCCTTTCATTTCAAGTTGAACCCATTTCAAAAACTCAAAGAAGTAAGCAAAAGGTATTACAACTGTGTGGTTCAACTTTCCATTTTTGAGAGGCTTATTAATTTTTCTCCTTGTGAAGACACTTGAAGCTGAAACTACTATGATGTACTTAGATGGATGATTATAGAGCCTTTCTGCTCAACAGAACTTGTCATCAATGATATAGCAATGTCTCATTAGCATTATCATTTGGATATATGGTATTTCTTGACCATAAGTGTTCCAGTAAATGAAGCCTATAACTTCAAGTGTCAGAACTTAAAGGTTTTTTTAGGTTTTTTTCAATAGAAAAATTTCTAAAACATGAGGCATTCTGTGTCTTGAAAAGCAAAGACTATAGAGCACAAATTAGCATTTTCATCTTGACTTAGCTAAAGTCCATGAAAAGTGAATACATTGTAGTGTGCTACATTGGCACTCACTGATTGCCATGTCTGCCTTTTATATTTGATTTTATAGGCTGACCTTGTAAACGAGACAGGAAACAACAGTACTGTCCTGTTTCAAATGGTATATATGATCAGCCTAGTCTCACTGGGCTAAATTCAAGGTGTCAGTAGGTTGACCATATATGTACCATTTGAAACAGGACAGTACCATTGCTTTCTGGCCCATTTAAAATGAGACTTCTGGGTCAGCCTATTCTTAAATCTTTTTTCTCATTGCCAGTTGTCCTAGTATACCTGCTTCTAATGTGTGCTCCTTTCCCCCATGTTTGCTGTGGGATAGAAAACCAGATGGCAAAACTTCATAGAATCATGTATAAAATATAAAGGTTATGTACAACACCTATATATAACCCATAGCTATTTATTTGTTACTGTAATGTAATAAATAATTAATATAAATGGGCAAAATTTATCTTCAGTTCCTTTTCTTTAAACCCCTTATCCCAATTCAGACTATGCCCCCTCTCCATTGGACATTGGGCAATTTCTAGTCTCTTCTGTCCTAAGGAACGATACTAATAAAAAATAAAGAAAGATAAATAGTAGATTAAAAACTTTTGAAAATTCACTCCTCTGCAAGAACAATAATAACAGTGGGAAAACTGTCTAACTCAACTTTTTCAGGATCTTGGGAATTATCCAAAGGCTCACTGCCATGACAAGAGTACTCACTCAGTAAAAATGGCTAAGGGCAGGCAACAAAATGGTGGTATGAGAGGGACCTCCAAAAAACTCCTGTGGAGATTACAACTAATAAAAAACCTATACCTTAACCAAGGATGCTCTACACAATGCACAATCACAGCTAAGAAACCTGCTCATCACATTAAGGTATCTGCAGGTGGGCAAAGGGTTAAACAAAGGAGAAATAAAAGGGGGAAGAGCGGGGATGCGGCTGTGTGCAGGTCCCCGCTTAGAACCCTACCGCTGGGGGAGGAAGGAAGAAGAAGGCAGTGGGAGAGCACTCTGGACCTCACTCGGTCCAGGGGACAGAGGAAAGGAGGCCCACAGGTGGGGTGTGAGATTTCGCAACCACTTCACTTTGGGGCCAGAGGTGCAGACCCATCTGCAAAATGCAGCAGTGGCCAGACTTCACTCTGGTTCCCAGAGGAAAGGGAGCAACTGATCAGTGAGGAGCTGCAGCATGAACGCAACGGTGGGGAAGAAGGAGAGGGAGAGAGCTGTGTGCGCATATCTCGGCCCACAACCAGGATGGTCTGAAAGATCAGCATACAAGGCAGCTGACTCCAAGGCTCAGGGCAGAATCTGCACACAGGGCAAACCGAGAAGAGAAAGGCACAATCACGCCCAAACTCCCTGCATGACCCCCAGAGCCACAGTAAGAAAACAAAGCCACAAACACCCCTCCCCCACAGAACTTTGCCAGCCCAGTAACAGCGGCAAACACCAAAGAAACTGCAGCTGCGAGGTTCCAGAGAGGCTATCAAAATGAGAAACCAGAGAACCAGAGCTCAAATTAAAGAGATGGGGACAGATGACCCATCAGAAACAGAACTCAAAGCAACGATTATAGAAATGCTTGAGGAACCGAATGCTAATTTTGACAGAGAGATAGGAAGCATGAAAGAAGACTTACAAACCATTATAAAGGACCAGAGAGAGATAATGACTACATTAACTGAAATGCAGAACAGAATAAAAGTCACTAAACTAGATAAAATAGAAACGCAAACAGTGATATGCCAGAAAAGCCAGTAGAAAATACCCAGCCAGATCAATTAAAAAATTATTTCCCAAAAAAATGAGGATGGATTGAGATTCCACTGGCACTATATCAAACAAAAAAATATCAGAATAATAGGTGTGCTGGAAGGAACAGAAGAAAAGCAAGGGATCAAGAAATTATTTGAACAGACAATGACTGAAATTTTTCCTAACCTGGAGAAGGAAATAGACATACAAGTCCAGGATGCACAGAGAATTCCAAAAAAGACGATCCCAAACAGGAACACACTGAGACACATCATAATTAAAATGGCAAAAGTTAAAGAAAAAGAAAATTCTAAAAACAGCAAGAGAAATGCAAGTAGTAACTTATTAAGGGACACCCATTAGACTTTCAGCTGATTTCTCACCAGAAACTTTACAGGCCAGAGGGTTTGGCAGAAAATATTCAACATGATGAAAACCAGAGGTTTACAACCAAGAAGAATGTATCCAGCAAGGCTAGCATTCAAAATTGAAGGACAGATAAAGAGCTTCTCAGATAGGAAAACGCTAAAGAAATACATCACCACCAAACCTGTACTACAAAGAATGTTAGAGAAACTTCTTTAAGATGGGAAGAGGGATTGGAGAGTGGATAAAATAAGGGAAAAGGATGGAGAAATTTAGTTTGATTGTTAACAGAAAATCAAAAGCAACAAAGAAACAAACCTCATGGACACAGTCAACAATTTAGTAGTTACCTGAGGGTAAGGGGGGGGGGGGGAAGGGACAGGGACACAAATATGTGGTGATGGAAAGAGAAGTGACTCTGTGTGATGAACACCTAATACAACATGAAGAAGGTGTAATGTAGAAGTGTACATCCAGGACTTACGTAATTTTTACTAATCAATGTCACCCGGATAAATTTCATTAAAAAATAAATCAAATAAAAAATAAATTAAAATGGCTGAATCTCAGTAATAACAGTGAGCTTTGTGGTATTTTAACTTGATCATTCCCACTGCCTTTTCACCAGCTCCCAGGTAGCCTTGAAAAACAACAGCTTTACAACAACCGTTAATTGCTAAAACCCGATGACGAGCAACTACTGCAGGGGGCAGTATATGTTTGGACCTCCCCCCAAAGCTCCCAAAACTGTACTTCTCTGACCTGTCTGGCAGCTCCCAGGAACAGCCCTTGTCTTTGTTTGGCCTGACTCAGAGTTTACTACAAACAGTACAAACAGCCCTATCCCCTTGGTGCTTTTTTGAAAAAAAGAAAATTATAACGAGTGTTTAACATTGTAGTTGCCTGATGCTTCAATACCAAGGAGGCAAACAAGAGGGTGAAGAAGCCTAACAATAAAAATTTGTAAAATTTGTAAAATGCAATGTCTATAAGAGGCTTTGAAAAGTTATTAAATATTCTTGGAACTCTATTAAGGCCACATACATGTGCAGGTGTTTTGCATGCACAGAAAAGACCCAAGGTCCTTGTATCTTACCTCTCTGGCTGACCTTGAGGCACTGCACAAGCAGGAAGTGAAGTCTAAAGTAGAGTTAAAAACTCCTAGAGCACTGAAGGGGTGTCCCCAGCACACACACAGAGCCCTTCATTAAAGGACTAGAGATGAATTTGTTTAAGGCATTTAAGAAAATCTCTGTCTAGTCATTGGCGAACCACTAAGCTACCTAAGCAGGGATTTCCAAGGCTGCATACAATGAAGAGTACAGACTCTACAGAGTTAGTCCATAAAATTCACTTAACAAACAGCAGCAACAACAATAATGAACAACAAACCCTGGGAAGGATGAGAATCTGATTTCCATAGCTGTCACATTATACTACTTAAAATGCCCAGTTTTCCAACAGTAACAAAAAAATATGGGAAACAAAGAAACAGGAAAGTATTTCTCATATACAGGAAATAAAATGTTAAATTTTGTATTAAGTGTTAGTATTCAACATTTTATTTCCTGTGTATGAGAAATATTTTCCCATTCCTTTTAGTCCTTGAGGAAGCCCAGATTTTGGCTTACTACATAAAGTTTGTTAGCTCTTAAAAATACATTCAAAGGCCAAAAGCAATGTATGTTTAAAGATTTAAAGGAAAGTATGAGAATCATGATTTATAGAAAAGAGAGTATCAATAAAAATAGAAATTATTTAACAGAACCACATAGACATTCTGGAATTAAAATAAGCAAATTGAAAAATTAACGATAACAGCAAATTCAAGTTGGTAGAAGAATAAATGAACTTCCAGATAGGTTCATTGAGATTATCCAGTCTGAGGAACAGAAATTAAAAAGAACAAAGAAAAATGAACAGAGACTTCGGAGACCAACATATACAAAATGAGAGTCCCAGGTGGAAAGGGGAGAGACTATTCAAAGAAATAATGGCCCAAAACTTCCCAAATTGAATGAAAAAGATTAATCTACATATCTAAGAAGCTCAATAACCTCCAAGTAAGACGAACTCAAAGATATCCAAACCTAGACACATCATAATCATACTGTATAAAGACAGAGAAAATATTGAAAGTATCAAGAAAGAAGTGGCTTATCACATATGAGGAATCCTTAATCAGATCAGTAGATTCTCATCAGGAACCATGGAGACCAGAAGGTAGTGGAATAACATTCAAAATGCTGAAAAAAAGAATAGTTTAAATATCTTTCTTTGAAGACATTGACTAGCTTCTCCTAAAATTTGTATTTTAATTTGTTTTCAGATTGTTCATTGATATTTTTACTTCTTTCCTTCCAATGTAGATACATTTTTCTTTCATTTTCTTGCCTAAATGTACTGGATAGATTGCTAATGACAAATTCTCTCATTTTTTGTTTATCTAGGAATATCATAATTTCTCCCTCATTTCTGGAGGATAATTTTTGCTGATCTGGGATTCTCTATTTGCAGATGACATGGTCTTGCATACAGAAAGTCCCAAGAAATCCACTATAGAGCTAAGTTCAGTAAGGTTACAGAGTACAAAATGTAATGTTAAAATGGCAATACTCTCCAAACTGAAAACTGATATATATATTCATGTAATCCCTATCAAAATCTGAGCTGGTTTCTTTGCAGAAATAGAGCAGCTTCTAAAATTTATATGGGAATTCAAGGGGCCCAAAATAGCCAAAACAATCATAAAAAGGAACAAAATTGGCAAACTCACACTTACCAACTCAAAACCTACTATGAAGTTACATTAGTCAGGAGAGTAGGATATTAGCACAAGGATAGACATATGGATCAATGGGAAAAATTGAGAGTCTAGAATGGACCCTTAGAGTTACAATCAGTTTATTTTTTATTGGGGTACCAAGATCATTCAATGAAGGAAACAGTAGTCTTTTTAACAAATGATGCTTGAACAATTGGATATTTGCATGCAAAAAGAATAAAGCAGGACCTCTACCTCATACCATGTACAAAAAAATTAACTCAGAGTGGATCATACACTTAACAGAATAACTAAAAGTAAAAAAAAAAAAAAGACAACCTCTTGAAAGAAAATATAGAAGTAAATCTTCAAGAACTTAGATTGTGCAATGGTTCCTTAGATATGACATCAAAAGCACAATAGCCTAAGGAAAAAATAAATAAACTGGACTTAATCAAAATTAAAAATCTTTGTATTACAAAGAACACACCAAGAAAGTGAAAAGACAATTCACAGAATGGAAGAAAATGTTGGAAAATCATATATCTGACAAGTTTGTCATCATATCCATAATCCATAAAAAATAAAGAACTCTTATAACTCCAAGAGACAAATAATTAAAAAGTTGGCAAAGGATGTGGATAGACATTTCTCTAATGAAGATATAGAGATGGCCAATAGCACATGAAAAGATGCTCAATGTCATTAGTCATTAGGGAAATACAAATCAAAACCTCAATGAGATAGCACTTTATGCTCACTAGAATGGATAAAATAAAAGACAGACAATTACAAGGATTGGTGAGGAGGTAGAGCAATTGGAACCCTTATACATTGCTGGCAGGGATATAAAATGGTGCAGCTGCTTTCTGGTTCCTCAAAATGCTAACATAGAGTTACCACATAACCCAGCAATTCCATTCCTAGGACATGTCTGCCAGAATGGAAAACATGTGTCCAAACAAAAATTTATAATTAACACTCACAGTAGCATTAGTCATACTGGTCCCAAAGTGGAAACAACCTAAATGTCCATCAACTGATAAATAAAATGTGTCATATCCATACCATGGGATATTATTTGGCCATGAAAAAGAATAAAGTTCTGATACATGCTAGCAATATGGATAAATCTTGAAAACATTGTTTAATGAAAGAAGACAGTCACAAAAGGTCACATATTATAGGATTTCATTTGTATAAATGTCTAGTATAAGCAAATTCACAGAGACAGAAAGGAGATTAGTAGTACCAGATGCTGGAAGTAAGGAGAAATGGGGAATACAATACTGCTAATGACTAGGAAGTGGGGCTTCTTATTGGCGTGATAAAAATGTTGTAAAATTAGATAATGATGATTTATAGTTGCACATTTATACTAAAAACTACTAAATTGCATACTTTAAAGTGAATTTTTGGTACAGAACTAATATCTCCATTAAGCTGTTGTAACAATAATAGTAAAGAAGAATCTATTCTGAGTTGTTAGTAACTAGATGTGTTTTAAACACCTTAGCAGTAGTATTTTTAAAAGATGGAAAAATGGAATGGTAATGTTAAAAAGGTATAAAAACTAATGATGAACGTCAGCAATAAACAACATGATGGTCATTTGGGGTGAGAAATATTTCTGAACTTCCTAAAATAAACAATTTAAGCTACTGCCTAATTCATTGCGGGTAAAGGCAGTCTTGATATGTAAATAAATCAGGGCTTCATAAACCCAGAGTTTGATGATCAAATAAAATTTCCAGTGTAGAAATCCTTTCCGTCTGTTTGCAAAATGCATTTTCCCTATAAATTCAAATTATAAAGCTCAGATATTTTGTCATTTCTTATCTTTTAATATTCTCATGAATAAAACAAAAGTAAAGCTTCTAACCTCTTGGAGATTATAAAGTAAAGTATTACTCCACACATATCACATTTACATGGTAGAAAAATACAAACTATTCAAGGTTAGTTTTTCACTTTTATTACTTCTTATTTAACTAGACCCCAAGTAGAAGCTGGCTCTTTCGAAGTATCTGTATAAAGTGACACTTCATTTTGTTTACTCAGATAAGGCTTTAAGAATCACCTTATACAATGTCTAAATCAAAGTAATCAACAGAAACTATTATTGTGATGATAATTTAGTTCATTGAACCAAACAAATGGTATTATAGTCCTACAAATTTGAAGACACAGCACAGCGGCAAACAACAACAAAACAATAGAATCATAGATTTTATTAATTGGTGTCAGGAGAGGTCTTCTAACTACTTTTTGTCCAATAGAAGAATCCCTTCTAAGGCATTTTGGAGAAACAAATATCTGCACTGTGCTTAAATAGCTGTTTGACTCAAGACCAGGATGGAATCAGAGAATCTGGTGTGGCTGCCTTCATTTTTTTAGGAAAGAGGGGCAGGTGAGGTGGTACCTTCAGAGACCAGGAGGTTTTGTCTTAGAAAAATTAAGAATTCCAGGAAAATACATACAAGTTCTGAAAATGAAGTTCGCAAACTTGCCACCGTGCACTTACATTGGCAGCACTGTACAAACAACTCAGTAAGGTTTCATAATCTTGGTGTATCTGCATTTGTGTCGATTTCTGGCAGTGTCTTGCTGAGTGGTGTTCATTATTGTTGCATGTTTTTGTGTGCCATTGCAAGAATGTTGGAGCTTGAATTAGAGCAATGAACAAACATTAAATTTCTTGTTAAATTTGACATGAGTGGAAATGAAATCAGGGACATGTTGGTCCAAGTTTATGGGGATAATGCCATGAAGAAAACGGCAGTGTTGAAATCAAGTAAACGTTTTTCTGAGAGGAGAGACAGTGTCACTGATGAAGAGAGGTCCGGGCAACCAGTAACAAGCAGAACTGACAAAAACATTGCAAGTATTTGTCGAATTGTGGTGAATCAAAATTATTGGTTGACTGTAAGAAGCATAGCAGACCAAGTAAACATCCATAGAGAAATATAAAAACCTTAACTGAAAACCTTGGCATGAAAAAGTGTGTGCAAAATGATCCTGAAGGAGCTCACCAATGAACAAAAGCAAAGGAGAATCTAAGTTTGCCAAGACCTTTTGAAGAAGCAAGACAATGTTTTAGCATCTGTTACACTGGTGATGAAACACAGGTGTACCAGTATGACCCTGAAACAAAGCATCAAAGTGCACAATGGAAGTCAGCCAATTCTCCATGACCAAAAAAGTTCATCAGTCCAAATCAAGAGTCCAAACGATGTTGCTAACCTTTTTTGATATCAGAGCGATTATTCATTATGAATTTGTACCACTGGACAAACAGTCAACCAAGTTGACTATTTTGAAGTGCTAAAAAGGCTGCATGAAAAAGTTAGATAAAAATGACCTGAACTTTTCATCAACAACTCATGGCTCTTGCATCATGATAATGCACCAACTCATACAGCACTGTCTGTTGGGAGTTTTTAGCCAGTACACAAATAATGTATTAGAACACCCTCCCTACTCACCTGATATGGCCCTCAAAGACTTTTTTCCTTACCTGAAGATAAAGGAAATATTGGAAGAAAGACCTTGTGGTGACATTCAGGACATCAAAGTTCATAGGATGACAGCTCTGATAGCCATTCCAGAAAAAGAGTTCCAAAATTGATTTGAAGGTTGGACTAAACACTGGCATCAGTGCATAGCTTCCCAAGGGGAGTACTTTGAAGGTGACCACAGTGATATTCAACAATGAGGTATATAGCATGTTTTCTAGGATGAGTTCATGAACTTAATTGTCAGACCTTGTATTTGTATTTTATAAAACTGTTTATTGGAAGAAAACAAATTAGTTCTCTCAGAAAACACAAATAAACCAAACAATTAGTATTAAGAGTAGAATTAAGTTAATAAAGATTATATTTATGTTTAACTTCATTAAAAACCTTTGCTTAATGTCAACAAGACTAATCTGGAACAGAATTATCAAAATTAAGTCCTTTATTTTACATGTATCATTACTCAGTTACTCCATCTTGCCTTTTACACAGCTCTGTGAGCCTGAGTAGCTGAAATTCACTTCTTTTGATCTGTTTTTATTCTCAAAATAGCTACTTTCTGTCCACTGCAACCCTCTTCCTAGAATAAAATTCCTCATAAGCAGCCTCAAACAGCAATTCAGTGCAACCCAATTTGTCTTTTATAGAGAATATGGTAAGTAGACTCTTAATTGTTTCACTTTCAGAATATTTCTGAATGCATAATTCAGCAGCCTAAATTTTTAAGAGAAATTTGAACCAAAAATAATAGCAACACATAATGAACACAATGAACACAATTCAGTTTTACCATATATAAAATTAATCTTCCCACCTGCTAGGCCAAATGAGCATACAATTTATAAAATTTCCAGCAAATTTTGGTCATGGACATTCCCTTTGTTATAAAGGAGAAGGAGAGAGAGCCAAAAAGTAAGGGGACTTATCCCTCTGGGGAACTTGAAAGGGCAGTAGACTTGGAGAGCTGTATTTTTCTGCCCAGCAATGTGGCACATCACACAGAGGCCTGGCCAATCACACAACATCATTCTATCAAGGTCCCTCTAACCCCTGCCTCACCTGTAACAACTACTATTCCAAGAAACTGATGACATGCCTCATGCACAGCAAATAAAGAGTCTCTCCTGTATAGCTTTTAGTAAGAAAATGCTCTCTTTTCACGGGGGTCCTTGACCCATGGCTACCAGAGGCCATGTCCCCTGCCCTTCTGCATAAGAAAGTAGGGACAAACAAAGGTCAGATGGGTGGAGAAGGATCTTGGCTGTGTCAGCTACCTTGTTCGAGTGGAGAAGACTGATTTTTACAGCACTTCCTTCAATTCCCTGAACTAACCCAGTTATGTGAGCCAAGAAATCCTTTTTTTTTTTTTTTTTTGAGTTAACAATTCTGCTACATGTAACCCAAAGAGTCCTACCTAATGTAAAGTTTCTAGAGTGATCTGGAAAAATACCTTTTGTATACTGGTTTAGACCAGAAGTCTCAAGCTGGCAGTAAATCCTACTTACACGAATGTTTAAACTGATTTAAATGTGAATGCCTTGGACATCTCTGTTCTCCAGTTTGCATAATCCCCAACACTTCCTATTGTTTTAGACTCTGTTGCTTCCCAAATGTAAATTACCTGCCTACACTTGAAGGCAAGGCTGCATTACTGCACAATAATGATGTGCCAATCACACTGTAGTCCAGGTGAATGCCACCACTCCCCCACAGCTGCCCCGTGCTTAGTCATTCATGTAGACAGACTACTGTGAAGCATGTGCCTTTGAGGTGGTAATCCTGCTTAACAGCACATGAGTTTAGTTCTCCTGGTTTAGACATTGTCCTTTCTAAAAACATGTTCTGGCACGATCATTCTCAGATCTTTTGCAGATTCACTTGTATGATGTATTGATCTAATTGTAAATCCTGGTAGAGAAATAAAGAAGGTTATATAGCTAGCTGACCTGCATCAAATCACTAGCTATTTTTTTTGGAGGGGAATATCCAAGGGAAGGAGATCGAGATTAAAAACAGCCTACACATCCAAAATACACTTTTGTCAGAAAAATAAAACTGCAAATGTGGAGTAAGTGGTAATTGATACATTTGGGATCATCATTTAAGCTTCTGTAAGCACCTGTGAGCATACTGGTCATTGGACTAGGAACACAAGCAAGAGGTCCAGAGGTCAAATACAGGCAGCAGAGCACTGCATTGGGCCAGCACTGTCTTTTCTTTCTTTCATCATCTTTTTTTTTTTCAATTTAATCTGATTATTTTTGGGTCCTGGGATGTGTGTTCCCCAATTCAAGCACACATACCACCACTCCCTATTACCCTCATTGGCTTACTTCAAATTAGCTGCCTGCCCTCTATGGAATTTTGAGTTTTGAAACCCCTGGTATAAACCAACTCAGATCAATGTTAGGAGAATAATACTATGATTTAAAAACTAAACTAAACTAAACATAACAATATGGACATAGAAATATCTTCCAGATTTTGAAACATTATAGGCAACCCCTCATACCGTCAACCACCTACAAAACAGTCTGAATATCTCTCCAAATCATTGATCCTATTTCTTAGGTTTTAAAATACGATAGAAAACAAGAATGTGGGGTGCTTTCTTCTCGGTCACATTGGCACAATCAGGACTACCACTTTGGATGTGTCATAAAAACCAGATCAACAACTGCCTGTCTTGAATCATGTGCAAATTCTCCTTGGAAACAGGGGCTAAGAAAAGAGGACCTTTGAGCTTCTTTCCAGCTCTGTGAGTCTCAGGGATTTGTTCACAGTTTTGTCCCAAATATTTTAAACCAAACTTTGCAAGAGGCAAACACATCATGGGGTACATAATCCAAACACTCTCCCTTGAAAGGATCCTCGAGATCTTAAGCAACTAAACAGCTTTATATCCATAAGATCATGGACCAAATCCAGGTCAAAGTGCTCTCTGAATGAGGCTGTTTATTATTTCCCAAGTTTCTGAAGAAACCATTTTGTCTTAGTATTAATAATAAGAAGCCCAAATCTGGAAACGTAATAGAAACACATGAAACTTCAATAGAAGAAAATGACCCCTTCTGAACATAATCCAGTTCTGAAATATGTTTCAGTTTGAAGTCCAGTATACTGTATTAAAAAAGTGAAGCCTGCATTTTTATCTTATTTACATTATGAAAAATGCATTTACTGTAGCGTTTCTGACAGATATTTTTTCTGTGACCCTTGAGAATAAACACTTAGATTCATTAAATACATAATCATTTTCAGATGACCATCTAAGGAGGCAACTAAAATGAAACTACAAAGTTTTATGCAATAATATGGAAAAATCCATTGTCTATGGAAATTTATTTGGGCACAATCCAGCATAAAGTCTGAACTGATTACTTTGCATTTCTTTTCTAAGGATACAAAAAGAAAACAGAAAATACTTTTCCCTAAAATTGTAACACTGAGTGCTCTGTCGGTAAATTAATCAACTACATTTTCAAAGCATACATTGTATTATATTAGAAGCCTGGTACTGTGTGCTATGTGAGTTACAGGGGGAAAAACTTACAATGCAAGGTAAAACCAAATAATTAAATTATCTTTAAATATATGAGCATGTGAGTGCATATTATGCCTATATAATCTTATAATTTACACATTAATCTATAACAAAAAAATCCACCCAATGGTGTATTTGTAAGTGTATCTTATACAGAGATGGAGGATTTGTAGAAAGTCCTTTACAAGAATCTCTCATTAGATGACTAAATAAAGAAGCTGTGATACGTATACACAATGGAATATTACTCAGCTGTAAGAAAAGATGAAATATTGCCATTTGTGACAAAATGGATGGACTGTGAGAACATCATGCTAAGCAAAATAAGCCAGACAGAAAAAACCAAGAGCCATTTGACTTCACTTATATGTGGAATATAAAACTGAAAGCAACAAAGAAACAAAAACTCATGGATACAGTCAATAGTTTAGTAGTTACCTGAGGGCAGGTGGGGAAGGGGTGGAGAGGAGGGAGGGGGAGTCAAATCTATGGTGATGGAAGGAGCACTACTGACTCTGGGTGGTGCACACATAATGCAACACATAGATGATGCACTGTAGAATTGTGCACCTGGGACCTATATAAGTTTCACTAACCAATGTCACCCCAATAACTGTAATAAAAAAATAAAATAAAAAGAATTTCTCACTAGAAAGGTAAAGTGAGAAAACTGTATTTTTGTGGGGATTCGATCCTTTTCCTTGCAAGGAAGAATGGAGTTTCTCTGCCCTCCAGCCATCTGAGCAGATAGAAACAGAAATCCAGGAATTCAGGCTAACAGAGATGACAGGCACAGAAGAATAGGAACAAAAGGGCCTACATTAAGAGGAGGAGTCCTGAAGAGCTCTGAGAGAGTAGGGGGTGGGAAATAGTGAAGGACAGGGTGGAGGGGAGGGCAGCAGGTAGTTGCCATGGGCATGGAGGATGCTGAGAGAAACAGCAATGGAGAAACAATATTTAAGATGTTTCCAACAAATTAGAAATGCACTTTTTAATGTAATTCGTGCATTTCCTTGAGAGCCTGAATGCAACCTGACCCCTATATCTTCAAAAGAGACTCTGTACACAGACTAGGCTGACCAGCGGTCCAGTTTTAAATGAGACAGGAAACAACAGGTGCTGTCCCGTTTCAAATGGTACATGTGATCAGCCTCGTCTCACTGGGCTAACTTCAAGGTGTCAGTAAGCTGACCACAGGTACCATTTGAAACAGGACAGTACCGTTGTTTTCTGTCCCATTTAACATGAGGCTTCTGGTCAGTTTAACACAGACTAGCCTCTTCGGCACTAGTTTGTATTTCTCTCTATACTTTCAGTCTCAAGATTACTTGCAGATAACACCTTCCAACTTGATTTCAATTTGGTGTGCAATGGAAGACATTTTCACATTCTTGGGAATGCAACCACACTTTCATTTCAATGGACAACAACCAAGGGGAGGGGAGACTGCCCTTTGGAGCTGAAAGGTAAATTAAAAATACATCTCTTGAAGTTGCTAATCACTCTTTGTTGTGCCTTTAGTTATGTCATAAACACACAATGATTTAATGAAATTTGAGAGGAGCTAAGAGTCTGAAGCATGAAGATGTGACTTGATTTGGATTACTCATAAAGAAATGAGGAGAAAGGATCAGAAAATGAAGCAGAATGTATGGGCCAGATCATTATCTAGCTGATCAGCTGAGTAATGTCAAGGGTTTCCTGCAAGCCATGGAGGGCCGCTGAAGGGTTTACACAGGTGGATGGTAGTCACTAGAGGAGACTAGTAGTCACTAGAGGAGAAAGTGGCAGAGGTGGGGAGGTGGGTGGCAGTCGGCTGGGAAGACGTCATGTGAGGCATCTTCAGGAAGCACACTGTAAAAAGTGTTTATGACACCTTACCAAGTTGTTTGTACAGTGCTGCCAACGTAAGCTCACAGTGCCAAGTTCATAAACTTAATTGTCAGATTTGGGGGATGAAAACAGCTCTGAGGGCCATTCCAGAAAAAGAGTTCCAAAACTGCTTTGAAGAGTGGGCTAGGTGTTGGCACCGGTGCATAGCTTCCCAAGGAGAGTACTTTAAAGGAGACCATGGATATTCACCAGTGAGGTATGCAGCACTTTTTCTAGGATGAGTTCATGAAATTAACTGTCCAACCTCATATGAATGCACACATCTTGGGTTTTAGTTAGTTTGTTTGTTTCTTCAAATAAATAAATACCCAGAAGTGGGATTACTGTGTCATTTGTCTCTTGTTATAGCCTTTGTTTTAAAGTCTATTTTGTCTGATGTAAGTATTGCTATCCGAGCTGACAGTCTTATGGGAGTTCTCTTGTACGTAACTAACTGCTTTTCTCTTGCTGCTTTTAAGATTCTCTTTGTATTTAACATTTGGCACTTTAATTATGTTGTGTGTTGGTGTGGGCCTCTTGAGTTTATCTTGTTTAGGATTGTGCTTCTTGGGCTTGAATATCCACTTCATTCACCAGGTTTGTAAAGTTTACATTATTATTTCTTCAAATAGGTTTTCAAGTCCTTGCTCTCTTTCTCTTCCTTCTAGTACCCCTATGATACAAATGTTGGTATCTTTGATGTTGTCTCAGAAGCCCCTTAAACTGTCCTCATTTTTTTGGATTCTTGTTTTCTTTTTGATGTTTTGATTGAGCGTTTTCTGCTACCTTATCTTCTAAATTGTTTATTTGATCCTCTGCTTCATCTAATCTACTGTTGACCCCTCTAATGTATTCTTCATTTTAGTTACTGCAGTCTTCATTTCTGACTGGTTCTTTTTTATGTTTTCTATCTCCATTTTTATATTTCCTATCTCTTTGTTGAAGTTCTCTCTGAGATCTTTGAAGATTCTTATAAACAGTGTTTTGAACTCTGTGTTTGGTAGATTGATTGTCTACATTATGTTTAGTTCTTTTTCTGGAGGTTTGTTCTATTCTTTCATTTGGGACATTTTTTTGTATCCCCATTTTGGCTTCCTCCCTGTGTTTTTTTGTCTGTATCAGATAGGGCTGCTATGCTTCCTGGGCTTAGTGGAGTGGCCTTATGTAGTACGTGTCCTGTGGGGCCTGCTGGCCCAGTCTACCTTGTTACCCAGTTGGGTGCTCCAGGTGTGTCTATTGTTTGTGTTGTGTGTGCCCTCCTGCTGTAGTTGAGCCTTGGTTGCTGTTTTCATATTAATGAGAGAGATTGACCCTCTGCCTCATTGGTTGCGAGGACTAGCTCTTTCTAGTGAAAGAGCTGTGGTGCAGAAGCCGACCTTATAGAGCAAGATTTACTTTAGCAGGGCTCTCTTGCCTGCTCAGTCTACCCTTTGAATGTGTCATTCTTGGAGATGGCTGGGTGATGTTCCCACTTGGTCTGAAGATAGCCACTGGGAGTGCCAGAGCCAGGCCCTCCTGACAGGGGACCTGTTTCAGGCCAAGTTCAGATGCAACTTGTGTCCTTTCTAGGGCCACCTCGCATGAGCCACAAAGAAATCCTTACGTCTTCCACCTGCACTGTGCTTGGTGGTACCTCAGGAGGCCAAGCCACAAAATAAGGCCAGCTGTCACTAGTGCCCAGCTTAGGGCTGCTCAACCAGACTTAACAGAACACATAGAAGCCATATGTTGCTTATTTGGGTTTTGTGAACCTTTGAGATTTTAGGAACGTCTGTAGCATGCTCTAAGGAAGGTCATTTGCAGGGGAAAGCCACTGGAAGCAGTTTACATGTGACTGAAAGTTGAGTGGGGTCTCAGAATCATCAGAGTGGAAGGAAAGAATGGTGTTAGCCAGGGTAATGGAGACATGGTGGCTGCCTGCCTCTGCATGCTAGAATAGAGAGGGTTCAACAAAGAAACGATGGCTCCTCCATTTGGAGAAATCTCCCCCTCCAGCCTTTGCTCTAAAACAAGACAACTCGGTTCCTCCTTGTATGTCCCTTTCAAGCTGCTGCCCCAGCACTGGAGCTCAGAGTGAGTCTATCAGTGAATAACCTGTGCATGAGCCCCTTAAGAGGAGCATGTGGGATTCCAATAGCCCTCCATCTTACTCAGTCACAATCTCCACTGGTTTTTCACTCCCCAGTGCTAAAACCCTGCAGAGACTGGTGTGGGGTTGGGACCCCTTGCTCCTCCAGGGGAGACCTCTGTGGCTGAGTTATTATTCCTCCTGGTTTTTAATGGTCACCCACAAGTATGGGACCAGCCTATTCCTCATTCCTACCCCTCCTACTAGTCTTGAGGTGGCTTCTTCTGTATGTCCTTAGTTGTAGGGCTTCATTTCAGCTAGACTTCAGGCGATTCTTAATGATAGTTGTTCTGTAATTTAGTTGTAATTTTGATGTGGTCGTTAGTATTTACCTACTCCACCATCTTGACTGGAAAATTTCTTTTTACTTACTAAAAGAAAGTTTTCTGTAAAATAGTATGCTGTGTCTCTTGATTGCATCATTTACTCTTACAGTGTTCTGTATAGTAACATGATGTACAGGCTATACCATAGAGCCTTGGTATACAGTAGGCAATACCATCAAGGTTTATATAAGTGTATTCTATGATGTTTGCAAAGCAATGAAACTAACGACCCATTTCACAGAACGCATCCTTGCCATTAAGTGGCACAACTGTAACATAAAAGTCTTAGAGATTAAGTTTACTGTGAGAGCTAATCAGAATAAAAAGATTAAGGTTAATATACAGATTAAGTTATATACATTAAATTACTCATTCTGATACTTTTCATTTGTTCTTATCTTAAAACCACATTTTTGTTGCTCACACTGCATGTGCTGAGTATCTTACAGGTGTAAATGTATCTCAGATTTACAATTCCTTCATTTGGAGTACCTTGATTTTCATTAATTATATAGTAAAATCCTTCAATGCACTGTTATACAATACTTACTACTAATTAAGATAATTAAAGTTAGAAGAGAAAATTAACAAAAATTCTGTATCATCCATTGAGAGAGAAGCAAAAGATATGCCTTTAACATCAGCATGTTAGTAGACGAATTGATACACAGAAAACAAACAAACAAAAAGGTCAGTCTTTTTAAGGGTTTCCTCCTGAAGGCAGCTATCAAAGCGAGAAAGTCTCTAAGACTTAGGGGACAAAAGAAAGTAAAAAGTTTTAGAGCAGTGGAATAGAACTCAGATATTTTCCTCACTTTCCTTTGATGCCTCATATCTGAAAACTCTTTTCAATTCCATATTTGGAACCCAAGGATCACAAAGGAATTGCAACCTGTAATAAGTGGCCAAACATATTTTATACAAAAAGTAACTTCAGGCTGTTGGAAGGCTTTTAAAATCTAAAGGAGAGAGAATAGGCGGCAACACTTCTCCCCAATTTATAGTTAGCTGACTGTTAAAAAAAGGAACAACAGAGGGCTTTGTGAGGTTGGGGAAAGGGAATTCCAGAGAATGCTGTTTGGAGCGGGTGGTTCCATAGACCTCTCTGGAGAGAATGCTGTGAACATGGTCCTCTGAATGCACAGGAAAGAGAAAAACTCTCCAGAACAAACTGGGACACAGCAGAATTAAAGTAAGCCATTTGAAAGCAATCCCCCAGATTCTTTCAAACAATAGGAATTGGTTCACTGATATGGCCCATTTGTTATTATGACCTTGTTGTTTTCAGGGTAGCATTATAGGACTTGTGGGAGCATATGCCATGGCAGTATTAGCTATTCCTTACAAAAAATGACAAGAGGAAAGAGCCCACTAATAATGAGATATTAATAACATTAAATGTTCTTGAGGTGAACAGGTGGTGAACCAGTCAGTCACATGTACTGATATCCACAGTGAGGATAACAAGACTCGAGGATGGGGGAGGACAAGCTGTTACTTCAAAAAGAAAACAGAGGTCATCATACAGGAAATTCCTCAGTTCCTCTCTCCACTCTAAATCTCCACCCCCACATATTTAAATTTATCTCTATTTAGCCTCATCACTTCCTCCTCTTCTCTAGTCCTAAAGAATTGGTCCTCCTACTATCCAAATCGAATCTCTTTTACCTGAACTGTAGATTGTATTCTCTCCTACCTCCATCACGACCTTTCCCACCATTTAACTCCTCCCCTGCATTTTTGACTCTATATTTATTGCTTCCTTCTTAGAAAATAAGGCTCAACTTTCCCTCATCATTGAAAACACTTCTATTTATTTTTGATTCTACAAGTAATTCATAATTTCATGAACATGTGCTTGTTAAAATTTTTAAGATTATATATAAATTAATTACATTTGAGTCTCCCTTGAATATAATTCCCCTCCCCCATCCTCAAACTTATACCACAGTTAATCACTGTTATCCCTTTTGCATGAATACTTCCAGACTTTGCTACATATAGTACTGTTTTATGTCTTCTTTTCTTTTTAAATAACTGGTTTAATATTCTGTGTTTTGTGGGGCAATTTGTTTTGTTCACTCAACCATATGTCTTACCACATGAGAAGGTCCACCTCATTCTTTTATACTCTAAGTCTGTATAATATTTCATAGTATAAATGCACAGCTTACTTAACCAAAGTACATTCGCATCTGTATGGAAAAGTTCCTCTTTCAGCAGACTCTCACTCTTGATAGTACCAAAATTTTATTTTGTCAGTTTAATGAGGGAAAGAATTCTCTCATATTTTTAATTTTCATTTATCTGATCACAACATGATTAAGCACATTTTCATCTTCATATTTCACCTTCATATTAAGCATACTTTCATGTTTATTGACTAATTATATTTCCTTTTCAGGGACCAGACTGTTCGTGTCCTTGGACTAATTTTGAATGGGTTGTTTGTCTCTTTTCTATTATTTGGGAGAAGTTATTTTCATGTTACAAATATTAATCCTATTATATGTTGCATAGTTTCTTCCAGACAGGAGCTTACCTTCTAATATTGTTTATGGTGGCTTTTGTTGTCCCAATTTACTTTGATCAAGTCAGATTGGTTTTTGCATTTTATGTTATTAAGAGAGCCTTCTGTTTCCAACATCATAAACATGTTTTCTCCATTTCCTTCTATTTATTGCTTTATTTTTTACAATTTGTTATTTAACTCATCTTACGTTTATTTTTTTGGTTAATGGCATGAATCAGAATCTAACTTTGTTTTTGCTAAGTTGATCACTAATTTTCCCAGCACCATTTGTTAAGTGACTAATCATTCTTCAACTCATTTAAAAATGCTAACTTTATCATAAATGAAATTTTCACATATATATGAGATTGTTTCTGAAATATCCATTCTACCCTATTAATTTCTTTGTCCAATATTATATTTCTGTGCCAATATTATACTATTTTAATTATCATAGATTTATAATATGGTTTGATATCTGGTAGGACAAGTCTCCACATCTTTGTTCTACAAAATTACCTTGGCTATTCTTACACATTTTCTTTTCCTTGTGAATTTTAAGATTAGTTTTGTCAAGTTCCAATTCTTCTAATTTATTTGACCACAGAACTCATTTTTCAAAGATCAGTGTTCAAAAGAACACACTTCAGTGATACATTGCCTTAGATTGTGTCTGGTCCAAAGATTTATTTTGTTTGGTCAGCATAGTGTTGACCCATTCATGTTTTTAAAAACATCTGACACCCATGTGAGAGCCAAAAGTAAATAATGAATGTGCAACAGGGTGTGTGTATGTGTGTGGTGGGGGTGTCTTTGCTTTCCCAAATGGCAACAACTGACTGGAGCCAAGTGGTGACTGCTCTTTTTATTTACATAGGCCCTCAGTCTAAGTTCTCCAGTTTCTGAACTTGGCCCATTTTGCTTATTTGTGCTATTTGCCTAGACCCTAGACAGCCTTTGCCTCTGAGAACCCTGCATTACAATAATACCCTCCTAAGCATCTTGTGTCCTTCTAATTCATCCTCTCTCTACACCGCCACATATAACTGGGCCACCACCCTGATTTAAATTATTTGGCAACTTCTGATTGCTTTTAGAATAAGATCCAGTTTTCTTTATAGGCCATATGAGGCTTTTCATAACCTGGAATACTTCTTATATGTTATTTCCCCTTATCTCCAAATTATCCATTCTTTAGCTATTTGTCCTATCTACAGGTCTCAATATGTTTGCTACATAGTCATCAATACTTGAATTTAAGATGTTCTCTGTGGAAGGCCAAGTCACCCCACCACCCATAATCCTCACCCTCCAACTCTCTGTCCCAACCAAATTTGTTCTTTCCTTACATGTGTTTGCTTGTATAATACCTATATCTCCAAGTCTCAGGCTCAATTCCATTACCACCTACTATTTACGGTGCTTTATGACTACTTCTCCACCATCACTCTCACCTTCCCACCACTTAGGCCCTCTTCCACTTATTATACCTTCCATTGAATCAATAAAGTACCAATTTTTGTGTCTATTTGACCCATAAAACTATGTTCTCCTTATGGACAGAAATTCTACTTAATTAATTCAGTATCTCCTAAGACTAAGGTAGGGTAACTAGAAGTATAGGGATTAAATAAAATCTGTGGAATAAAGGAGGAGAAGTTTGGGGAAAGGTAAGAAGGGAGAAAGGATTTAATGAATCAGTTATTGCTTCTACTCTTGGGAAGTTTAGAGCCATATAGAATTCTTCTCATTATTTAATACAGTAGCATAGTGAGCATGACGAAACAACTAAATCCTCAATGAGAGGGCAGAATTAACTTTTTTCTGTATCTTAACAAATAGTGTGGACACAATTAGATAATTCTTTCTTTGACACATGTATAAAAGTTGTGCAATACCACGATTTTTCTTGAAACTTAAAGTTAAGGTTTTAAAGGTTATTTTTGTCTTATAGCTCATATATTTTTAATTTTCATTTCTAAAATAATAAAGAAATTTTATGGTAACAAGTGATTAAGTATACAAATATTTGCTTTGAACACACTTATCATCAGTCTATAAATTTAAGATAATCTGTGTTCAAGAAAGACTTAAGAATGCTCTTTGGCACATACAAACATTCTGCTCCCATACTAAAGACTAATCAGCTATGTCAGTTTCATCAAAAATAAAACATAAAAAAATCTCAACAAGATGCCTAAACGCTATAATCACATTCATAGAACATTTTTAGTTGTACTCCTGAGTTGTGTTAGTCCAATTTTGGCATTTTTAGCATTCGTTTAGCAGACCTGTGCATGTATATATAAAACACAAAATTCCATTACTTCAACATTAAGGTTTCAAATTTAAACATACAGGAAACTGAGAAGTTATAGCCCTCATAACAACTTTAACTTACTCATTTTATATTTTCTACATGTGTGAAGTTTAGATACTAAAATGTGAAGCATTGAGTTGGAACACAAAAAGGACACATAAAATTCTCATCTTGCTTAGGATGTCTACTTCTATTTTCAAAGAACTAATACTAATATTATCTGTTTTCCATATATTTAATGGATATATGCACAAGGGAATTGGAACTGACTCTATTCCATTTAAACATTCAGGAGGTTTAGAAGTTGAATATTCATACTGCCTTAAAAACATTTCTACATTGCATTAAAAACTGCAATGCATTTTCAGTACATTTTTAATTCAGAAAATTAAAACAAAAATAGAGAGAGTATTTATTTCCAAAATAAGAGAAGTATAGGATAGTATTATGTATCTTGAAAATTCTGTAGTGTTTGAAAGAGCAAAAGAATTATACCCAACAGTCTTAGAACTTCTGTTCAATTCTATGTATTATTTTATTTCCCACCCAATCTCTTTTGATGCAGAAATTTTAGAAAGAATTCTGTCAACTTGGAAATAAGCACCCACCTCTCTTGAAGAGCATAATTTCTTTCACAAATGAGGGTGGGGGGAAATTATTTTGTTCTACTACTACTTAACTCAGCATATTAAGTTCAGAGTTATGCATTAAATAATTTCCCTATGAGCTGAGGCCAAGCACACATATTTCCACCCAAGGGAAAAAGCGTAGAGTGAATGAAAACAAAACTCAATAATGAAGGCCTTCAAGCAGGGGGCAGTCAGCCAAGCTAGAGTGTAAAGGTCCAACATGGTGTGTGGCTCTTATTTGAATACACAAGAAAGAACTACTAAATAGTTTCAGTACTGGGGCTTAATTTTGGGTTACAATGAACGACAAAAACTTTGGGCTGGAAAGACCAGTTTGGTTTGTCCTTCTGCTTTCAGGTAGGCTTACCCAAACTGTCCCAGACAGAGGAGAACTTGAACTATTTAGAGCCAGCCAAGAAAATACACAATTGCTCCTAATAACTCATTCTAGTATTAAATATCTCTGTCAAGAAATCTTCCCAATATCTCCAGTAAATCCTTTGTGCTGAAATTTAAACTGGAAAACTGGCCCCAGTGTGATTTTAACGTGTGGTCCCTTAACCTGGAGGTTATATTGTACCATAAAGGCTCATACAATAGGACCAATTCTCTATGTATTTTATAGCACTTTCCCAACAGTTACTTAAGAGTATCTGGGCCAAGAAAGTGCTACATATAGAAAATTTATGTCCTATTTTGTTACAGTATTTAGAATATCATCTCATCAATCTGGGTTTCTTTTCTTAAACATGGCCACAAGTCTAAGGCTAGCAAAGGAGCAGATTATAAAAGACCAGTCTTATATTTATATGTACTACACTGGTCAGTCAGTAATCAAACTGGCTTTTTCACATCATGGTTCATCAGCTCAACTATGCAATGATGTTAGTAAAATTATGTTTTGTATGATTTACTTAGCCTTACAGAAATGGCTTAAATTTGGCCATGCTGAAAACTGGCCAACCTAGCCATATATATTTACCCATAAGTCCATGCACACAGTACTAAACATTTCACCAAAATACCTAGTCAAAAATTAGTTGATGGCCAATTATTTATCCTTTTACTCATTTATTCCTTCATGCATTTATTCTAACATTTACAATTTCCCTTCTTCTACAGCACTATTCTAGGCAAAATATAACATAAATAAGTAAAATTCATGTGCTATACCAGAACATGTGCTATACCTGGGTCTATACTTGGTGGGAAGTCCTAGCCATAGGGTCTAGCCCAATCATTTGGGGTTATCATCAAATCAGATAAGGATATTGGAGAAGTGGCCATCTATGAGAATGTAAGCTGTCCAGTTGTATTGTCAGTGTTTCTTTGGAGGCTTTGAAGTGCAGGTTGCTAAGTTCAGATATATAAATTGCTCGCACAGTTTTGTCAAGGAAACTTTGCTTCAAGAACAGAAATCCTGCATTCTTTTCCCAGGCCATCTAAAATATGCTTTAAAGAGCCAAATAATTTTGAGCTAAGGAGCCCCAATATTCATCTTATTCTACTGAGTGATAGAAATATCATCAGTCTAAACATACTCAGCACTGTGCCTCTCATAAAAGAACTTTAAGCAACTTCAAAATACCAACAGTTAGTATGACACAATAAAATTGTCTAAATAGACTAATATGATCCAGTAGCTTCCATTTTCTTTCAAATAAGTAAAAAGTTAAAATATAATTACTCTGGTCAACAAAGCCATTATGCATGATTCCATAATTACATCAAGTTTTCTAAGGCAAGTAATAGTTTCCTTTTCACTACCTGTCAACCCTATGAAAGCACCCTGTAGTGCTTCCTACACAAGCTAGTGCTTACATATTTATTGCACTGCTGCTCTCTCAGTGAGAGCTGCAAAATCCAGATTGGTTTTACTTCCACTTGAATTCTTACATTACGAAATCAATCACCCTGAAAGGCTATTATACATAGGAATCCACGTACAGTGACTATCATTCGCAATCAGTCTGAAAAGCCACATCAAAGCCTGCTATTTCAAAAGCTATTCTTACTACAATTATGTACTGATAGAAGATTTAATAATAATAATAATTTTTAATGGGTAGGCTCAATTATTCATCAAGATTCACTTCTACCATCTTCATATCTTTTCTGATTCTATTGCCATACTAATACTCTTCATTTGCATTTCTTTTATTTCTTTTCTATAATTTCTCTGATTATAGAAATAGTACATAATTCCTGTAAAAAACACAAAGTAGATTAGAAAATCAAAGTCCTCCACAACCTTACTGCACAAAGATAACCCAGATTAACAAATACTGTGTATACGTCTACATTTTGCAATGTCTATGTGTCAAGGATGTTTTATTTCTTTTTTTCCTTCTGCTAAGTCCATTCCCCATCCCATTTTCTTCCTGGGGCCTCATTTTCCTCAACTCCTAGGATCTAAAGCATCCTACCCCACCTCCAGTAGTAGAACTGAGAGGAAATGAAAATAAAGGACCAGAAGAGGAATTTAAGAAGGTATAAGGTAAAAGAAAGAACAGAAGAGAAGGGTGCAAGAGGCTGCAGAGTTTGGGGAGATAATAAGCAATATCCTGAGAGAATCAAATAAAGTCCTTCCCATGAAGAAACCGATGAGGAATTAAACAGATCAGGGAGTCATACCAGACTGATATCTTTTGACCCCCTCATCAATCCTTTGCCACCCAGTAACAAAAGGCCATCTTTGAAAAACACAAATCAGGCCAATTTCTGAGCAATAATTCACCACATTGATATTTTGATTTTTCAACCTAGTAACTATCCATGGACAGCACAACTACTAACCTTAATTGGGTTGGTCACTATACCACCCAAGAAAGTTTAAATAATAATAATAGAAATAAAGCAAATCAAACCCATACTCTATACTTTTATGGAATATGTTTTAGAATAATTTTCATATCACTGGGCTATTCTAAGTATGTTTATTTAAAGAGTTTGAAATACTTAAAGAGATTATGATTTCCATTTGAAACATTTAATTGATTTCAGACTTGATATTAAATTGGAAGGTATGAGAGCATTTTATTTAAGTTTAGAAATAGTGTAAAAATGTTTAAGAGAAGTTCATTTACTATATGTATATATTTGATTATTATTTTTAAGTTGCTTACCACATGTATATGTTTGATTATTATCTTTTTAAGTTGATTAAGTGCTTAGAATGATTTGCTTGTTAGGTTCATAAGTATGTCCCACCAGGTAGCTGAGGTGCTTGAGAAATCATATACATTAAATATAAATGAGGATTAAAATATTTAAGAAAACTGAATTACCTAAATTGGAATCAGAATTAATTGTTTAGAGAAACTTCAACTCTTAAACTTGAATTAACCAAATGTTAATAAAATAATAAATGACAAAGACTGTTCTTATTTTTATATAACAGTTACTAGATTCAAAAATAGAATTATAAGATTTGTGGGTTGAAGTAGGTTTCTGAATGCACAGCTTTAATAGATTAAATATGAATTTAAAACCCAATTAAACATAAGAAGTTCTTGTAAAAATTCCCCTTGGGCAATAACATACTCAACTGAAAGTCAGCTCCAAGAAAGCAGGGACTTTCTCTGCTGTGTTTACACTAGTGTCCTTAGAGCCCAAAACAATGTCTGCCCATAGCAGCCAGTCAAAAATGAAGACATGCATGCAGGGCATTGAGCTGGGAATCCATTTGGAAAAATTTCCTCAACTTCGACTAGTTATCATTGTGCAAATCAAAAGAGAGCAGCCAATCACACCAACACTAATGAGAAAACTTGTGTTCTAGATTATTTGCAGATTTAAGGAAATTCAAATTTTGGAACAGGGTTATCAAGGAAGACTATGGATAACACAAATCAAGCCAATTTCTGAGCAATAATTCACGAAAGGATATTTTGATTTTTCAACCTAGTAACCATCCATGGACAGCACAACTACTAACCTTAATTGGGCACTATACCACCCAAGAAAGTTTAAATAATAATAATAGAAATAAAGCAAATCAAACCCATACTCTATACTTGTATGGAATATGTTTAAATAAGGATCTGTTACTTGACTGGTGGTTGCAGAGGGATTACAAGAAGAAAAGAAGCAGGAAGGAGGGAGTTAGGGGGGTACACTGTAGAGTCAGAAATAAAACTAACCTGTCTCAGGGTTCCCTCAGGATGATGCCCCACATGCTACTAAAACCAGAGTAGAAGCTTGGCCAGATGCAAGGTGTTAAACACTCAGAAAAGGTCAGAATGAGCATAATGTGGCAGTTTTAGATTTGGCTATGAAAAGCTTTAGGAAAAAAGTATGTTGATGAAAGGAATTTATGAACCATGAATATAGCACAAATCAAACCACAGAGCATTCTGGAAGAAATAGGGCCAAAGCGACAGAGGAGACAGTCACTTCCAAGACGTGAGCTGAGAAAAGAAGTCATTACAAGGAGCAGTGAGTAAAGAGAGGCAAGTCTGAGTAAATAATTGCCTTTTGTCTATTCATTTTTTATGTTGTGAGATTTGGTTTTTCTTGAAGGTACAGACTGAAGAGAACATCTTATAATGACAGCAAGAGAGTAAATGAAAGGTAGATAAGAACATCAAATGAGACAAGTGTCATTAAGGGAGAAATCTAAATCAATTTGATGAACACTACTAGACACTAGAGCACATTAATGAGCTAATGACAATGTTGAAAGATCTGTTCCTAGTATATAGTAGGTACTACTCTATGAGTGGGAGATACAGCAGTGACCAATACAGACATGTTCCCTGTCCACCTGGGGCTTACATTATAGTGAAAATAATTAGAATTTGAATTAATGTCGATTTAAAATATAAAATAAATGCTGTATATAATATAATGTAATGCATCGATAACCATAATAAAGAAAATAAAGCAAGGGGAGGAGACAGAATGAAAAGATTTTATAAGATGTTGGGGACAGGGAGGCACACATCAGAGAATTTGAGCTTGGCATTTTGAGCGTGGGAGAAAGCTAAGAAAGAAGAAATAGAAAGTGGGTTATCCTGAGAATTACTATCTCAGCCTTAGACAATGGCATGACAATTACCTCTAATTTCCCCACATGATGGCAGCCTTGATTTCTGAGACTGAGAAGTCTCAAATTTGTTTTCTACCCCTTCCCATCTCACTGACAGATGGCTGGATGTGTAAGGAGTTGTCATTACAGGTCCTCTGATGGCATTTCTAAGTAAATCAAGGTCCTCTGGACCCAAAATTTACAGTGTTTTTCATGACAGTTGACTACCTAAAAGTATGTGAAACATGTTTGGTGGTGTATTAGATATGTAAAGAAAGAACATAAGCTGGCTCTGATCAAGAGTCAATTACAACTGCACGTAGGAGATCGAAAGGGAAGAGACAGCAAAAACATGTTTATCTTTTCTCTAGCCTGAGTTAGAGGGTAAGAGTAACAAGTTAGAGAGGCCTTTCTACATGCCTTTCAAAATGAATAAATCCTTTGTCACTATGTGATTTACTTTAGACTTAGTGTTCAACTGCGTCTTAAATAATTCAGAGCAATTTCTTTTATTGGTTCTGTTTTAAAAGCTGAGCGATCATACCTCTTCCCTTCTGCGGCCATCGCTGAGGTTCCAGCAGCCAAAATGAAGTTTAACCCCTTTGTGGCTTCTGACTGGAGCGAGAACTGGAAAAGGCATTTCAATGCACCTTCCCACATCTGCAAGAAGATTATGTCTCCTCCTCTATCCAAAGAGCTGAGACAGAAGTACAATGTTCGATCCATGCCCATCCAAAAGGATGATGAAGTTCAGGTTGTTCGAGGACACTACAAAGGTCAGCAAATTGGCAAAGTAGTCCAGGGTTACAGGAAGAAATATGTCATCTACATTTAATGAGTGCAGTGGGAGAAGGCTAACGGCACAACTGTTCATGTGGGCATTCACCCCAGCAAGGTGGTTATCACTAGACTAAAGCTGGACAAAGACTGCAAAAAGGTCCTTGAACAGAAAGCCAAATCTCGCCAAGTAGGAAAGGAAACAGGCAAATATAAGGAAGAAACAATTGAGAAGATGCAGGAATAAAGTAATATTACATACAACTTTCATTAAAAACTGTTAAAATGAAAAAAAAAGATAAGCAATCATAGAATGAATTCAAACACTGACTCATCCAACAAAAAGTATATGATTACAACCAAATAAACTAGTTAGAACTTTTGTCCTAGAACTCAAAGAGCCCTCAGAAGTCTCTCTCCACTGAACACCAAATCCAGAAACCCAGAATACTCCAGGATCCCTGATGTAAGGTCATTTAGCCTTTGCTTGAAGACTTCCTGTGATAAAAAGCTCATTTCCTCACAAAACAGTCACTGCACTTTGGGTCAAGTTCAATTGCTGCACAGGCTTTGTGTATCCAGAACTCCAGGGCACAAATAAGAAACACAAATGGAACTCAAACCCTCCTCCATTATAATTTTAAGAAATATTTAATAATATTAACTTCAAAGTCATAATACAACTCTGTGAATACATATTTAAGTCCCTTTTCAGTAATAAAAAATGGCATCTACTAAAAATGAAATTCATCTAGAAAAATATCAAAAATTATAAAAATCATTGAAATATTTATTCCTAAGATTAAATATTGAGCAATCTTATACCAAAAAATCTTTATTTTAGTCAATGGCTAGAAAGTGATTTGAATACATTTACATCTTAAAATAATTTATTTATTTTTACTTAACACCTATACATTTGATTCATGAAATAAAGGATGAAATATATTCTCTCAAAGCATTGGCTTATGAGAAGTTGCAAAAACAGACTCAAGGGGAAAAAAAATAAATGAGAAAATCTAATAAAGCAAACCAAGTTAAACATTTCAAAGGTCACTTTAATTACTTTACAAAGCATCTATTCCGTAAACAAAGCTTTACTCCATAAGTCATACTGTCCCCTCCACCACCACACTGATTCTTAGAGGAAATGGCTAAAATCATTCAAAGGGGTTCCTTCCTCTGAATACTAATATTAAATACTCTTCTGTGAGCATGATGCAAAGCACACACATATGGATTTCTCCAAGACACAGACGTTCTCCACAGAACTTAAAAACTAACCTGCATAATTCATGTAAGTGCCACGTCTTCGAGGCAGTGAATCATTTCCTTTGCTTTAAAATATTTTCCACATCTCACACAGGTCCATCCCATTTTATTTTCTATTGAAAATGTTACCATTTATTTATAGTCAGCCACTTAAACTTTAATTATAATAATAAACTTGCATTTTTTTTCTTGAAGTTTGATCTCTGTCATGCAGGGTATTTGTTAGGCTTTGTACCTCAAACAAGGTATTGAGAGGTAGTTCCCAGGAATAGCATACACATGTTTAGAGATGAAGTGACAGCATGGAGCATCAGTCCCAGCTGGCAGCTGCATCAAGGCAGAGGGGAGACAAGTGTTGGTTGAGCCAGGTCCTAGGTATCTGGACCTGCACTCCAGCATACTCAGACTTGTGGAAATGTTGCCTGTGATGGCAAACCACATGTTGTCTGCTTCTCTCCCTTTAAAAATTGCCTTTGTGAGCAGCCGAGGCAGCAGTGAATGGAAATCAGATAACCTTCTCTCCTGGAAGTCATTGGGGAAGGGTCCTTTAGTGGAACAATATACCCCAGGCTTCAGTTCCGATAGGTAAGAAAGTCCTCACTCCACAGCAACACTTTGACAAGTCCACAGGGCTCTGCCTCACTCTCTCTGTGAACGTGTGTTGCTGCTCCCCACATTTTAATACCAAAATCTGTATTTGTCAGCTCAGGCTGTTACCATAAAATACCATAGACTGGATGGTTTAAACAGTTTATTTCTCATAGTACTGGAGGCTGGAAAGTTGAAGATCAAGATCTGGCAGGGTTCAGTTTCTGGGGAGAACTCCCTGCCTGGCTTATAGGTAGCTGCCTTCTCCCTGTGTTCTCACATGGCTGAGAGAGAGAGAGAGAGAGATCTCTTTCTCCCTCTTTTTAAAAGGCCATCGCCCTACTGGATTAGGGCCTCACTCTTATGACCTCATTTAACCTTAATTACCTCCTAAAGACCCTACCTCTAAATACAGTCAGCCACACTGGAGGTTAGAGCTTCAAAATAATGAATTTTGGAGTGGACACAGTTTAGTCCATAGCAAGTAGAAAAGAAATTGATTGAATGGAAACGCAGTAGCTTATTAAATCTTCAGGAAGTTTAGAGCACCAGGCTTAGAAAACAGACAGGACCAAAAAGAATCTAGATAGCCAGAACCATGCTCCAACCATGCCCAAGGCATGCCCAGAGCTATTCTGATGAGAATCCCACTCTTACAAGTGCTTCTGCTGAGCCTAACAGCCTCTGCTGCCTCAAAAGCCAAATGCTAGTGTCATGGGCACTGCCACCACCACCAGCCTAGATGTTCATTTCCCCTGCTTGTCAGTCCCAGTTCAACATCCCAGGCATCTGATTAAAGAAGCTTAGGTCAAAAACCAGCATCCTAGCTACAAAGGATGCTGGGAAAGCAAGACTTGGGCTTTTTCTTAGCTTCTTTAATGCAAAGCAGGCCCTACTTCCAACCAAGATTCATATAATACAGCATTTTCTAACATAGAAAAAAGGTTAAAATGCTAGATAGACACCCCTCCAAATGACAAATAACCATACAGTTATTATCTCCTATTACAAATGGTAAGTGTATATGTACATATGTGTGTGTGTGTGTGTGTGTGTGTGTGTGTATACATACACATATACATACATACATATATATGTACATTTTTTTAAAAACAAAACTTTCATGGAAAAGAAAACACCCTTCTTAAAGCCATGGACTCTAATATTGTCAATCTCTTCTATATCATTAAAAAATTCTGACCATGAACAAGTAAATTAATTTTATAACCTGCTAGATCATGAATCACAATATGAAAAGCACAGTACTAAGATTAAAGTCAGAGGAAATGGAAACTATTCAGGAAGTTATCCAATTATTAGGTGAGAAGGGATAAAGGCATGGACTTGGGCACTACTGTGGGAATAAAACACTGATGACAGATATGAAATGCTTTGAAGATGAAATATTGACAGGACTTCCTGATTAAAGAATGTTAGTTGGGTTTACAGAGAGAAAAAAGTTCAAATCCAAAATTTCTACCCAGATGAAAACTTATTTCTCAATTAGATTAAGTTCCTTCATTGAAAATGTGATTACATCATGAGTTTGCCTAACAAATTTTTAAACACCAACAGTAAAAAAATGACTTGAAAATTTGGACCAAGTAAGAAACCCTGGGTGAAAAAGTCAACACAAGAATCTAGGCCAAAAAATACCAAATTGATATCAGACATCTATATTGTACTGTCTTTCTGGGAAACAAAGTTTAGAGAAGAGAAAAATTCAAGAAAATTTTTAACCAAGGGGGGAAATGTGATACAGGAATGAAAAAAACAGAGGGAGTTCCCTGATGGTGTAGTGGCTTAAGGCTTCAGCACTGGCACTGTCAGCGTTGCGGCCTGGGTTCAATTCCCAGCCAGGGAGCTACCCACATACCAAAAAGCAAAAAAACAAAAAAACAAAAAAACAAAAAACAACAACAACAAAAAAGATTTTTCTTTTTTATGGTATGTCCAATATTTTTGGTATTCTTTACTGATATAAAGATACTCTGAAAACTTACAGATAAAAACTACCTAAATGAATTTATTCACCAAAGACTATAGAAAGAAGAGACATGGCAATTAGCCTTGTGAAACTTTTCCCAGAAATAATATGTCTATGGCATAGCAAAAAAAGGCAGGAGGGTGGATGCCATAAACTATAGATCAGCCAGATAGAAGTTGATCCTGATAATCTAAATAGACCAATCAATAGCAAAGAGATTGAAATGACTATCTATAATCTCCCAAAAGGCAAAAGCCCTGGACCAGATGGTTTCACCAACAAGTTCTACCAAACATTCAAAGAATTAACATCTATCCTCCTCAGACTTTTCCAAAAAACTGAAGAGGAAGCAATACTTCCTAACTCATTCTATGAGGCCAACATTACCCTAATACCAAAGCCTGGCAGAGACAACACAAAAAAAGAAAACTATAGACCAATATCTCTGATGAACACAGATGCAAAAATCCTAAACAAAATATTAGCAAATGGAATACAACAATGCATCAAAAAGATCATACATCATGATCAAGTAGGATTCATCCTGGGAGCACAAGGATGGTTCAACATATGAAAATCGATCAATGATACTCCACATAAACAAAATAAAAGATAAAGACCATACAGTCATATCAATTGATGCAGAAAAAGCTTTTGACAAGATACAACACCATTTATGATCAAAACACTAAATAAAATAGGTATAGAAGGAAAGTATCTCAACATAATAAAGGCCATATATGACAAGCCCTTGGCTAACATCATACTGAATGGGGAAAAGCTGAAGCCTATTCCCCTAAAATCAGGAACAAGACAGGGATGCCCCCTGTCACCACTGCTATTTAATACAGTACCGGAAGTTCTAGCCACAGCAATCAGGCAAGAGAAAGGAATAAAAGGTATTCAAACTGGGAAAGAAGAGGTCAAATTGTCACTATTTGCAGATGACATCATCTTTTATATAAAAAATTCCAAAGATTCCACCAGGAAACTATTAGAAACAATTAACGAATATAGTAAAGTTGCAGGATACAAAATCAATGTACAAAAATCAACAGCATTCCTATATACAAACAACGAATCCTCAGAAAAAGAAATAAGGGAGTCAATTCCCTTTGCTATCACAACAAAAAGAATGAAATACCTGGGAATTAACTTAACAAAGAACGTGACAGACTTATACATGGAAAACTATAAGACACTTTTGAAAGAAATTGAAACAGACATTAAAAGATGGAAAAATATCCCCTGTTCATGGATAGGAAGACTTAACATTATTAAAATGGCCATTCTGCCCAAAGCAATCTACAGATTTAATGCAATACCCATCAAAATCCCACAATCACACTTTCGTGAAATAGACAAAAGAATTATCAGATTTATATGGAACCACAAAAGACCTCAAATTGCCAAAGCAATACTACATAAAAAGAATAAGGCTGTTGGCATTACATTCCCTGACTTTAATTTATCTTACAAAGCATCAATAGTCAAAGCAGCTTGGTATTGGCATTAAAACAGAAATATAGACCGATGGAACAGAACTAAAAACCCAGAAATAAATTCACAAACTTATGGACAAATAATTTTTGATAAAGGAGCAAAAAACATGCAATGGGGAAAAGACAGTCTTTAGTAGGTGGTGCTGGGAAAACTGGAAAAACATATGCAAAAGAATGAACCTGAGCTGTGAACTCTCTCCATATACAAAAATTAACTCAAAATGGATTAAAGACCTTCATATCAGACCTGAAACAATAAACTGTATAGAAGAAAACATCGGTACTAAATGTATAGACCTAGGGCTCAAGGAAGACTTCATGAACCTGACCTCAAAGGCAAGGGAAGTAAAAGCAAAAATAAATGAATGGGACCATATTAAACTAAAAAGCTTCTGCACAGCAAAAGAAACCATCAACAAGGCAAAGAGACAGCCAACTGAATGGGGGAAAATATTTGCAAATAACATTGATAAGGGTCTAATATCTAAAATATATAAAGAACTAATAAGACTTAACAACAAAAAAACAAACAACCCAATTGAAAAGTGGGCAGAAGTACTAAACAGACACTTCTCCCACAAAGAAATACAAATGGCCAGCAGACATATGAAAAAATGCTCATCCTCATTAGCTATCAGGGAAATGCAAATCAAAACCACAATGAGATACCACCTCACACCTGTTAGAATGGCCGTTATCAACAAGACAAGGAACAACAAGTGCTGGAGAGGATGTGGAAAGAAAGGAACTCTGGTACACTGCTGGTGGGAGTGCAAACTGGTACAACCACTGTGGAAGGCAGTGTGGAGGGTCCTCAGAAAATTGGGAATGGAGCTACCATTTGACCCAGCAATCCCCCTTCTAGGGATTTACCCAAAAAACTTGAAAACCTTTGTCCACAAAGACTTACGTACCCCAATGTTCATCGCAGCGCTGTTCACAGTGGCCAAAACATGGAAACAACCAAAGGTCCCTGCGACAGATGACTGGATAAAGAAGCCGTGGTACATATACGAAATGGAATATTACTCAGCTATAAGAAAAGATGAAATATTGCCATTTGCAAAAAAATGGATGGACCTGGAGATCATCATGCTGAGTGAAATAAGCCAGACAGAAAAAACCAAAAACTGTATGACTTCACTCATATGCAGAATATAAAACTGAAAGCAACAAAGAGAAAAGAAATGAACAAACGAACAAATAACCCATGGATACAATCAATAGTTGAATGATTATTTGGGGACGAGTGGGTTAGGGAGGGGAGAAAGGGGAGGGGGTGGGAAGGAGGGAGGGGGAGCTAAATATATGGTGATGGAAAGAGAAGTCACATTAGATGGTGAACTTATTATACAACAAGTTGACAATGCACTGTAGAATTGTATGCCTGAAACCTATGTAAATCTTGCTAACAGATGTCACCCCAATAAGTCTAACAATAAAAATGAATTAAAAAGAAAAATATTGGGAATGGAGCTACCATTTGACCCAGCAATCCCCCTTCCGGGGATCTACCCAAAGAACTTGAAAACCTTTGTCCACAAAGACTTATGTACCCCAATGTTCATTGCAGCGCTGTTCACAGTGGCCAAAACATGGAAACAACCAAAGTGCCCTGCGACAGATGACTGGATAAAGAAGCCGTGGTACATATACACAATGGAATATTACTCAGCTGTAAGAAATATTGCCATTTGTGACAAAATGGATAGACCTGGAGATCATCATGCTAAGTGAAATAAGCCAGACAGAAAAAACAAAGAACTGCATGATTTCACTGATATGTGGAATATAAAACTGAAAGCAAAGAAAAAAAGAAATGAACAAACAAATAACCCATGGACACAATCAATAATTTAATGTTTATTTGGGGACGAGTGGGTTAGGGAGGGGAGAAAGGGGAGGGGGTGGGAGAGGAGGTGGGGAAGCTAAATATAAGGTGATAGAAAGAGAAGTCACATTAGATGGTGAACTTATTATACATCAAGTTGACAATGCACTGTAGAATTGTACGCCTGAAACCTATGTAATCCTTGCTAACAGATGTCACCCCAATAAGTCTAACAATAAAAATGAATTAAAAAAATAAAATAAAATAAAATAAAATAAAATCAGCCCCGTAGAATGGACTCTAATTAAAAAAAAAAAAAAAAAGAAGTTGATCCTGAGCAAAATCCCAGAAGAGATTATCATATGACTGGTTTATGTGCTACTTGGCTATGAGTATCATGAAGGAAAGAGCTATGGCTTATTCTTCTTTATGTATGTGGTACACAAACTACACACAAAGTCACATACTATATATTATACTTAAAAAATAATGGTGGAAATGAATTGGACTGAGTCAAGCAAGTTCATTAAGAATAAGACTTGTGAGCAAAATGTTGAAAAGCAAGCTGAAATAAATAGTAGAGTTGAATATAACTGTTAATCATTTCAAAGAGTTCTGATCAATATCTACTGACAAAGAGATCTTTAGTGGCATACAGATGCTTTGGTTTAATATTTTTACCAAACACTTAGGGAAATCAAGATTGTATGTACATCAAATGAACAAATGACTAGGTCTGGAAGGTAAAACTAATATACGAGTTAAGTGAATTGAGGGAGAGGTGAGTGAGAATGAGAACCAAAATTAATGATGACAACAACAAAGAAATATTCAATAATTACAACAGACAAACCAATTGCTTTAATATAGGATAGGGAAATGTAAAATGACTGAGACTTCTAATTTTCCCTCTTTTGGCTGGTCAGAAAGCTTGAAATCTCTTCTTCTAAAATCTAATTCAAAATTCTAGGTAAAATATAACCTTTTAAATGTATAACTAAATTTGAAAACAAAGTAAGGAAAATACCTAGAGAACACAATTTTAAAAAAAGTAAATGAAAATCAAAAAAGTTTATGAGCTAATCCTGGGGCAACCATAGGAATATGTGCTTAGGAAAAGAACACTGATATTAGTAACAACGGTTTAGACCAACATGAAGTAGGTAGCTAGAAACAAGATCCCTTTATAAACTCGCAACCATCACTAAAACGGCAAATAAAAAAATTTTCATATCTACCTATCAGCATAGGAAATGATAAGGAAATTTGTCTGTTTCTGCCTGAACTATGGTGGAAAAAGGAAAAGGCTTTCTTTAGCACTAGTAACCATTGGCCTACCCATGTGCATAACTGAAGTGTGAATGTATACTACCCACTGGTCTGCATATCTCAACAATTGAAACTAACATAAAAAGTGTTTTGAAGCTTATGATAACCCTGGAGCAACAGGCAGAAACAAAAATAAACTGAGTCTTTTGTGACATACCATTAACGCTGTAGTAGAGGATTGCAGCACACAAAGCCCCACTGAAGATAAGTTCACAATGCAAAACAACAAAATCCACAAGTATACAATCCAGCAGGAAAGAGTCAGCAGATATAACAAAGAGCAGTTCTAGGTCTATTAGAACTTTTGATATAAACACCATACAATATATATGTTTAAAATTATTAAGTACTTAAAACAAGTAATAAAAAAATAGCAAGACACTATGAAAAGTAAAAACAGATAGAAAGAAATGACCAAATAGAACTTTGAAATCATTGAAATTTTAAAAACTCAAAGTAAGGGCTAAACAGGTTAGACCTAAGTGAGGAAAGTCTTAGTGAACTAGAAGAGCTATCTGAAGAAATCACTTAAAATGCCACAAAGAGCAATGTAAAGATAAAAAAATACATTATTTTGAAAAAATCTAAGGAAATATCACTGAATGAAAAGGAAAATGTATGTTTAATATGAGTTACAAAAGTAGGTATTGAGAGAATGGAAGAGAAAAACTAGTCAAAGAAGGAATAGCTAATAATTTTTCAGAATTTATGACAGATGTGAATCCTTAGATTTAGGAAGCAAAATGAGCCATAAGTAGGAGATATAAAAATAAATCCACATGGAAACATATCATTGTGAAACCACAGAACACAAGCACAAAGTAAAACTCTTTAAAACAATGCAAGAAATTGGCTGAAAAAGACAAATTAAGAAAAAGCAGACTTCTCAAAAGCAAAAGTTAAAAGGTGACAGAATGTTATCTTCCAACTATTGAGGAAACATGACTGTCAATCAAGAATTCTATACTCAACTAATATGTAAATCAAGTGAAATAAATACTGAAAGAGTTAACAATTGAAAGACACACTCTGAAGGAGCTACCAAAAGATGTACTTCAGGAAGAGGAAAATTGAAACCAGAACAAAGTGAAAAAAGACACCAGTGAGCAAAGAAACTGGTAATATACAGGAAAAATCCAAACATTCTGATTTTTTTTCTATAAAATAACAATAATGATGACTAATTTGAGTAACATAAAAACAAGGTGGAATCAAAATATTTAACAATGACAACATAAAATGGGAGGAATGTGATTAGTTAATCATATAAATCAGGAGATTAGAAATATTAATTTTACTCTTTGAATTCAAGTATGCTTATAAAATATTAATGATAATCACTGAAAGAAAAGAAAGAAAATATAAAAATTTCAGATAAACAGTGGAGAAAATAAGAAAAAGTTGGTTAGCAAAACAGAAGTTAGGAAAAAAGGGGAAAATAAAAAGGCACAGAAAAAAACCCAGGATGAATAGAATATAAATATAGAAATATAACTGCAAACATCAGTAATCACTAAATTGATTAGAACTTGGATAAAAAAGTAAAAGTTATCCAACTGTCATTTACAAGGAGACACAGTGTTAAGAACGAGACATTTTAAAGTAATAATACTGAAAAAAATATTTTTATATATCTCAGTGTGGACATTCACACATTTTGATGTGGTTATATCAAGTTGTTTAATTACCACATGCTGGCTCAGACCCTTTGGTGTTGTTATGTAATATTCTGTACCTGTATTGTGGGCTTTAGATATGGGCCCAGATACATTTTTCATTTTAAATAAACTGTAGGATATAAAGAATTGTTACAGATATAATCAATTATGGCATAGGTATAAAAGGAAAGATTCTGGGGAAGATGAAGCAATTATAATCAGATTATATAACCTCCAAATACATAAGGCATAAATTGATAGAATTGCAAATAGAAATATACACATCTGCAAGTTTTTATATACGTCCTTTGGTTCTTGACAGATCAAAAAGAAAAGATATTCATATGAGTATAGCAAACTTTGGACCAAAAAGTCAGCAAGCTTGAACCAAAAGACAAATATGGACTCCTGCATGGAAGTTAATTAGCTATTAAAAGACTTTAAACAATATGAAATTGATCCTTGCAAATTGTGCATCAGGTGAAGAGACTGGTCAAATGACCTCTAAGATCTCAACTAACTCTGGGATTGTTTAGTCTAGTTTCAATAAATATTTCACTCAGAGACTTAAAATTGAGGCTGCCCCTGCCTTTTTTTTTTTTTTTTTCAAAACTGGGTAAAGCTCTAGGATGAGTTATAGCTTGAGGTATAAACCTCAACATTCCCACTGTATTCCACTTTGAGTTTAGTGTGGGGTGGGGATCACCAAGCTAAACCCAAAGAAAACTTCGTGGGTGTAGTCCAAAGGGAACCAAATCAAACGAACCAACAATTTTGCACAAATTCCCATGAGCCAAAACCGCTGAATTTCACTCAGCAACAAAGACCTATATTAGACCCTCCTCATCAACGGGAGCCAAATTTTCCTAAACCTCAGACATGTCAGATCACTGTTCAGTTTGAAAGATGAGTAAAAGGCTAGATTTTAAAAGAATTAACTTAAGACTATTCAAGTTCCTCTTACATTTTGGAGTCTTTCAACACAACATTTTGGAATCTTTACAATGGAATAAAATTAGAAGAAATAAATCATACAAAGCACCAGTAACTTCTGCCAGGAAGCAATATTTTCTCCTAGACATTCACCATGGGGGGGGGGAAAGTATTTGTGTTGATGTTCAACAAACAAATGAAAGCAGCATTCTAGAAGAAAAAATAAATAAATAACAAAGCACATGTTGAAATAATATAATGGACTAAATTTACAACTAACATCTTTGTAAAAACAGACTTGGCCCAAACATCAGTCTGTATATTCAATTACAATTCTACTGTTATAAAAACAGATAAGAACAGAAGGGAGGCATCGTTTAATAAGTTCATACAGTACCTACTTGCGTGGAAAACAGTGCTGTATGCACTGATGTATGACTTTACATTTGAAAATTTATGATATCTCAGTGTCCCTTTTTAGAGAGTTCAATTAATTTATTTACCTTATATCATTTTAAGGGAAGCATTAGGGAGGTTTTATCTTCACTGATGCTTACTTTACCACGAGGGGTGGGGCGCCTGGGAAGGATAATGGAGGGGAGAGGGCAGGAGGATGGAAGACAAATTAACAGAAGAGTCATCTGTCCTATGAGCTTCTAGATCCTTTGGCTTTTTCTTAAATTCCCTTAGGTTTTTGTGCATGTCATTCCATCTCCCTAGAATGTCATCCAGAATGCCCATGTTTCTGAATTTGAGATCAGTCTTATAATCAGTGCATAGATATCACATGGCAGGGTTTCTTTGCTTACATGAAAGTTATTAATAATTCAAAGGTATATCTAATAAGTTCTGGCACCTTAAATAAAGCACACACAGTTAGTTTTAATTCCCCAAGCAAACTATCAGTTCCTTGAGGGCAGACATGGCACCTTGATATTTGTCAGCAATTCCCACTGTACCTATCACATTGCTTTCAGTGGGTATGAACTGACTGGATTAGATTGGCCTTCAATCAATTTTTAATTCAATAAGATAAATAACTAGGAACAAAAAGAGAAATAAGACACCACCAACACAAAACCCACTGAAGCATATATAAAAATGTACGAAGGAAATGGGTCAGGTGTTTTTAATGGGCAGCTTGTGCTTATTGGTAGAGGAAGACAAGATGCACTTATCAATAAATACATTTATCTATGAACTAAAAGAGGGAGAATGCAATGTAATAGGCTCAGGAGAAATTATATTCCACCCTACTCCAACAACTTGACAAAGACTAGAAACAACCGGTCATTTAAGCAAGCAGCTTTGCTATTATAAAAAGGACAAGATAAGATGTAGTAGACGACATACGTAATAGATTAAGGTAGCTATAGAAATAAACACTACCATTCCATAAACTTGTATTTATTAATAAACCCTTTTTTCTTTTTCTTTCTTTTTTTGAGGGGGGTGGGGGGTAGTTCCCTGGCTGGGAATCGAAACCAGGCTGCGGCATTGAGAGCACCAAAGCCTAGCCACTATACCACCAGGCAACCTCTCCATAAACCCCTTTTTCTCCAAGTACCATTATATTAGGTAAGATGGGGAGTGGGAGGGGGAGTCCAGGTAGGGAATATAAAATTGAATAAAACACAACCCTTGTCCTTAGTACGTACATGATATAGACAGACAAATACAATATGATAAGGGGCACATATTAAGTACCATGGGTACAAAGGAGAGGATCTAAATATCTGAGAGAGCCTAAAAAAAGTTGTTAATAAATCACCTTTAAAACTCAAGACATTTTCATATAACACATATAACATTTGAGCCAATAAAATATAAATTTGAAGATCTGATTTGAACACAGTTACCATTACAATGTAAGATCTTCATAATATAACAAAGCTGTTTCTACATTTCAGAAGAATATACAATAAAAAAACAAAAGTCTTCACTGCTCTGTTTAAAACAGGCATGTCCAACCTGAGGCCCAGGATGGCTTTGAATGCGGCCCAACACAAATTCTTAAAATATTATGAGATGTTTCTTTTTGTTTTTTGTTTTTTTTTAAGCTCATCAGCTATCATTAGTGTATTTTATGTGTGGCCCAAGACAATTCTTCTTCCAATGTGGCGCAGGGAAACCAAAAGGTTGGATACTGCTGGTTTAAAACAAACTGTCAGTACAAGTACTTCATAACAGGAACTGTGCTGTTTGGACTTTTTTTTATTTTCTGGCCCAGTTCATACATATTCTCATGCACAAAAACAGCACCTGATGATGTACTTTTTCATGATACAAAAAGTAGAAGAGAACACTGTTTAAATCTAGAATGTTTCCTTGTCACCAAATAGTAATTGCCTTTTCATTTTTCTCTCTCAACTACCCCTTCTTCCAATACTCAAATCATTCAGCAAGAAACAAACAAACAAAAACCCAAGTCAAAATTCCACGTAGAATCTCAGGGAGTGAGGGAGGCAGATTAGCTCGATCTCATTTCCCATTTGAGAGTCAGAGTTTTCACCTTCCCAATTCCACAGAGAAATGGAGAAATCAGCTATTTCATCCATAGTTTCTGTAGACTGGAAATGCAATTTCTGGCTTTGTGACAAAGTCTGCTGTAACAAAGCCAATGGCATGCCCCATGGAATTCACTCCAATGAGATTTTAACTGTATTGGCATTATGTATAAATTCAAGGAAAAGTACATCTTGGGGAATGATGAACATAAGAAGAGCTACAAGTTTAGAAGCGTAGAGTTAGGAAAATTCATTACTCTTTTCTTTCAGAGAAACAAATATGTTCATGGAGGTGAAAAAATGAAGTTCTGTCATTCACTCATTCCACAGATTTCTATGAATAGTTACTACATACTGGGCACTGCTCGAGTTGCTGGGAATGCAGCAATAAACAAGATAGGAAAGGAACCTGTTCTCATGGAGGTATTCTAGGTAAAGGGAGAGACAGTAAGTGAGAAAGGAAAATATCAGAAAGTACATGTGCTATGAAAAGAATGAAAATAGGGTGATGTTCTAGAAAGTAACTATTAATAGATACATTATTTAGATTGAGAGGTCAGAGAAGGCCTCTCTGAGGAGGTAATATTTAGGTTAGAGATCTGAGTGACAAGGAAGAACACATAGAAATGCAATAATAGGCCCAAAGCAAGAACAACCTTGGCTTATTCTAGGAGGAAAAAGAAGGCCACTGTGGTTGAGGTAATGGAAAGGAAAAGGTAGGGCTGAGGGGCCAGGAGATGCCAATCATGTAGGGTTTTGTAAACAACGTAAGGGAATCTGGGTTTTATTCAAAGTTCAACAAAAAGACTTTGCAGTACTGTAAATGAGGGACTGATTGGATCTGATGAACATTTTAAAAAGCTCATTTTGGCTATTGAGTGGGCAAGAGAGCAATGGATTGGAGGGTTGTGGCAACACTCAGTAGAGTGGCAATAGTGAAGAAGAAAAATGGATCGATGTGGGAAATACTTGAGAATTCATTTGATAGGACTTGCTAATGGAAGATGAGGAAGAAAGCAATCAAGATTGACTGGAGCCATTCACTAAGATGAGGGCAACTGAAGGATTTAGATGAGGATCAAGAGTTCCTTAAAATATTTTACCTTTTAGATGACCATTAAATATCCAAGTGGAGATGTCAAGTACATGATCAGATGTAGAAGTCTGGAGTTCTGGGGATAAATTACAGCTAGAGGTACAGATTTGATAATCAATGACACAAAGATTGTATTTAGCCATGGGACAAAATGAGATTCCAAAGAAGATATCAAGAAGAGAAGAGTTGGTTAAGGATGAAGCCATCAGTGTTAAGAGCTAATGGAAAAGAGGAAGAGAAAAATACAAGGAATGGGAATAGGATGATGTGTGAGTGTATTTGGGTCCTCTGGGAAGGTGAAACCAAGATAAGATTAGACATACAGGAGATATACGAGGGCTGTCCAGAAAAAATCCAGCTATAAATGCCTCTATTTTTCATATTATATGGCTGGATACTTTCCAGACAGCCCTCGTATAAAAGAGGAAGGAGCAGAAATAAGTAAAGAGAGTTTCACAGATGTTATGTAGGTCTGACATGTATGAAAGGAGAGAGGGATGGGATGATTGAATGGGAAGAGCTTCAAACCACAGTTTGGTTCTACAGAAGACTTGGCTTGGCCAATGGGGACTTCCAGATCCAACATATGTATGAGAGAAATCTCATGCAGTGAAATAATGTCCTAGTTCTAGTAGCTTCAAGGCAAGAATAACCTTTGGTAGCAGATTCACAAGAAGGGGAACCTGAGTCGGATACCTCCATGTCCACAACAGTGTGATGTTATGAAAACCAGTAGTAAAAGAGTGTTTCAAAGAAGAGGAAGGAGTTAGCCCCATCAAATGGATGTCACTAATGACCTTAGCAAGAGCAGTCTAAGGAGAGCAGAGAAGTCAGAAGCCCAACTGGAAAGGGTCAAGGAACAAGTACAAAGTCAAAAAATGTAGACAAGAGGACAGATGATTCTTTTCAGGCAGTTGTGTTGGGAAAAGGGAGCACAGAAATGGGAAATAGCTGGAAAGAATATGGGTAAATGAAGGGCATTGTTTTAAGATAGGAGGTACCAGAACATACTGATGAGAAAAATCTCATAGATTTTAAAAATCAATGATGCTGTAAGAAGAAGGAAATTGTGAAGTGCAATATATTTGAGAAGGCATGAGAAAAAGGCCTCAGTGAACAAGTGGAAGGCTGGCCTTTGGTAGGGACAGGGAAACTCTGGCTGTGCAACAGGAAGGCAGCCACAGAGTTAGGAACAGAAGCAGGCTGGTAGATTTGGTGGTGGGAGAATGAGGTAGTATTGGTCTAATTGGGTCTTTTTACTCAGTGAAATATGAAGCAGCTGAAAGTGAAGTGAAGGGAAAGGAATACAATTAGCTTGAGGAGAATTAGATGGGGAAATTGTCATCTCTGAGAGTGAGAAAACAAACAGACTAGGAAATTGTATTAGGACTGTGAGGCTATATTGAGTAGCTATTTGAGGTATGTGAACGTGAGTTTATAGGGGACCAATCAACACAAGGTTTTTCTCCAGATATTCAGTGACCTAAGTGTAGACATGAAGTAGCTGGATGATTAGGTTTAACAAGAAAACGGGTTTCGCTAAGTATAAAACAGGGAGAGAGGTGGAAGGATTATGGTATTTCTTGGCCACAGATCCAACACTACCTGGGGCACAGCAGTTGTGAACAGACAAAACTTATGGTAATTACAGTGGTTGAATGGCTATACCTCCTTTAACTTTCCAATCCTCTAGAAAAACTTCTACTCCTACTCTCCTCCATTTGGGCAATCTCTGTACTTTTTCTGTGTTGCACATTTAACTCACAGATATTGAAATTTATAATGAGTACAACACGTAAATCTGCTGCATAGGTTTTTTTTTTGTTTTAGTTGACTTTAATGACAATTTTTTTAAAATTTTGTTCTTTTATAAAGAAAGTTAGATTTTAAAACATTGCTACACTTAAATATCCCTATTTGGATGACAGATGAAAGAGTCTTTTCATGAAAGTAAACAAAATAACTCCACACGACATCTTCTTAAGTCTCTGCCAGGAAGATGGAATAAATCTTACTTGGGAGAGTGTTTAGCTTAATCTGTCTAGATCTCAAATGTATGTAAAATGGTAGTTCTTTTAAGAAAAAGATATCACCAAACTAATTTTTTGGCAATTTGTCCTAAAAAGTAGGTGCAACCAGAATTTCTCTGTTTATTTGTGCAAATCTTTGAAAATGCACTTAAAATACACTCTATTCATGCAGAAGCATTGGACCAAAAAGATGCTATTTACACCAATCATGTGGTAAAACTAAAACTTTTTAATAAGCAGCTTTCTCTCAAGTCTTAAAGCTACAGTTTCTTTTTTTTTGTTTTGTTTTGTTTTTTTCAGAATGAATCTTAAATACAATAACAAGGTAAGGAGTTTGAGAAAATATAAATGATTGCTTGTGCTCATGGACTTGAATTTTTAGTCAAATGCCCTAGTTTGGCAGTTTAAGCCCATGGTAACACTGGATGGGGTTCCAGGCAAGAAGAGGAGGAAATTGCCAAGAAACTCTGGCCTTCTCCCATGACCCAACTGCCCACATTAGAAAAAATGACTGGGAAGCACATTTGTCAAGAACAAGACCTTCACTACAGAATCACCACCCAAAACCCAAACTATAAACAGCCACTCATTCAAATCTACTATTTTTAACAAGAACACCTGAATCATAAATGCATGGTTTTCTTCTTTGAGCTCCTAAAAATCAACTTCGGTTGTAAAATGTGTGTATACCTGAGACCAGTATAATTACAGGCTAACATTCTATGAAGTTTTTATGACCCAAGGATCCCATAGAAACTGTAACAGGGCTGCTTCTTTATTTTCAGTATTTTAGCATGAAGAAATGAAGCTACACTTTAGGAAGCTGCTGTGTTGGAAAAAATTTTAACTGCCAAATAAGTCATCCAGAAGCAGCAAACTGTAGCAACCAAGGGCACCTACAGTCCAGAATCAACATACTGCAGCTGCATTCAATAGCGGCAGCACAACACAAGGCCAAGAGGACGGAAAATGTGACAGGTTACACCACAGAGGAATATGGAGGACAATGAACAATGGATAATGAGTGGTGAACATGCAGGGTGGGGGCATAAGACATGTCCCCCAACACAGAGAAGACAACTAAATGATGACGACGTCAGTTCTGGAAACAAACTGACAGGACCAAAATTCTGTAAAAACGAGGCCATTGTGAGAAGTGAATACTGCTAATGTCAGGCTCTTAAGAAAAGAAAGAAGCTAAATTTGAGCCTTTGATGAGTTTGTATTTTAAAGAGATACATTGCGGTTGGCATAGACATTTTTCTAATAGACCCTGAGTATATTAAGTAAATTTCTTAACTTCCTATTCCTTAACATCAAAGAGTATCATTCTTTCAATCTTTCCTGGGTAAAAGAATCATTATCGTTTGAAGTGTTCAGATAAAAGGATTAGGTGGGGAGAGCACACTGGTAATAATTTGATCAATCCTGTCACCAACATGATTAATTTTAATACATTTTATTGTTGTGAATATTCCCCAAACAACAATGAAATACTTTATCACTCCTGGGTATAGCATGAAGTTTACGATCATGTAGCCTAGAGCCAGGCTTGAATTCTGGCTGTTATCACATACTAGCCCTGGGATCTTTGCAGGTCACTCAATGTTTCTGTGCTTTACTTTCACAGTACAGTTGAAGGAATTGAATTAGTTACTCCATAGAAAGCACTGTGTCAATGAGGGTCCAAACAGAAAACAGATGGTACACTCCATTCACTGGGGCCCTTTTTATAAAGCTGTGGGACATACAGGGGAGCCACAAAGAATAGTGCTGAAACCTTGGCCTAGGAGTAGTGGCTCTTTTATTGCTTCTGGGCCTGAAAGTACAAGGGGAAAGAAAGGTTTCTGGAACCCACAAGTTGAAAGAGCTATAGAGTAGGCTGCCTTTAGAAGGAACTCATCTTCATTCTGAAGAAAACAGCCAATCCAAGATGATCTTGCAGGGAGAAAGTAAGGGACAAAAATATTTTGACCTCATGTTCTCCTATATCTGCTGGATATAGGAGGGCAGGAAGCAGGCCTGCCAGGACAGAGAATAGGCAGAAAAGGGAAGACAGGAGGTCTGGAGAGGCAAATGATGAGATCCAGCTCACATACTTCAATGTACTGAAACCATCTGATGATTTTAAGCATCACAAAAACACACTGACTGTAATTAATGACATCATACTGATCAGTACCAATCATGAAGATTAACTTAGCTAAACTTCAGTTTAAGATTAATATAACCTATTTTCATCTTGACAGATCTGGAACCGGTGCCAGGAACTTTTATTTATTCAATTTATTATGACCTAGGAGAAGAGAATGAGAAAAGGGTATCACAGGAACCAACTGTAGCCTTTCTCAGATTGCCCCAAAAGAAGCTGCTATACTGTATTTTGTAACTAGGCCAAACCCATAAAGAGAGGTGAGGTAGGGGACATGTCTGGGACATACTCTATACAGCCTTGGCGTCCTACAACGGAACAAATGGACAGTCAGGAGGGAGAAGTGGAGAACTGTAGATAATCTCACTGTTTATTTATTGTGAATAAAGACTATCTAATTCTGAAATATATTCACTGTAGAAAGTACTTGGAATAGCAATATGAAACCTGTTTTCTTATCTCATCACTTAGAAATACAAGGATTGTATGGAAAAAAATTAAGGCATATATGCCTCTATTTTTCATATTACATGGCTGCATACTTTCTGGAAGCCCTTGTGTATACAGAAAAAGGTATGAAAATTTTGAAATTATGAAAAAGTTGATTTTAAAGCACAAAATGTATGAATAAATCAACATTAGATCATGAAACACTGCTGTTTAATAATAATGAATGTTTCATATACATTTGGTCACAAAGCCAAACATAGTGTAAGGTGCCTTTTTAAATTTTATTAACAAATCTTATTTTTATTACCAATTAATTCAAAGTACAAGAACATGTGTGACATTTGTAAATGGGGAAAGTCAAAACATTTCTTAGTATTTATGTAATTAGAATATTATTAAATTTTTACTAGAATAAACTTTATAATGTAACATTTACTAATATAGTGACATAAACTAAGATAATACTTCCTTTTAATCTACATGCCAAATGATTACATAATTTAAAACATCTCCAAGGGGGTTTTCAATAATATATTATGGTGAAAGAGTGAGTGAATCTAAAAGAATGAAAAACACTGATACAAGGTAATGATGTAACTGAGACCAGAGAAAGAGAGGCCAGTTCTGAAAAGTCTTGCATGTGAGGCCTCGAATTGAGGCTTAAACTTCATTCCACAGATAACAGTAAGTAAGTCACTGAAGGTTGTCAGCTGGGAAGGAACACAATTGGGTGCAATAGTTTAAAAATTAACGAGGACTGCAAAAGCACCTGTGGCAGTGAGCATCTCGCGCAGGAGGCCCGCTGGAGAAGCAGATGCTCGGGAACCACCGACGTCAGATGGGGGGGCAGGATGGGCAGACGGGGGCAGACAAGAGACAGTGAGGGAGAGGGAAAGAGGAGAAGGAAGGCAGGGGAAACGGACTGAAAAGGAAGAACAGACAGGTCTGGTTATTGACTAAATGCGGAAGACAAGGGTAAAGGAGAGCTCAAGAAAGCTGGAAAGCAAAAATACTTCATGCCACCAACAGGAGGATGAGCAAGAGCAGCAAACTGCCTTAAGCTGATAACGAACGAAGGGACAAGACAGCACCATCCAGAAGGAAGCGGGCACAGGCAGAGGAAAACACAGGGACACAGGAAATTCCCTGATAGAAATGTGAGCTTCAGTGAAGGAAATACACAGCTGAGACGACAGCGATGAGAGCTGGAAGGAGAGTTGCCAGAGAAAATACAGGACAGTCAGTTAAATTTGAATTTCTGATAAATGGTAAATCATTTTTGAGTGCAAGTATGACCCATGCAACATTTGGGATATAGTTATACTACAAATTCATTCATTGTTTATCTGAAATTCAGATTTAACTAGGTGTCCTACATTTTCATTTGTTAAATTGACAACCATAGCTGGAAGAAAGTGAATTAGGAGATGAGTGTCTGAAAGAGTCGGACTGACCTGGAGACAAAGGCCTAAATGGTCAATTTGGTAAAGAGATACTCAAACTTAAAACTGAAGAAAAATGAGTCTTTCTATGCTCAACTTTTTAAAACGACCAATTTCCCCTAAAGTACCTGTTGCTATTCTTTTCATAACATGGTGGCCATATCGAGACCGGATGCACTAGTTTCGTTCAAGGTCACTGTAATGGATCATTCAGAATCATGCTCAGGAAGATTTTATTGAGGAAGTTTCACACTCACATTTTTGTCAATACTTCTAATCTTGGAGAGGGTGAAAACTTCAGGTAAATTACCAAACTACTTTTTCAATATATTAAAATTGTGATATTTAACTCTTTGTATTGAGTATTGGGACATGTTTACAGTTCAAATAAAATGTTGTGTGTTTTTATATCTAACAAATAAGAATGATGGTTATCACTGAGATATTTCCAAACCCCTGTTCATTACTTACTTTGTCAAGTAATCACTAAGGAGAAATACAGGGTGTCCCAAAAAATGTATACATGTTTTAACAGCTGACAACTCACATAATTTTCTCTCCTTTTCAGGTTTAACCAATTTGAAATAATGAGTGAAGTCAGGTGAACACAGAATACCCTCCATGTTCACCACATCTCATGCCACTAGACTTTTTTTTTTTTTTTTTTTAATAGTATGTGGGTAGTTCCCTGGCTGGGAACCGAACCCAGCCCGCAGCATTGACAGCGCCAGCACTGAAGCTTTAAGCCACTACACCACCAGGGAACTCCCTAGACTTTTTTTTTTAATGGGGATACATAAAAGATAACATTTACGGTACAAAACTGCAATTGTCAATGAATTGAAAGCAGCCATTGAACAAGAATGCACACAAATACGGAACAGAATAATTGTTAATGTTTGAGATTCCATTGCTTTGTGTTGCTCTCTGGACCAGAATGGTTATCAGTTTGAAAACAGGCATTGACAAAAAAAAAAAAAAAAAAAAGACTCATTTCTATAGATTCTTTTAAATTTTGAAAATAAACTGTATGTTAATACATACTAACTTTATAATCATTCAAAGTGTGTTTACATTTTGGAGGGCACCCTGTATTTTTTACCACATCTACACTTTCACAAATTTACTTGAGGTTCCGTAGCATACAACCCTGTTGTATTCTTACTGCCCCTTAAAGGATTTGTGAGATGAAACAGAACAGTTACATTCAATATTTTTTTCACGAGCTAAGAGTATACTGTACTTAATATATATAAACCTCACTTTTAGAAGTGACACACAATGTACCTGCTCGTTAGGACAGAAATGAAGTAGCTTGTCATCATTAAAAGGAATAACTATCATAAATAAATCTCATCTATCAATGTACTTAGTGAAGAATGGCAGAAGTAACAGAGTGGCTCATGAAAAAGCAATGGTCACACACAGGATCAGTGTAGAGTCTCACCACCCAGATCAACACATACTTATGACCCAGAAAGTCAGCACATGCCAGGACTCTGAGAAGACCCACCAGGAAGCACTTTATAGCATATCTGAGGCCTTAGGCAAGAGAAGGAAGGGAGCTCTTAAGGGCAACAAACCAGCACAAATCAGAGATGCTAAGTCTTTCCTAACTTGAGTAACATGGTCTTCAAACTCAATGACCAATGTTTGCTGTATGTCTTGGGAGATATTAAATTATGAAGCACAGACTCTCAGTTGTCTTCCAATAGTCGTTCTCCCCATCTCAGTTGGTGACCAAATCCCAAACTTCAGTTGGGCATCCAATGAAAAGAAGTACTGGCACCTCAGAGATATTGCAGGTTTGGTTTCAGACCACGGCTACAAAGGTAGCATCGCAATAAAGTGAGTCATAATCTTTTTGCTGGTAGAGGGTCTTACATTTAATATGTAAAAAATGCAACATCTGTGAAGTGACATAAATTGAAGTGCAATAAAATGAAGTATGTCTGTACATTTCTCTGCCTCACTTACTACTTAGTGTGGCCATGTGACTAAGGTATGGCTGCAACCATCTCCTTCCTACTCTAGCCTTCCTGCTGCCCAGAAAGTGTATCTTTGGGCTGAAGTTCAAGCAGCCATCCTGCACCACAATGTGATGTGAATGATGCAACAACAAGAAAGAAGGAGCCTGGGCCTCCAGTGGCCATGGCGCTGCTAATGCAACCTTGGATTGCCTACTTCCAGGATTCCTTTATGTGAGATAATAAGTGATTATATCGTTAAGCCACCATTATTTTTTTCTGTTACAGATGAATCGACACCTCATTGACTCAACTAAAATGTATGTATTAATACATGTATGTAAAAAATCTCAATGGAAACTTAATGCATGTTAGTTCTTCTTTATCTAGTACTATAATATTTTAATACAATCAACCTCCCATTATGAAATAGGTGAGTTAATTATTAGATACCACAGAAAGACAGAGCCAAAATGTGAATAAATCCTACTCCATTCTTTAATTTCTATCGTCACCCCTGGAAGTTCTCAACCCTTAAATATCTCATAGTTATCTTCAGATTGATTTGGCTTTGTTTACTTTACCTGTTTGCACAAGACAGAGGTTTATCTGGCCAGCTTGCTTTCTTATCCCTCTTCTTCTGGCTTCACCAACATCCTTTCCTTTGGTGGAACCTCTCCCATCTCCAAATGGTACAGGTAAAACTATCCATCAGGTTGGGGAGATCTAGGCAAAGAGAGCACTCCAACTTCTAGTGATAGTGATTGGGGTGGGCATGTGACTCCACAATCCTCATTTGGATACTCTACTTAAGTTGGTAGGAAAGATAAACGCCCTGTTTTGATGGTTGTGATTCTGTAAGTCTGTAAACTTGGAGCTGCCAGCCATGTGGAGGAAAATGAGACTGAAGTCAACACATTTCTAGACTTTCTAGTAATGTAAGCCAGTAAATCCCTTTTCTTTGAGTTGAGGTTCATTGTTACCTCTTGTTACTGAGAAAATTCCGAAGATTAATATTGGACTGGTCATTTTTCCATGTGAGTTAGCAGATTCAATGTCATAGCAAGGATAAAATCGACTGGGGAACTACAGAATCAATAACTTTTTAGTATTTTTTTAGTATCTTAAGTTTTTTATTCATATCACACATATATTATAATAAATGGATATGTCCAAATTGTAACAATAATCCTGATTTTTGTCTCAGCGAAAAGAAAACTTGGTCTCATGATAAAATAATCAAAATTAAATCAAAAGTGAAAGGAATATTGATTTTCAAAGGTCCTAGTGGCTAAGAGTAAACACAAGTTGGTAAATATACATTTGAAGTTCTACAAAGTAATGAATATTTTGTCTACAAATAAGAATAATTCTTAAAACAACTGGCTGTATAAGCAAAATCAAAATGAAAATACAGACACTCCAAGTGAAAACATACTATACTTCCATTATCATTTAGACTGAGGCAAAACAGTGTCTCATAGGAGATAAATATTCTTAACAAGTAAAGAAAGAATTAAGCCACTGGGGTTTTCTTTTTATTTCAACTGTTTAAGCTTTTACAACAAAGTTTTTAGTGTTCTGAAAGTCTTTTACAGCTCTAAATATGCAACAATTATATGAACAACACAATTTAATTAGAATGCATTGAGTGTGTGGCTCTATAATGGGAATTTCATTAATTAAAGTAGATAGAAATACAAAAGCATTAGCTGTAAACAACTTGAGGAATTGAGAATCTAGTTTGTCTATTGCACAGCAAAGAAAAATACATTGCAGTTATGAATAACTGGTTTGCATAGCAACTGCATGCTTAGCTCATACTTTCACACTTCATTCATTCCACAAATATTCACTGGGCATTTATGATGAGCCACCACCATTATAGGTGCTTGGGAAGCATCCATGAATGGAACAGAAAAAGATTCCTATTCTTGTGACTCTGGCATTCTTGCAGAGGAGACGGATAATGTACAGTAGACACAGTGCATAAGTAAATCATTAGGTGATGAACTTATTATACATCAAGTTGACAATGCACTGTAGAACTGTTGCCTGAAACCTATGTAATCCTTGATAACAGATGTCACCCCAATAAGTCTAACAATAAAAATGAATTTAAAAAAATAAGTAAATCATACATCAGAAGTTGATAAGTACAGTGAGAAAAAAATCAGAGAGTAAGGCAGTGGGATCAGCAGTAGGGGAGAAGATGGTGGTCAGGGTGTGTGCCTCATTAAGAGGGTGAGTTTTCCACAAAGACTTTAAAGAGATGACAGTGTGAGCTATGTGAGTATCTGGGGAAGAGCATTTCAGGTAGAAAAAAACCAGCCAGACAAAAACCTTAACCTAAAGAGTTCTGGAGTGCTGAAACATGAAGCAAAGTGAGCAAAGGGGCGAATATTAGGAGAGAAAAAAAGTACGATAAGGTAAGGGCTTCTTGGTTGATAAGGGGGAAGCAGACCATGGCAAGCCTTTTTGACAGGAGTAGGTACATTTGTGGGCCCAGTGCACAATAAAAATGCAGGGCCCCTTGTTTCAAAAGAGGGAAAAGGCTCTCAAAGATATTAAAATATAAAGCTTTTATACTTTAAAAATATTTTAGTACTTATAATACGGGAATTACTTATAATTAGAGGGATAACAGTATTATGTGAATAATGAAAAACTTTCAAATTACAAAAAATATATTGGTCTTATAATTTTATATAACAAAAATAATGGCATTTTATTAATATGTCTTGATTTATCATACCATTTTATTGGTTTGCTTTTCTACATAGTCATTTATTAGATCACCAAGATGTTTATGTTTAGCCACTTCCTTTTCAATCAACATAATTGAAAGCTCTCAGCAAATGCAAGATAACAAACATTTTTTTCAGTAATTTTTAATTTTGAGAAAGATCTCTTTGCTGATACAACTGTTAAAGGAGCTATGAAGAGTATTTTAGAGGCTATGACAACACTGAGATAAATTTCTGATGAATTATGTTAAAATACAAATGTTAGTATATGGAAGTCGACAAATCTTACAAAACATTTTCTCTAAAAAGATTTAAGTCTTCCTATAACTCAGTTTCATGTAAGCTTGAATTTAATTTTAAATGCAAATATATACAATGCATTTCAATGTTTCCTCTGACATCTCTGGTAACTTCTAGAGGTTGAACAAGAAACTGAACGTAGCTTCATGATTCGCACATAATTCACCACACTTGTTAATGCCCTCTATCACTTTTCTGTCTACAAGGAAAAATTAATTTTACATTTGTCTTCCTCATTAATTGGAAGCTTCTGAAACTTCATGTGAAAATAGTGTCCTTCTCCGTTGAATGTGATAATCTTTAATTTCTATCTCTAAGCGTGTGGATATTTGCTTTATAATGTTGCAACAGTTCACAAAACTGGAAACTCTAATCTCTTTGAAGAATTCTAACAGCTGTCTGATATGCTTTATAGCAATGTCTACATGTTTGCTTTTATTCTGTCATAACTTACTGATAGAGATTGCTGCCTGTCTGGGTGCTCAGGCAGAGTTAACATCAGCCGCCTCCCTGTGGGACCGGCTCTGTGGACAGCCAGCCTGGTGCTGCCCCCTTGGGAAGCCCCTACTCTCTCTCCTGGCCCTGCTGCCATAGTCACCACCGCTTAACCAGGTCCAAGTCCCAGTATGCCTGCCCCTCATGGTCCCACAGTGCCCTGGACTGTCCCCAGCTGTGCAGTGCACAGCTGACCAAACCCTATTGCATGGACGCTGCCTGAGCCTCTGCGTGTTTACAAAGTGCTGCTGGACCACAGCCATATGTACATGCTGATGCTCCAGAGAGCTCCTCTCTCTGTGAATATACCCCTTGGTCCCATTGGACTTCACTTATAAAATGCAAGTGCAAAGACAAAATTATTAAGAAGTTCAAAACTACAACAGGAGAGGATCAAACCAAGGATAAGACCCTTTTTGGTGCAGGGCACTGAGAGCCTGTTCAGCCCAGGACTATGTCACTGGAGATACTTCTAGGTCATTGCAAAGAGTTGGGTTTTCTCTCTAAATGAAATAGGGAGTTGATGAAGGGTTTTGAACAGGGAAATGACATATGCTTCACTTGTGGTTACTAGTGAAGAATATGGATTTTGCATTTCACACTAGACTCAGTATACTCCTCTGATTCAAACATCAAGCTTGATTTCGACAACCATAATTTTGCTTTTGGACATTCAATATACTAAAAAGTAATTTCTAAATAAAATCACACTGTACAACCTGCATGTATACACTTTTTATTTGTCAACCTACCTCAATAAAACTGAGAGCGGGGGAAGTAATTTCTAAATCTTTATTCAGGCCAACATTAGGTTAAAACAAAGCAAATCAAGTCTACTTATACAGTGACCCCACTTAAGCAGATGAATTTGGTTGTAATGAACAAAAACGAAGGGTTTGCAAGGAAGGTAACGGTAAGAATATGAGGACATACAGAGAGAGGGATGTCCACCAGGCCCCTACATCTTGCAGGACCTTCTCATTTGTCTTCATCTAGGAAACCCCGTCTGCTGATATGTAACTGTCACCCCCTTGCAGTCCACAGGGATCCCTCCAGACTCTCATTTCACTACCTGATTGCCTTTCAGCTCCTGTTCCTGCTGCCCGCAGTCTGTTTTGTCCAAATTTTCCCCGGTCACATAGCCAAGAGTGAGACTCTCAGGCCTTGGCTCACTTCTCTCTGGGCAGTATTTTTAGCCCCACATCCACCCACTAAGCCATGGGCAGTTTTCACATTGCTGCCCCTGACATAGATTCTTTCTTCTGATCCCATCAGTCATGGCTGCAGGTCAGTGTCATAGGGTCACACAGAGTTCCCTAGGGTCACTCCAGTACCCACTGGAAACTCAGGGTGGGACAGTTTTCCTTAACCAGTTTTACAATCTGTAGGCGTGGTAGGCATGGAAATAACATAACTGAACCCTGGCCCAAAATGTCTCCTAACACACGGCTTAATATCTTTCATGCCAGTGTAAGTTCAGTCCCTGAAATTCCACCAGTCTTAGCCTAATTTTGGTAAACAACGACTTTTTTATTATACAACAAACTTTACTTTAAGGAAGTTAAGACTTACTTGCAGTACCTGATATATAGCTAGCACTCAATAAAAGCTGGCTAAACAAGTGATGAGAAGGTTTAATTTATCTAATTGTTTTCTTCTGAGAATAGCTACAGTGGATAAAGTTATTTTACAGATAAAAATAAGAGATGCTGTTTACAGCACATGGAAATTTCACAGAACACGGACAAGGGTATAAATCGCTGAAGTACCACACAGAGATCATGGCATCTGGAACATAGGAAGAAAAAATTCCAGGAGGTGGGAAGTAAAAGGAAATTCCTCTCACTTTCCACATCTCATCCCCCAACACTGACCAAGGCAAGAAAAAAAAATCTCAGTTTTTGCCTGTCTATAATGGTCAGGAAGAGCTAATACCATCGATGTTGCTGAAAGATCACATAGGCTGAGGACTGAAACACAGCCACTGATTCAGTGACATGAACACTGGTGAACTTAGCAAAAAGTTAATGCAATGCAGGGATGTGAAATACATAAATGCAGCAGTGTGATACAGCAATTTAAGGATCAAAGGACTACAAAAGGAAGATCTATTCTAGTCTCAGCTCCAACACCTAATTACTGTGTGACATCGTAGAAATCAATTAAATGCTCAGCGCCCTGGATTTCTCATCTAAAAGGGGAATAATAATAATACCTCCTTCCCCATAGGGCCTTGGTAAAAATTAAGTGAGATAATACATGTGAAAGTTCAATGAGACTGACAAAGCTTTATATAAAATAAAATGTATTCTCATTGTTATTAAATAACAATAAGTCAATTTGTTCATGTTATTTAGCAAGAAGCACACTGAAAAATGTGAACAAAAACACATGGTCAAGTATGAAAGGAAAGGCCAAATTCACTGCGAATGACAGAAACTCGTGTTAAAAGAGCTCTGCTCCAAGTAAAGCAACTTTCAAATGAGGAAGATAGACAGATCTGCAAATGACAAAGCACTAGGTAAATTTATTGCTATATTTTCTCCAACAATTTAAAGAACATACTTTAAGTATGGTTGTGCTTTTTACCACAATTATAAATTCAAATAACTATAATAAAAATGATGCTAGTTGTAATCAATCACTACATATTTGTGTAGGAAAATTTTCCAAAAGCCTTTGCTTTCTATTTTCTTTCTTCATACTGTATATCATTCTTTTGGATGATATTAAAGTAAATGATAATAACTACAAATATCTTTGGATTATCTGTGAATGCATCCTCAAGTCCTGAAATAAAGGTCTATGATAAAATTGCAAACTTGTGCCTCAGGAGAAATCAAATCTAAAACCAGTCAAAGGAAAAATATCCATAAAGTAAAACATTCATAACATGATAAAATCCTGTATTAGATTGGAAAATCTTTTTTCTATAAAAATGTTGGTAGGGAGACCAAAACAGATGATAGCTAAAACTTACTGAGCATGTACTATGTACTGGGACATATGTTTTTCATGTGCAGTTCATTTGATCATCATGGCAAATGAAGTGGTTATTAAGGTATCATTTTTCCCATTTCCAGATAGAAAACTGAGACAGAGAGATTAAGTAATTTGCCCAAAGCTACACAGCTAATAAATATTAAAGTTGAGAGCTGAAGCATGCTTGTATGGCTCCAGAGTCCATAGTCAGTCTTAATCAAGGTGTTATACAATCCCCCAGAACTATTTCTTTAAAGAAAATGTTTAAATTCATGAAATATAATCATAATGAATTAACTACCTAATTTAGACCAAACAGTTCCGGGTTTCTCTGTTCTTTTAAATCATCCTATAAATGTTAACAAGAGAGTATGAAACCAAAGGGGTGCCCTTCTGAACAAGGGGCCCTGTGCTACTGAACAGGTCTCATACCAGTGAAGCATGCCCTGACATTCGAATAAGGTCCTTCCATTTATTTTAGAAATAAGTGCAATGTGGGGTTCCCTGGTGGTGCAGTGGTAGGCTTCAGTGCTCTCAACGCCGTGGCCCCAGTTGGATTCCCAGCCAGGGAACCAAAAAAAAAAAAAAAAAAAAAAAAGATTGCAAAAAAATAAGTGCGACGTAAATTCCACACTAACACACACCGATTTTGAAACTGTAAAGTTGTTTAGGGTGCATCTCAACTTTCTGGGAACAATGTCACTAAAGACAAATGCTGTGAACACTTGTGTTGAGCTTTATGCCCAGATCAGTGAGTCTCACACTTCATTAGAGTGATTCAGAAATCACTTGGAGAGCTTGTTAAAATGCAAGCTGCTCTGATTCAGCAGGTCTGGTTGAAGCTTGTAAATTTGCATTTCTACCAAATTTCCAGGTAATGTTGGTGCTGCTGGTCCAGAGACCATACTTTGAAAACCACTAAACAAAAGAACAGCTATCTATCATGTTATTTTTGATGCATTGGAAAGGACTCGGTTCAAAAAGTTCTTCAGGTAAGAACCAAAAGTAAAACTCCTTTCATAAGAGATAAAGTCCATCATGAATGCAATCATCAAAAAAGAGGAGGCTATATTCTCAAAGAATAATCCTCTATGCACTAATTCTCTCACTCAACAAATATTCATTGAGAATCCAATACACGAGTGTACCCTGACACTGTTCTACATGCTGAGGATATAGTACTGGACAAAGCTAAAGTCCTAGCTTTCATAAAGTTTACCTTTTAGTGGATGGAGGCAGGCAGTAAACAAATTAAATGAGTAAAAAATATGTATAGTATATTAGTGGGTTATACATGCTAGAAAGAAAAATAGAACAGAGTGAAGGATGAGTGTGGTGGGGTGAAGACTGTTCTCTAGCACAAGGTGGTCAGCGAAGGTCTCACTAGAAGACACTGGGGCACAGACCTGAAGGACAGGTAGGTACACGCCAGGAACAAATGTGGGAGAAGAGAGGTCTAGACAGAAGGAATAGCAAGTGCAAAGGCCCTGAGTTGGGAACACACTTGACGTGTTTAAAGAATAGCAATATAAAAAATAATGTTTTTAATTACTTATGAATGAGGGAAGTTTTTATTATCCTCCAGGATTAATGGGCAAAATGATAAGGTGTATGTGAATTTCAGAATATTGGGAAGAAATAGTGAGAGCTTTTGACCATGCTCAATGTGCAGATAATTTCTCTTCTCCATTCTGGTATTACAATGTTTTGAGAACCCAATCTCACCTCAAGATGTAGACACAAATAATACCGGTTTTGTTTTTCTTTTGGATTTTGTTTTCATCTGTTTTGTTTTCAGGGTAATTGCTGAGGACAGAAGCCTAGAAGTTTTCAGGCTACAACTGGGAGAAACGTGAGGGTTTGGTAGTAAAAGTTAGCTTGCTCCTGCCCGAATCTACCAAGATTCTTTGTGCCCATTCATGATAATGGCTTCTTACTGCAGGGTCAGCGGCTCTCTGCCTATACACACACCCTGTCTAAAGGTTATTGTTTAATTCACATACAGGTGAGGCTAGAAGTGCCAAGGTGTCGAGACCCTAGAAGCAGCCCTCAACCAACGAGGAACCAGGGTGGTTAAATACAAAGGAGCTTCTTTGCCCCTTTGGTAGGACAACTCTGAGGCATGTTCCTCACAGTTCCCCAGAGAATACCAGTGGAATTGAGTCCCAGTTGCCTACGCTGATCACCTGCTCTTGCACATATCTCAGTGGCTTCCTTTCCTTCTCTGTCTCACTTCCTGACTCCCCAGCTGGTGCTTCCAGAATTCATCTCCCAAGTAAACTACCTTCACTCAAGTCCTAGCCTCAGAATCTGCTTGAGGGGTGGCCACCTAAGACAAGTATCTTTTGGCTCAGGAGTAACATCCCTACATACAAGTATCTCTGATCCACTGGCCAGTCTCTTTTGCTGTTTTTTTTTTAAAGATTTTATTAAAATACAGCTAACATACTATATTATATTAGTTTCAGGGTAACACCATAGTTATTCAACATTTATATACCTAAAGAAATTATCACCATGGTAAATCCAGCAACCATCTGACACCGTACCATGCTATCACAATATTAGTGATTATATTCCCTATGCTATCCATTATATCCCCATGACTTAGTAGTCTTATAGCTGGAAATTTGGATCATTTATTGCCATTTGTCTTCCCCCTCCTTTTTAATTTTTCAATTAAATTAATATTTAATGTTAATTAATATAAATAATATAAATATTTCAATTAAAATAACATTAAATGTTGACATTCAATATTATTTTATATTAATTTCAGGTGTACAGCATAGTGGTTAGACATTTATATAATTTAAGAAGTGATAACCCTGTCTAGTCTAGTACTCATCTGGAACTATACATAGTTATTACCATATTATTGACTATATTCCCTATACTTTATTTATACCCCGTAACTATTTTGTAACTATCAATTTGTACTTCTTAATCCCTTCACTTGTTTCACTCTGCCCCCCAAAGTCTCTCTCATCTATCACCCCAATAAATCTAGTACCCATCTGACACCACACAGTTATCATTGACTATATTCTTTATGCTATAGCCTACATCTCCATGACTACTTTGTAACAACCAATTTGTACTTCTTAATTCCTTCCCATTTTCACCACACCTTCCAACTCATCTTGCAAACATCAAAATGTTCTCTGATTGTATGAGCTTGTTTCCATTTTGTTTGCTTATGTTGTTCTTTAGATTGCACATATAAGCACAATCACATTGCACCTGTCTTTCTCCAACTGATACTCCAGTCAGCACAGTATGCTCCAGGTCCATCCATGCTGCAGCAGATGGGAAGAACCCATTCCCATTCACAGCCAAGCAATATTCCATTGTATATACAAGTAGGAACCATCTATTCTTTATCCATTCATCCACTGACGGACACCTATGCTGCCTCCACATCTCAGCCATAGCAAACAATGCTCCAACGAACATACAATGCATATGTCCCCTTGAAGTAGGGTTTGGGCTTTTTTGGATAAGTACCTGTAAGTGGGATTACTAGATCCTTCTGTGTTTCTTGTAATATATATCATTTGCTTTAAAGTCTATTTTGTCTGATATAAATATTGCAACCCCAGCTTTTTTTAATTTCCATTTTCATGAAATGTATTTTTTTATCCCTTCACTTTCAGTCCATGTGTGCCTTGATCTGAAGTGAGATTTCTGCAGGCAGCATTATGTAAGGGTCTTGTTTTCTTATCTATTCAGGCAACCTATCTTTTGATTGGAACATTTAATCCATTTACCTTTAAAGTAATTCTTGATAGAGATGTAGTTGTTGCCATTTTATTATTCATATTTTGAATTTTCTTTTTCTTTTTTGTCTTAAAGAAGTCCCTGTAACATTCTTTGTAATATTGGTTTGATGGTGACAAACTCCATCTAGCATTTTCTTGTCTGAGAAGCTCTTTATCTGTCCTTTGATTTTAAATAATAGTTTCACTGGGTAGAGTAATTATGGTTATAGTTCCTTGCTTTTCATCACTTTGAATATTTCATGCAATCCCTTCTGGCCTGCAAAGTTTCTGTTGAGAAATCAGCTGATAGTTTTATGGGAGTTCCTTTGTAGGTAATTAACTGCTTTTCTCTTATTGCTTTTAAGATTCTTTTTTTGTCTTTAAACTTTGGCATTTTAATTATGATGTGTCTTGGTGTGGGCCTCTTTGGGTTCATCTTATTTGGGACTCTTTGCTTCCAGAGCTTATATATATATTTCCTTCACCAGGTTATGGAAGTTTTCACTCATTATTTCTTCAAATAGGTTTTCAATTCCTTGATCTTTCTCTTCTCCTTCTAGTAACCCAGTGATGTGAATGTTGGTACACTTAATGTTTCCCAGAGGCCCCTTAAACTAGCCTTATTTTTTTGGATTCTTTTTTCTTTTTGCTGTTTTGATCGGGTGTTTTCTGCTACCTTATCTTCTAAATCACTTATTTGACCCTCTGCTTCTTCTAATCTACTGTTGATCCCTTCTAATGTATTCTTCATTTCAATTATGGTATTCTTTATTTCTGACTTTTTAAAAATGTTTTCTGTCTTCATTTTTATGTTTTCTATCCCTTGTTGAAGTTTTCCTTGAGATCACTGATCATCCTTATAACCAGTGTTTTGAACTCTGCATCTGGTAGATTGTTTGTCTCCATTTTGTTTAGTTCTTTTTCTGGAGTTGCTTTGTTTTTTTATTTGGGACACGATTCTTTGTCTCCCCATTTTGACTGCCTCTCTGTGTTTGTTTCGATGTATTAGGTAGGGCTTCACAGACTGGCCTTATGTAGTAGGTGTCCTGAGGGGCTCAGTGGTACAGTCTCCCTGGTCACCTGAGCCAGGTGCTGCAGGTATATTCCTTGTGTGGGTTGTATGTGCCCTCCTGCTGGAGTTTGAACCTTGATTGCTGTTTGAATGTCAGTGGGAGGGATTGACCCTTGAATTGATTGGTTGTGAAGACTGGCTGTGATTACAGTGGATGAGCTTTGGAGCAGGGGCTGACCCTACAGAGCAGGGTTCACTTTAGTGGGGCTCGATTGCCATCCACTCTGTCCTTTGGGTGTGTTGTCCTTGGAAGCAGCCGGGTGATGCTCCAGCTCTGTCCAAAGTTGACCACCAGGTGTGCCAGCCCTGGGGCCCCCTGTGAGAGAACCCACCACAGGCCAAGTTCAGCTGCAGCCTGTCCTCTGTCCAGGGCCACCTGGTCTCAGCCACACAGCAACCCACAGGTGGCTGCCACTTATGCTGGGCTTGCAGGTACTTTAAGAGGCCAAGATGAGAACCAAGGCCAGCTGCAACTAGTTCTGGGCTTGGGGCTGCTTGGCAACAGGTACAAGACATGCTGAAGCCAGATGCTGCTGGTTTGGGTTTAGTGAACCTTTGAGAGATTTTAGGAAAGTCTGCAACATGAGTCAAGACAGGCTGTTTGTATGGGAAGGCCACTGGAAGTGGCTTGAATATGCCTGAAAGTTGGGTTGGATGGGGTCTCAGAGGATCACCAGGGCAGGGTTGATGAATGGAATTAGCTAGGTTGATGGAGACCACCTGTGTTTGAAACCCAGGAAGGGGAGGACTCAACAAACAAATGATGGATTCTGCCAGCACTTTCTGTCTGGGAGAAAGCTGCCCCTACAGCCCTCGTCTTGAAGTCACATAATTCAGTTCCTTCTGCATGTCCCTGGTGTCTTTCAAGCTGTTACCCAGTGCTGAAGCTCAGAGTCCACCAGGGAAAATGTCTGTGCCTGAGCCTTTTAAGAGGATCACCTGTGACTCTAGCTGCCTTCTGCCTCAGCCACAATCTCTGCTGGTTTTCACGGCCAGAAGTTATATGAACTTCTGGCACTGGAACCCTGGGCTGGGGAACCTGGTGTGAGATTGTGACCCCTCGCTCCTCTTGAGGGGGACCTCTGTAGCCAAGATATGCCTTCCAATTTTTAATGGTCACACGCAAGGGACCAGCCAGTTCTGCAACTCAGCCCCTCCGACCAGTCTTAAGGTGGTTTCTCCTGCATATCCTTAGAGATAGGATTTGGATTCAGCTAGATTTCAGGCAATTCACAATGATGGTTATTCTGTAGTTTAGCTGTAATTTTGATGTCATTAGAAAGGAGGTGAGCACAGTGTTTACCTACTCTGCCATCTTGACCAGAAATCCTTCTTTTATTGTCTTTTTTTTTCAAGCAATGCTTTTTATTTTACCCAGTGATTTTCATCACATGTATATGCTGTGTTCTTAGTCTCCACAATCAAATCACTTCATACAACTATTGGGCCATTTTTTAGATGTATTTTATCAAATAAATTAAAAATAGATTTAACTTATAGTTATCATCACAAAAATGACAGTTTCATGCAATTTCTTGATTGGTCATTCTTCAGAAGAAACATTCAGAATTAGACTCATTTGTTTTTCTACAATAATAAAATCCATATTTTAAATGTGCTTCCTTAGTACAATCTATGCTTATTAGATGGACTGCCATTGTTTTCTCCAAATTCACCAGCTGTAGGTGGAATGGCAAAATATTCTCCATTTTGCTAAGATCTTGGTAAAGCACCTCAAGGTCATCATCATCTTGTATAATTTCATGGTTTTAAGCTGATATGTTTTTCTGTTTTTAACCACAAGCTCATGTTTTCATTTTTCCATGTTCCCAGTTGAAAATGTAATTTAAAATGTGTTACACTTGTAAGTTAATAAAATTACCAAAGCCAGAAATGTAATGTTATCAGGAAATTCAATGTAGGAGGAAGTGGAGCCAAGCACAGGTACATGTTTACAAACAATGCATCTGGTGAAACGAAACCATGGCCAGATGTTGAGCAGATCAATGGAAGCCAATGGGTTTTTGTATAATTTGGTGGTGAACAGTGTTTTCTGCTCGGATGTCAACTTTGAGAAAAATAAAGTACTTCCTGGCAGGCATGTTTTGGTGAATGTCAAATGGGATTTGCTTTATTGAGTCCCATGGGGGAGTTGTTCTAGTCTAATAATTTAGATTACCTAATTTACTGAATACAAGAACATCATAGAAAAAAAAGGACACTAAAATTCTCATATCGGGGAATCTTAATGTTGTATTTGGAAAAAATTATAAATTTACAGAAAGTTACAAAAGAGTACAAAGTGGTTCTGTGTACCCTTCACCCAGTTTTCCCCCCATGGTTACAACTTCACTAACTATAGTATGTTATCAGGAAGTTGACATTAGTACAATACGTGTGTAGAGTTCTATGCCATTTTGTCACATGTGTAGATTTGAGTAACCATCACTGCAATCAAGATACAAAACTATTCTATCACCAGAGACCTGCTGACGTTGACATCTGACCAGTTTGAATGAAGTGTAGAAAACTTACTTCCCTTTAAGTAACTTTTCCCTCTTGTTTACAATAGAACTGTCATCAGACAATGCTTTATTTTTTGCTTCAACTGTCAAAAATATATTTTTTAACTCAAGAGGAGGGAAGTCTGTTTTATTCATACAATATTTTTGCTCTTTCTGTTGTTTTATTCTCCCTTTCTAATGTTCTGAGATTCATTCTTTTTTCATTTCACTTCTATTCAACAACTTCCTTTATCTCTTCTTTTAGGGGAGGTATGCTGGCAACTAATCGTCTTAGTATTCCTTTGTCTAAAAATGTCTTTATTTTCCCTTTATTCCTAAAGAATAATTACAGTAATATGTCAGCATATAGGATTCTGGGCTGACAGTTCTTTTATTTCAACACTTGAGAATACTGTGCTATTTTCTTCTAGTCTCCATGATTTCTGATGAGAAATCCACTGTAATTCACATTATTTTTTTCTCAATAAGTGAGGTATTATTTCTCTTTCATTGCTTTCAGATTTTTTTCTTTGTCTTTAGTTTTCTTAAGTTTGACTATGATTTATTGTGGAGTGGATTTCTTTGAGTATATTCTGCTTCTTGGAGCTCTAGGTTTAGGCCTTTTGCCAAAATTTAGGGGATTTTCAACCATTATTTCTTTGAAAATTTTTCAACCCTACTCTCTCTCCTATTGTTTAGCATTCTGATGATATGAATGCGAGATCTATTGCTATAGTTCTCATAAGTCCCTGCGGGTGTGTTCCTGACTGGGGAAAAAAAAAGACAGAAAGCGACAGAGAAAGAAATTTTAGATATTGAGAAAAATACAAGTAAGCTTGAGTATCTGAAGTTACACTACACAGCAGCGCTGAAGTACCACACACACCTTAAGAGAGAAAATGGAAAACAGCAGCAACAGCAACAAGGAGCATAATCAAACTAACAAACAGCATAAAGGAGAAAAAAATGGAGTATATGATCAATGGAAAAAAATTATGACCAGGAGAATACTTTCAAACACTGTTACAGTAATCATAATAAATATAAACAAGTTAAAGTAACCAATTAAAGATCGGGAATCCTGAGTTTGGCTAAAAAAGGAAAGGCCAGCTGTATTTTCTTTACCACACCTATACTTAGAAATAAATGTCCCAGGGCTGTTGAATTAAGAAATTGATAAAGATAAACCAGATAAAGACAAACAGAAAAATAAAATAGCAAAAATCATTTTAGAAAAAAAATGGGCTCCAAGGAGAAAAGTACTGAAAAGGACGAAGAGGAATATTTCCTATTGATGAAAGATGTGATCTACTAGGACCAACCTGGGCAGCCTGGATAACAACGTGCCATGCTGTCATTTTTTACATCTTGTCATCATTGGGTTGGGTGTCTTTGCAAGTCAGTGAGCAAAACCAATACCCAGCCTCCACAGAGCTTTGCTTCTAGTGGAAAGCAGACAGACAAAAAACTAACATGTAATCCAACCATACAGTATGTCAGACGGTGATAAGTGCTGGAAGAAATAAAATAAGACAGGGAAGGGTGACAGGGAATGCAGCTTCAAATACAGTAATAAAGAAAGGTCTTACTGAGAAGGTGACACATGAGCAAAGCCCAAGGAGCTGAGGAGGCAACTATGCAGAGTTCTAAAGGAGAACTGCAGGCCAAGGGCACAGCAAGAGCTGGAGGGGGAAGTGGGCTCAAGATAAGAGAGGTAGTCAGCAGTGGGAGGAAAAACCAGACATCCATGAAAAAGAAACTAAGGTTCTCTCCCTGGATGATTTTAGTTAAGTTTCAAAATAAAACACATGAGATCAGCCACCTGAAAAATGACATAACCCAAAAGATTACTAAAAAGAAGAGAATTTTACAATATATGACATCCAGTCAAGGATACCTGAATCTAAAAACATGTTATTGGATCATGACTGTAACTAAAATAGCATAAACTTACTCAACTGTATTTCACCCACTATGAGGGAAGACTGCATTTAAAGAGAAAGGCTTAATTAACAAGTTTGGGGATTTAATGTATAGCATGGTGATTATAACTAATAATACTGTATTATAGACTTGAATGTTATTAAGAGAGTAGCTTTTAAATGTTCTCACCACAAAAAAAAAGTGGCAATTAAGTGATAAGATAGAGGTGGTAGCCAATACTATGGTACTAATCATTTTGCAATTTATAAATGTAGCAAATCAACACGTTGTACACCTTAAACTTATACAACATTATGGGTCAATTATATCTCAATAAAGCTGGAAAAAAAGAGAGAAGGGCTTGGTTTGAGAAGAATTCATAAAACAGGAGTTTAAAAGATAAAATATGGCAATGTGTTTTCAGCAGTGTTCCTGGGAAAGGGTATACTGATGAGTGAACTTGAAAAATGGGCTTATTTACCAAATACAGAGGGTGACAAAAAAATATATAACCATTTTAAGAAAGGGAAAATCTGTATTAAAATTGCAATACTCAATATAGACCAATAACAAAAGATGAATACAAGTCACGTTTGACTTCTGCAATTACAAGAGGTGCTCGAAGTGGTTACCATCAGCATCTAGACACTTCTGATTATGGAGAACTAATGCTTGAGCAACATTGACAAAAATGTCCACTTGTATCACTGCACATGCCCTTTCAATTTCTTCCCTAAGTACTGCCAGTGTAACCAGTATTTTATGGTACACCACATCCTTTAAGGTCCCCCATAGGTAGAAGTCAAGGGATAGAATGTGGGGGAAACTCAACCGCATCTCTTTGTCCTAACCATTGCTCTGGCAAATGGTCTTGTGTTCCTCCAACGACAACCGTGCTTCTGCCATTTTCTTTGACTGTCCTGCCTGTCACATGGTGATGCTAGCATTCATTAGATTAACACCATCTTTTGAGCAAATGTCATACTACACATTGCTACTGTAATTCAACTTCAAAAAGTAATACGTAGATAACATCGCTTAAAATGTGTATACACTTTTTGCCACCCCAGTATAGTTTTCATTTTAATTGTAAAGACAGATGTCTCTAGGGATTATGAGGTCATTAAAATCACCCAAGTGATTTCAGGATCAGAAAACAACCTTATTAAGTAGTAGTTTCCCATATACATTATCTGTACAAGAATAGAGTGTGCTTATCAAAGGGCACAAATGTTTACTCCTAAGGAGACTTTGCCAATGTACATTAATAAAATGACACTCTGATTTATTCAGTATTCTTGTGTGAGTTTGGTTCTAGCAGTTAAGAGCCTGGAATTATCTGGATATACAGAAACAAAAGGGATGTAGGAGCCAAGGGTCATACTTTGAAATATATTTATTATAGATGTAGAGCTGGGTCAATCATTATTAGGTGTCACCCATACCTACTCTTTTCTCCATCTAACCATATGTATGAAATACTGTACTGAGGAAAGAACACTGGACTTAACAGTTAGAAAACCATCTGGGACTCTGCCACAACTAACCACCAACCCTGAGCAGTGTCACTTAATCTCTCTGATCATCAGAGATCTAATACATATCTTTTAAAATGGGAGTAATAATACTCTATTATCTATCTCGTTGGCCTTTTTTGAGGCTCAGAATATAAATCTAAACCAAACAGCTGGGTGAATATAAGGTATTAATGCTATCATCATTACATGTCCTGTAGTCTGAGAATATTATCTGAGAATTGAAGACAAGATGAAAAACCACTAACCCAATGAACAAAATATAGGAAATCCTACCTCTCAGCAACTGGTTTAGCAATGTTTTCAAAAACAGTCTCTTGGTTTGCATCTTGATCAAAAATCCTTTGAAATCTGCAAATGTGAAAGCAGTAATAATTGAAAAGCTGAGCCTTCAAACACTACTGGATTAATAATTCCTTTTCCTGACAGCTTTGCAAATCAGCCCATATTTACATGGCTGGGCTTACCTAACCTAACACAATGTTTTCCCTGTAGTCCCAACCACACTGCGCTGTTGTACCGCTGTATACAAATGGTGGGTAAACAGTATTGCTTTGACAAGATCTGCACAATAAATCCCTCTGAAAAACTGCAGCAGCTTTGAACCAAATAATAAACTGTGTGTTTTTTAGCTCTCAAGAGGGACAGTGTCTGCAATTGGCATCAAACTCAAATCTAGATAAGTGCATGAAATGGAAACCCAAGAACAGGATGTAAACAGCCAAAGAACTTCTGATGTCTGACCTGAAAAAAAAGAACACAGCTGTGAAATGTATGATTATTGAACATGGTTCTAAATTTTTGAACTGAACTCTATTTTCCATTAATTAGGTACTGCATCCTAGGATTAACTACTTAATTTTCAGGAAAGTTTGTTTCTCTTCATTGATCATAAGTCAAAAGTCAAAAAGCAAATTAAAATAGACCTGTCTTGCAAAGGGAAGTCTTTATCAGCTTAGCAAGGCTGGGGGTGTGGGGAGGTGGAATGGTGTCAATGTCATTCTTCGTGCAATGGCACTCTGACTTAGCTTAGTACAGAGTCATAAACACAGTGGGGGAGAAGACACACGATCTATTCTTTTGCACTGTGGTAAGCTGCTACAAGCAAGTATGTCCCCCATTAAAACATCATGGAGAGTGGGGGGGGGGGAGAGGGAGAGGGAGGGAGGGAGGAGGATATATTAATATTATATGGGGTAAAATGTTAACAGCTGGTGAATCTTGCACAAAGAATACTGTATTATTCTTCCACCTCTTCTGTATATTTAAAAGTTTTCAAATTAAAAATTGGAGGGGGGAACTTTAAAGCAAAACCTTTAAAAAAGACATACTGAGGGAATCCTAAGCGGCTTTCAGAGTGGCTTAAAAACCTTTCATCTATGTGTCTGCCTACACAAATGAACTAGGCACATGTTCAATTAAATTAGAGACTACATGAAATGTAGGATTGTTTTCACTACTGAGGAGTACAGAAAGATATCTGGAGCTGGGTTGGAAATATAAAATGAAATAAAATTCATCGTCCATAATCAACATTAACTTCAAAAGATTCCTATAGTGTTATCAACTTCCCAATGAAACTGTACAAAAAGAGACTGTAAGGCACTCCACTACTACATCATTCTGTGGGCAAGATTATATTTTAGAGAGCAATGTTTATCAAGTTTGCCCAGAACACTCCTCAAATACTACAGGTGGATCAGAGTTTCAAATATGAACACTGACATAATACAGGGGACATGGCTGCTCTGAAGGGGACAAGTGCCCTTCAGAGCCCTGCTTACTCTGATATCTGACCATGGACACAGTGATGCTATTGAGGGTGAGGATGATAAGGCTGATTTGATTCTTTATTAGTTTGATGATGACTGAGTGACTCAGCAGTCATTCTCAACCCCACTTCCTTAATAAGTAATAGGAATTTCATCTACCACCATGTAAACCAAACAGATGGCAGGGGTTTCAAAGCACAAAAATATATAATGTGCATTAAACATCAAGTATCATCATCCCAAAATATTTTATTGTATAAAATGTAGTTGCACAGTAATCTGAAAAGGCATTATGATCACCTATCTTCAGAAAACCACTGAAGAGAAAAATAGAATCAGGGCATTTCACAAGCTAAGTCTAACCTTATACAGAGAAAGAAGGTGCTTTATACAAAGGTAGATAAAGCAATTTACTCATGGCCCTGAGGAAAATCATTAAGGTGCCTGGAGACATAACTTAGGTTTCCTGATTCCTAGGAGGTCCTTTCACTTTTTCTAAACTCCATTTCAAATATGGTGCATGCTGATCTCTTCCCACCCCAAACTGTCTGTCCTGGTCTTCCTCATCTCAATAAATGACAACTCCATCCTTCTAAAAGTTCAGTCCAAAACCCTTAGGGCATCCTTGCCTCTTCTCTTTCCATTACACTCTATATCCAACCCATCAGCAAACTCTGTCATCTCTGACCTTCAAAATATCTCCAGAATCCAACTACTCCTCAACATTTCCACTTGCTACCACCCCAGCCCAAGCTACCAAAATTTCTTGCCTGGTCTCCTTTACTCCTTTACAGGCTATTTTCTACATGTTAGCAAGAATGATCCTGCTGAAACATAGGTGAGATTTTTTCATTCTTGTACTCAAAGCTCTCACTTACCTTCCCATGGCACTTAGGGGAAAAGCTCCATGTGATCTGGCCATGCTGCCACTCCTTTAACCTTCTTCTTTCCCTCCCTGCCTCACTTATGCTTCTCTAGCCACACAGATCCCTTTTCTTCAAACAAGCCAGCCATCCTCCCATCTGAGGGATTTGGCTCCTGCTATATCCTCATCCTGGAATGCCCATCCCTCAGATATGTGAATGTCTGCCTTCCTTACCTCCTTCAAGTTTTTGTTCAAATGTCACCCTCTCGCACATTTTCCCTGGCTGCCCTGTGAAATACTCTAACTATCCCTCTCCTTTGCTGCCCTTCATCCCAGCACTCCACAATCCTCTTCTCTGCCTTATTTTTCTCCATGGCACTTAACACTTTCTGATACATACTTTACTTATTGATCTGCTTGTCCATTTCCTCACACTAAAATGTAAGCACCATAAGAGCAGGAGCTTTGCTGTATTCCCTGCTGTATTCCTAGCCATTAAAAACAGCATGCACTGGCTGGTCAATAAATAGTGATGGACTGAGAGCATTTTCTTGGGAGAAAACAGCCTTTAAACTGATTAAATATTTATCTCTGAATATATCAAGTTAAATATATTCTTAATTTCTTTCTTTAAAATACTAAAAGAAGTATTTTTCATTCAGAGATTTAGAAAGAATGACTAAAAGATTTATAAATAAGCAAATGGCATATTTGCATATGTTTAAATACACTGTTTTTATCTATATAATATAAAAAAATACTTTGGAAAGGGCCAACAGATAGAGACATTGTCAATTGTTTCTTAGCAAGCAAACAGAATCAAGCTGAATAAAGTGTTTTAGCAAATTGTGGATTTATAGAGACTGGCCTAGGCCAGCTGTCATTAAGTCATAGCTACTAAGGTGTAGCATGCTTACATTACTGAGAGAATGCCTCCCTCAGAAAAGTAAGTCATCTATTATAAGGCTGCTTCCTTAAAGGACAGATGAAAGGCAATGGGAAACCAAAAAGACAAGGTGAGGACCATCTCCATATGCAAGCACATGCTAAAAATCCTGCTTGTACTTACGTAAAAGGAGACACAAGGATAGATGGAGGTGAGAAGAGAGATACATTTTATGAGACAAAGGGTAGAATTGTGGAAATGAAAGAGAATCTTCATGAGACAAACAGATGAGAGTAAACTAGAATTGAGAAAGAGAGAGAGAGAGAGAGAGAGAGAGAGAGAACCACAAAAATATTTGGGATGGTTTTATTTAAAGGACAAGCACAGGAATAGTCTCAAAAGAAGGACTACATAAAACAGCCTAGAGAGAAGTGTAAGAGAGCAATTAGGATTCCTTCAGCAGGGCCCAAAAACCCACTATGGAAAGACAAAAAAGGACCAGATCAAATGTGAGTTTAACTTAGGCTCAAATTTCTCCAAAAATCAACAGTGGAGATTAAAAGAAATGATGTAATCTAAAACTGAAGAATAAAGACAGCATGAAATAGCCATAATCCCCAAATTCAAGGCCTGGCTACTAGAAGAGTATGTGCACCAAAGGCACTGATGACAATCCAGGGGTGGCTGTTTGGTACTTGTCACCTGAACCAAACAGTTCAACACTATCCAAAAGAAACATAATGTAATCCATAAATGTGAGTACATATGTAATTTAAAATTTCCTAATAGCCACATTTTTTAAAAGTGAAAAGAAATATGAAATTAATTTGAATAATATATCTTAACCCAATAGATCCAAAATTTTATCATTTTAATATGGAACCAATATGAAAAAAATTGATATACTTTAAATTCTTTTCATATTAGGCCTTCAAACATCTTTGATATATTTTACACATATAACACATCTCAATTTGTACTAACTAGTACATTTTAAGTTCTTAAGAGCTACATTGTGTCTAGTGACTGCCATACTGGACAGTACAGTTATAGAGTGTACATACATACAAGTGCACCTGAGGTCCATATGTCATTTATGTATAAAGAAGACTCACTTGTACAGCACACAGACTGTACCTTCAGTTCTCATCTGTAATGAAGTTTAGTCATGCATTAAATTTCCTGTAAGTGCTAAACCACAGTGGGCCAAGTAGGAGAAAGAAAGCCTGGGATCTTGGGACATCATATTGGATACAGATCTATACCCTCTTTCCAATTTTGGGCACAGCAGTGAAAAGACAACTTGAATTCTATCTCCTAGATGAGAAAGAGAACTGCACTGCATTTTCCCTAAGAAATGAGGCTAATGATTTCCAGTGGACAGTAATGCAACATAACAGTTAGTTTAACATCAAAAGGAGGAAGAGAAACTTACTTAAATTTGTAGCTTTCTCGTTTATTATTCACAAATCCATCTGCCAAGTCACGAGGTAAGATAATTTCCAAGCTAGGTATTAATTTTTCACCTGCATCTATGGAATAAATCTGCAAATATGAAGATAACAAATGAACATAAAATGGTAAAATTATGGCTTGAACTGTGACCACGTTATTACAATGTGCTCTGAAAAGGTATAAAAATTGTACTTTTAAAATAATAAGTCATAACATAGTATAATTTGGATAATTTTCCTCTTTGAATTATGCACAGACTCAAACCAATGTATAGAACTGAACAAGAGTTAACACCTAAATCAATCGTCTATCAGAACTCAGATCCTCTTTGATAGATCTAAGATTCAAATTTGAGCATTTGAGAGTCTCTTTGGTTGAGAAGTTAAAAAACCTGAAATCAACAGGTCTTCTATATATTGCTTTGGAATTATGTACCAGAAAGGAACATTTTACTACAATTAACAAGCACTTCTGAGCATTTACAAAATCTAGACATGGATATAAAAGGACTAGGTCTGAGCCTTCTCAGAGAGCTCACAAGAATGCTCTAATGCAAGTTATGTTCAAAGAAGCCCAAGTTTCCACAAGACATACTAAGAAATTTGATAAAATACAGATGGTTTCAAAAGACACATATAATTCATGTCTTCGATGTCATTTTCAAGGTTGTCCTCGCAGCTCAGTCACTAATTAGCAACTGACTTAGGAAAAATCATTTAGCCTCTCTAAGCCGATATGAAAACGAAGGGTCTTAACCAACCCCCTTACATCGTAATATTCTCTGATTCTCTTCTTGGTTACCTACTCTTTTATTTACTAGCCAGGAAAATCAAGAGTCAAGCCTAGAAAGGGGTCATGTAGAATAAAGAAAAGTGTAAGATGGGGTGTCCAAAGACCTGGGTCCAACGCCAATCTCAATTTACTAGCTGCGTGACCAGCCACCACTTTCAGAATCTCAGTTCTTTATTCATAAAATGAAGAAAACAGAATTGCCTCCATTACAAGATTGCTGTGGGGATCAAATGATGTCATGGAAAGGGAAGCATTTTGTAATGCACCATAAAAAATGGTAGTCATTAGATTTAGAGGTTTTTTTAAAAAGACTTCTTGTCTTTCACCAGGAAATAAAATTCTTTCTAGCAGGCAATGCTTCCTGTTTAAGACCCATTTAGAGGCTTGATTATGAGGGAAAATTCATATTCTTAAACAAGTAAAAGCCTATCTAAATCTCCAGAAAGTCTGAACAACCTTCCTAAGTAGATTTTTATCCAACTCTCTCATTCAAAATGTGGAGAATTCATGTAGAAAGGTCATTCTGTAAAATAAAATTGTTTGTAGAAAGTAATGACATCAGGTCCAAGGCTTTCTGCTTAGGTTTTCTCAAGAGACATTTAAAAATTGTATCCTAGAGCACTATATTAAAAAAATATAGACAGGTGAGTGAAAGGGGTGTGTAAGACATGAAACATACAGGAGTGAGGGTTGCCACACATTAAAAAAAATCTGTAACGTTTAGTGTTCAGAAGACAAAAAAGGACCATTGGCTAGCTAGAGTAGGAATAGTGACTTTCTACCATTCTCATTAAACCACTCTTTGAGGCATTAAGAAAAGTCTTTAATAACCAGAAAACGTGTTTAGTCTAATAGATTGGCTTCCTACCCTTAGTCATAAAAGTATTTGAGGTAATGTAGTTTTCTTTTAGAATAGAACAAAATTAGACCTAATGCAAAGATGAACATAAAAATATTTTAACATACACAAAGCACTATACAAATGGAAAGCACTACCTTGTTAAAATTAGGTTTATCTTATGTATATTCTAATTAAGTAATCTATACATTATTATAATTTAATTTGTAGTGCCTTATGGAATAAGATTAATAAAGTAATGGAGCCACAAGATGAAGAGGAAAGAAATAATGCCTTTGAATCATTCTTGTTTTAATGCCACAAGCAGCACTTTCAGTCAGAGAAAGAACCATACAATCTTTTGGGGGCAAAAAGATAAGATAGGATGCTGAAAGTGGGATTTCTAAGGGAAAGCAGGGATACACTAACTCAAATATGTTTATTTGTGTTCTCTCACATTTGTGTACGTGGCATAGTGCTGCATCTCAGTAAGAAATCTGACATTAGTAAAATACAGTATGACACCTAAAAATAATTCCTGGAGTACCAATCCACCTCATAGATTATTACTAAAGAAATGTGAAAGGGGGCACATTAACATATCCAAACATTGCATTTTAAGAGAAAGTTCAATATTAAATCAATGATTCTCCAACCACCCTCCCGGTACTCCCCACCCCAGACATGCCTCTACATATCCTCCCACATTGCCACATCCAAGAACCTGCTTTTGACTGCTGCATCTATGTAGATAAGTTCAACAATTTTAGCTAAGACTCTGGGGGACCAGGGGAATCACATTACATATGATATACTTTTCACATATGATGATGCACTTTTAAAACCCTTCTTGTAAGTGAATCTAAGAGGAGGCAAACTGGGGATACCCAGGGTTTCTTTCTACATTGTTTTATTCCTTTTTCTTTTTAAGCCAATATTGGCTTTAGAGTCTTTCCATGCATCTTCTAAATGTATTTCATGAGTAAAAAAAGTTATGATGATGATGATGATGAGAAAGACACTATATTTTCCTTGTTTTAAATACATAAATTACATGAGGCAAATGCTAAACTATGAGATGCTATGATGTTACATTTACACATGAGTATACACAGTGCAGAAATGTAGATATGGGATAGAGATAAAAATATTATTAATAATACATCCATTCCAGGCACTGATGAATATGACCCAGGTTATTCTTGCCTAAATCCTCACTTTGTGAGGCAAAAAGGTTTTATCTGAATAGCCAAGAGCTTTGGGATAAAAAAAAAAAAAGTCCTTCATTAACATCAGGGTTCTGCCACTCACAGATGGATGTCTTGGCCACGTTAATTAACCTATTTGAGACTCAGTTTCTCATCTATAAAATGAGAAAAATCACACCAACTTCGCAGGGGTCTCATGAGAATCAGGGATGATGCAGACAAAGAACCTAAGCAGTAAGAATGACCATGCTTCTTTCTAAGGACAGAAAATGTTTTGAAACATTTAAGAAGCATTGAAAATATTTTGCTCAGAGCAAGGATAATATCTCAATCTTTGTAGCTTTCTGAGTTTAGCACATTGCTAAGTGCTCAGTTAATGTCCGAATATTATCTGTAACATCTCAGACACGTATGGACACGCATCTCTTGCTTGCGTGTTTTGCCCGAGTGTGCAAAAGATAAGTTTGAGTGTATATGTGTGTGCAGAGCTGCGTGACCCTTTCCCAGAAAAGGGGACTAAGGGTGCGTAGTTGAGGCTCAATCTATGCGAGTGTACAAATAAACATACGTGCAAGCGTCTGCCCCTGCGTGAACACGTGTGCCTGGACGCCTGGATGTGGCTCCGTGCAGGGTAAGTCTGCGCCCTCAGGGCTCTGCTGGGTGGGAATGCCTGGGTGTCTGACTGTCTGTGTCCCTGACAGCGGTGCGCTGGTTGTCGTGCTGCCTCCGACAGAGTGCTGTAGCTTCTGGGAGGCATACGGCGCCCAACCCCTCACCCGGGCCCAGACCCCGACTCGCGCGCCGCCCCGCCCCCGGCTTGTGAGGCCCCGCCGCGCCGGTGCCCTCGCTGCTCGGACCCGTACCCCTTGTTGCTGTTTCCGGACAGTGGGTTTCACCCTGGCGAAAATCTGGATCGTCTGCTTCACCATCTCCTCTCCGGCACTGTACTGACCCTTGACCTCCCAGGCCCTGGTTCCCAAAACTTAGGACTCCCGCTGCCTTCGGCGAACTGCAACCTTAGCAACAGTAACTAGGGACACTACCCAAGGAGCACCGCGCCAACTAGCACCGCCTCCTCTTCCTAATTGGTTGCTGACAGGGGCGGCCCGAAGGGAGGAACTGAGGGGCGGGGTTGGGGGGGGTGGAAAATGGCGGGCGGGAGTGCTGCGCCTGCGCGCGGTGGAGGCCTGGGTTGTGCGCTTAATTCCAGAACTGGCCTGCAGAATGGCTAATGGGGTGACAGCCACCGTGCCTCTCCCTGTTCCTTAATCCATTCATTCTCTGTGCCAACACCTCTTTTAGCCCTGAAGTCATTCTGTTTTCTGTTATTCATTACTGAAGAAATGGCACTTGTCTGTGACAGCAATATGCTGGTTGAGGATTCTGAACTGAGCAAACCTGCCTCTACCCACCTGGACATTACGATCTGATGAAGGAGACAGGTTTTTAATAGGAAATTACAAGTTGTGTCGAGGTAACCAAGGGCTTCTGTGGAAGGGCACCTCACCTAGCCTTCTTTTGGAAGCGGTCAAGACTGTAGCAAGGAGGCCTGTTTTCCATGCAGTGGTCATGTCAACAAAGAATGGGCTCCCTTGTGCACCGTTGGTGAGACTGTAAATTGGTGCAGCCACTATGGACAAGTGTGGAAGTTCCTCAAAAAATTAAAAATAGAACTGTTGTATGATCCAGCAATCCCACTCCTGGTTGTATATCTGAAAGAATTGAAATCAGGATGCCTAAGAGGTGCTTGCACTCCCATATTCATTGCAATACTAACCAAGATATGGAACCAATGTAGTGTCCCCTGATGAATGAATACATAAGGAAAATTGATATGTATAATAGAATATTTTCATACTTTATATATTACTTTACATCTGTAATGGAGTTACATATATGTATTTAAATATATGTATTTAAATATAAAATAAATATTATTCTGACATAAAAAAGAAAATGCTGCCATTTACAACAATGTAGATAAAAGTGGAGGGCATTAAGCTAAGTAAAATAAATTATACAGACAAAGACAAATATTGTATGATCTCATTTATATGTGGAGTCTAAAAATTGGAACTCATAGAAACAAAGTTGTCAAGGGCTGGGCGGGAGAAATGGGGAGATATTGGTCAAAGAGTACAAATTCGTAGTTGTAAGAGGAATAACTTCTGGGGATCTAATGTATAGCATGGTGATAATAATAAACAATATTGTATTATATATTTGAAAGTTGCTAAGAGAGTAAATTTTAAATGTTATTATACACACAAGAGAAAGATAACTATGTGAGGTGATAGAGGTGTTAACTAACCCAACTGTGATAGTGATTTTCTAATGTATACATGTATCAAATTATCCTATTGTACACCTTAAACTTATATGTTAATTATTATCTCAATAAAGCTGGAAAGTAAATAAATAAAAGGATGAGCACCTCAAAAGATACTGTCAACACATGAGATGTTCAACATCATTATCTTCCGTTGACATACACATTAAAATCACAATGAGATATCACTACACACCTATTAGAATAGCAAAAATAAAAAACAGTGGCCACACCAGATGCTAACTAGGCTACAGAGAAACTGAATCACTCACACATTACTGGTGGGAATGTATAATGTAAAATGTGTCATGGATAATGGTATAGCCACTCTAGAAAAACAGTTGGGCAGTTTTTTTACACAACTAAAGATGCAACTAGAATAAAATCCAGCAATTGTGCTCACAGATGTTTATCTCAGAGATATAAAAACTTGTGTTTTCACACACACGCACACACACACACACACACACACACACCCTGTGAGTGAGTCCACATAGCACCTTTATTCAAAATAGCTCCAAACTAGAAAGAACCCAGATGTCCTTCAACCAATGGATAGTTAAATAAACTGTGGAATACTATTCAGCAATAAAAATGAAGGAGCTACTAATACATATAGCAACTTCAATAAATTTCCAGAAACTTATGCTGAGTGAAAGAAGCCAGACTCATGTTGTATGATTCCATTTATATAACATTCTTGAAATGACAAAATTATAGAGATGGAGAGCAGATTAGTGGTTGTCAGGGGTTAGGGAGGCGGGCAGGGGGTGAGGTGGCTATGGCTATAAAAGGATCCCTGTGATGGACTGCTCTGTATCTTGTCTGTGGTGCTGGTCACAGAAATCTACCCCTGTGATAGAATTTCACCAAACAAAGGACACACACAGACACACACACACACACACACACACACACACACAATGCATTTAAAACTGGTAAAAGTTGAATAAGATTGAGTAAGATGGATGGATTGTATCAATGTCCACTCCCTAGTTGTGACATTGTACTATAGTTATGCAAGATGTTACCATTGGGGGATCTGGGGTAAGAGGATGCAAGATTTCTCTGTATTACTTTTTAAAACTTAATGTGAATTTATAATACAAATACCTCAAAATAATCTTTTTTAGAGAGAAACTCTTAGAGAATGAAAAGACCAGCCACAAACTGGAAGAACATTTTTACAAAACATATCTGATAAAGGACTTGTATCCAGAATACCTAAAAAATCTTAAAACTTAATAATAAATAGGAAGGCAAACAATCCAATTTATTTTTTTTTAAAAAGAAGGTGGTCAAGGATTTCAACAGATACTTCTCACTATATGGATGGCAAATAAGCACATGAAAAGATTTTAATGTAATTAATCATTGATGAACTGAAAATTAAAACCACAAGGAGATACTACTATGTATTTCTTAGAGTGCCTAAAAATAAGAAAATGAAACTGGCAGTACCAATAGCTGGCATGGTTGAAGAGCATCTTGAACCCTCAAACATGGATGGAGAGAATGCAAGATGGACCAGTCACTTTGAAAAATAGCTTCATAGTTTCTTATATAGAGAGTTATACATACTATTTACTATACAAATCAGCATTTCCATTCCTAGATGTTTACCCAAGTTAAATGAAATATAAACACATGAATGATTATTGTGTTTTATTCACAATTGCCCCAAACTGGAAACAAAGTAAAATGTTCTTCAACTAGTGAATAGATAAACAAACTGGCACATCCACACAATTAAAAGGAATGGACTATTGATGCTTACAACAACAGAGTTGAATCTCAGCTTTATTATGCTAAGTAAAAAATGCCAGATTCAGTTATACACATTATAATTCCATTTATATGACATTCTAGAAAAAGCAAAACTCCAGAGGTAGAAAACAGATCAGTGGTTGCTGGGGGCTGAGGGTAGGGAAAGAGGTTGATTATAAATGGACATGGGAAACGTTTTGGGGTGTGACGGAACTGTTTCATACCTTCATTGTAATCCTGGCTACATGACTATATACATTGATCAAAACTCATGGAACTATCTATATACCTAAAAGGGCGAATTATACTCTCTCTCTCTCTCTCTCTCTGTGTTTGTGTGTGTGTGTGTACTATTACAAAAAAAAAAAAAGAAATAGAGGATAGGGTGTGAACAGGTATAGTGTAGCAAAGATTTAAAAAAGAAGAAAATCATATATTTATGAAATAGACTTTAAGGGCTTTTGTACCTGGTGCTGGGTGGTAAGGAAAAAAGACTCAAGATTGAGCAATTGGGTAGTTTATATACCTTGCCTATTGTGATAATGCTGCAACGAACATGGGAATGCAGATGTCTCTTCAAGATACTGATCTTGTTTGCTTCAGAAATGGAACAATCTAAGTGTCCATCTATGAATAAATGGATAAAGAAAATGTTGCATATATATATATATATATATATATACACACACACACACACACACACACACATATACACACATATACAATAAAATATTATTCAGCCACAAAATAAGAGAGAAATCCTGCAATTTATAATAACATAGAAGAAACTGGAGGGCACTATGCTAAGTGAAATAAGCCAGATGCAGAAGGACAAATACTGTATGGTATCACTTATATGTAAAATCTAAAAAAAAAGTCATACTCATAGAAACAGAATACAATGGTAGTTGTCAAGGGCTGTGTGGTGGGGGAAATAAGGAGAGGTTGGTGAAAGGGTACATACTTTTAGTGATAAGATAAAAAGTTCTGAGCATGTATTGGACAGCATGGTGACTATAGTTAATATTACTATACTATAGCCTTGAAATTTGTTAAGTGGTCTCACTGCAAAAAAAAGTTAAAAAGGTAATTATGTGAGGTGATGGATGTATTAGTTAACTTGCTTGGGGTACATATCTCACAAAAATCACATTGTACCTTTAAATATATACAACTCATCTTTCAATTATTTCTCAATAAAGCTGAAAAAAGATTGTGTAATTGGATATATGATGCACGTATTCATTTGGACAGGTAAAATAGATTTAAATGGTAAACGAGGATAATAAGGAGCTGGTGATATGTTAAATTTCAAGTGTCTGTGGGACTTCAGCAGGTGGTTGGATAAAGCTTAGGAGAAAGCTATGCTGAAAATATAGATTTGAAAATCATCACAGAGGTTTTTTCTAAAAAGTGATCAAGTCACTCACAAGGACTGGGGCTACAGTCCTAGCACTGGTGGTTGGAGGTGAAAGGGGGACTGCAAAGAGGACTAAAAGGAGAAGCTGGAGAAGTCTGACAAAAGGAAATGCTATATCCTGGAAGCTGAGGGAAGAGAAGATTCTGAGAGGTTTTCAACAGTGATGGCTACCAAAGAGGATGCACTGAAAAAAATGTCCATCCAATTTAACAACTAGGAAGTCAGGAGTAACCAGACAGCAGCTTCAGTGGAGTGATGGGATTAAGTCGGATTGCTGGTGGCTGAGAAGCAAATGGGAGGTTAGAAGTGCAGGCAGCCAAGAGAGGCTACTTTGCCAGAAGTTTGGTGGTGAAGGGCTGTGAAGAAGCAAAGCACAGGGTGAAAGCTTGAGGAACCCAGGGTAAGAAAGGATCTTCTGTTCAGATCTAAGGGAGTATACACAATAAAGACAAGGAGGCTGAAGGTACAGAGAAGAGAAAAAATAATGTGTGTGTGCGCCAGATGAATAATTGGCATTATACCGAGAGGGTGCAATGGAAGAAGCAAGGGAGCCCAGAGTATTCGGAAAAGGTGACTTCGTGTTAGATCACAGGGGCCAGCCTGCTTAAAGATGCTAGTGGCCTCTAACATGGAGGAGTGTTGTAAGGTTAGGAAGCAAAATTATAGTCCCAGGATATGGGAACTTAATACCTCCTGTCTTGAGCTCTAGGTCATATGATAAAATGCATTGGTGGGAAGGAAGTTTTGTGGCTAAGGGTGTGCATTGTGTGAGTAATTTATGTTTTTAAGTCTCAGTTGTCTCCTCCAATTAATGGGAATGGATAATAGCAATCTCATGGAGTTGTCATGGAGATTATGTATGGACATATATGCAAAAACATTACTGTGGTGTCTGATGAATACAAAATGCTCCATGTCTGAAGGATTCTGACCTCTGGATTGGATTCCTTTTGCTGTAAACACCTCCTTAGGAGCAGCAACTCTGACATTATGTGAATAAGACATATTGGGAATTGCAAACTCAAATATCTCCTGGGGCCAGACTGATGGTGTACAGATGCCTGGCAGACAGGTACATGTATATGACAATAGGGCATTGTCGTTGTGAACTGGACACTTACATGCCCCCTTCTAAATACATACTCATTCAATTAAAGCACAAGGTTGCCTAAGTAAAGCACATTTGTGGGCTCCCCTGTTTATAACTTCTGTTTCTGTTCCTGTGCCTGGTATAGCAGACTTCAGTGATCCCAAGGCCCATTGTCTCTGACAGGTTTACCCAAATCTCAAACAGATGGTCCTAATGTGTATTATATAAGTTACAGTGTCTTTCTCACAACTGGATATATATTCAGTATTAATGTTTGCACCTTATCTACTTGCTTAAATGCAGGAATTAAAATTCCTTTAAATGTTTAAAAGACTCTTGAGCTCTGCAGTTGCCAAAATAAAATATAATTACACCAGGCAAATTAGCCAGGGTTTATAGGCCTCAAATCTGAAAGAAATTAAGCTGTGCCTGAAATGAAATAGTCTTTAGGCAAGTTCATTGGTTTTTGTTTGTTGGTATGTTTTTCAAGAAAAATTAAAACTGTGCTTCAGTGCTAGTTGTCAACTCTCTCTTTACTAGTTGGTATGACAATGATAAAAGGCATCACTTTTTCTTTTTGTAAGTCTGAAGTGGGGCCAGTTAAACTTTTATGGGCTGGTAATTTTGATATTATAGAATATATACATAAAATTACCTAATTGCAATAAACTTCCCTTCCCCTGTTTTATACATGGCTTTGGAGATTTATGATTGTTTGCTCTATAGTCTTTCTTTGCCCTGGCATGACACCCCCAGCCCCCAGTTACTATGATAGATGAGCCAGTATGTTTAGATGGAAGTGGTGGGCCCTCACAAATGGGACAAATAACATTTGATGGGGTCTTCTACCATGAAGGTACCCTAAGAAGCAAGACCAGTAATCAGAATCCTGCTGCTTATTGGTAAATATTGATATTAATAGAACACAAGTCAACTGATGTAAACTGTTCCTGTACTCTCCCATAAGCTGCTCTCATCCACAATAAACTCCCAAGAACACATTTGGGGATCATGGCTAGGACATCAGGCATGATTGCTAACTGTCACCAATTGAAGATTCTATGGAAATGAATTAGAATATGAGGGAGAAGTGTATTTTCTCTGGAGGGCGCTTTCCTTAGGAATCCTCTTCTCATCTCAGCTCCCCATCCATCAGGCTTGCGAGCAGTCACTACCAGAGAGGAAACCCCTTGTACTTCCATTGTTTCTACATCAAGTGGAGAATACCCAGAGCCTTTTCTGGTACTCATTAAATGCTAAATAATAACAACATGCTGTTAAATTGCAGAGCAAGTGTACCACAGAATCTGCAATATATAATTTCAGCAAAGAATTTTCCTTCAAGAGTATGCTCAGCTAATTTAAAGCATAATTTCATTAACATAAGCATCTCTGCACACACAGCAGAGAAGAAATCATAAAACTTTACTAGCACTTGGGTTTATAGGATCACAGCGGGCACCGCTGGGTTTCGTGAACTTGCACTACTCCCTTGTCCTTCCAGATGGGAGATGCAGACTTTCAACATCACACTGGTTGAGAGGCGAAGGCCTCTTTCCTCCTGCTTTGTCTGAGTCTCTTCCTGCACCCCTCCTGGGGCTCCCCTGACAGCAACATCAAAGTCATTCATGGCTGGAAGCTGGTGGCCAGCCATATGGAATTACAGCCCAGGCTCCGTCCGGATTATAGAGTGTAGCCTAGGAACCAAATGACAGTGCCATGGCACAGAGGAAAGGCTAGTAAAGCCTCCAGTTTTAAATGGAAAATATGACTGTTTGTATATTTATACACAGGCTCCTCATAAACAACCTGAATGTTTCACCAACATCCCCATGAGGCAAGGGATGGGCTGAGTTAAAAATAGCCCCAGAATGCCTCTCTTCTAAGCAAATTACCCATCCTGCCCTGTCTTCTCCGGGTGTTTACTTTAACGTGTTCCCTGCATATTTCAGAATTACAAGAAATGCTTACCAACAAATAGCATAACTTCTGAAGACATCAAAGAAAATGGCTCACAGAGCAGAGTTCCCTTATCTAACACATGATTATTGCCACGGAATCCAACCACATTCTGCCCATATTTGAATCCAGCGATTTAGCAACCTAATTTATCCAGATCTCTACTTCCTCGTCTCCCATTCACTTCTCAACCTTCTGCAGTCCGGCTTTTGTCTCGCACACACCACAGAACATGTTGAAACTTTTACCTTCAGAGTGATACCTTCTGTCTGCATGTCCCGGAAAAACATCATGACGGACCTGGTTGCCCAGCCTTGACCTCACAGTTGCCCCCTTGATTCTTCTACTCCCTTGGATTGCTTTTTCCAGTTTCCAAGTCCTGATGGTCCTACTTCCTAAATATCGTTCATCTTTCTTCCCCTCAACTCCCTGCTTGCTACTTACTGCCTTAGTGAAGCTCTTCATCTCTTGGCCAGAACTAGCAAAGATCTCCCATCTGCTTTCCTTGCTTCTGATCTTGTCCTCCCCGTTATTCTACCTTCTACACACCTGCTACCAGATTATCTTTATATAGTGAAAATCAAGTTTGTGTCCTTGTTTGAAAACCTCCAATCCTTCCTTGTTACAAATAGAATTGAGTCCAAAGAGCCTTCATAACATGGTCCCAAACTGTCTTCACTTAACTTTCCCAGCCCTTATCATGTGCTCCACACCTCCTTCCCTGCAGCTCCCAAACATACTATGCTTTTTCTGTTTCCAGTGCTATATCCCATGGTATTCATAAAGAAAACTCACCCCAACTTTCAAGAGCCATCTCATGTGTCATCTGCTCTGTAAAGACTATCACCCACATCTCCCGTGGGCAAAGTTAGTGATTGTCTTCTGTGCAGCTACCTTTGCAATAGCACTTAATGTCCTGTCAATGTTGCCTGTATATCTGTCCCCACATTACGCTAGGGATTATTTAAGGGCTTTGACTGTTTCCTGTGTATTTCTGGGTTCCTAGTGACTAGCAAGGCTTTAGACATATCTACATGCCTGATGAATGAATGAGTGCATGCCAAACTCATCGCAAGTAATCAATAAAAAAAACAACAACCCTATAGTTTAAGTTTTTATCTGAGGTTCATATTCCCATAGTGAAAATGACTTTCTCCTCCTCTCTCACCCAAGAGAACAAAGATAACTTTCAGACTGAGGAGACACTGAACAAGAGAGTTAGAGACAAATACAACATCACTGTTTCAATTTCTGAACCCTCTTTCTTCAGGCACAAAAAGATGGTTATAAACTTCCCAGGGCGATAAGGGGAGCACATTAACATTTGTATTAATGGAAGATAATGGAAACAGAGTGATAAGTTTAGAAGCGAAGTAGCTCATTGTTAAATCATGGAGTTTCATCTAGGATGTCTGGGAGGCATTTAATGAATCTGGGAATGAACTTGTTTTTAATTTAAAAAGAATGCACCATTTACAAATGACCAATTAAATGGTTATTCACCTTATTTTGTCTCATGCTGAAAAGGATTTGTTCAGAAGATTGACAAAGGCAGTCTTTAGCACCTCAGTCAATTGCTTTCCCTCATTTTCCATGATTTTTATTCCCCTGAACATCAAAGAAATGTTACCTATTACATGCCTGGTGCACTTTCCTCCTCTTCTTTCCCCAGCCCTTGCTCATTGTTCAGGCCCCAGGTGAAATATCACTTTCTCTGAGAAACCTCTCCTGACCCTCTCAGACTACATGCAAAGCTGCTGCTGTGTGGGCCCTTCGCATCCCGTCCACCTACCCCTGTTGTATATGTACATCACATTGTCATTATTACTTATAACAGACTCTACTTACTCAACATCAGATTCTCAGTCTATGCATGGCCTAAGTGCTTAACAAATACATATTTAATGAAAGGTAATATGTTTGTTGAATTGATGAAAAGATGCCAAGTGGAAAGTATCAACATTATCTTCCATTGCATTCCCTTCAAACAGACACCGAGGCAGGGAATTAAATGTAAGGGGTTTCTTTGGGAGATGATCCCAAAGAGACGGGGAGGGAGAGAAACCAATGGTGGGTACCTTTATGGTTGGATTCTCACAGTGGGGAAACTATCCTACTGAGGACCTTCTGAATGACTACGCCTAACACAACTCAGCTGTGTTCCCCTGACAGTTAAGAGATGAATAAGCTGGAGTATTTATCTAGCAGCTTTTGCTCCCCATTATTGCGGGCTGCTCCTAAGGGCATAAATAACCCCCATCCTAGCACTTCCAGCTTACCTGCTGTTCCAATGCCCTGACCATTAGAGAAAGCCCTGAGGTAGAGAGAGGCACAGGCATGTCCATTAGAGTTCTAGTGACATATGGAATGGACTGAGATATGAATGGGTCACCAACAATATCTTCTACAGTGAGCACAATTGATTTTTGTTCCTAAATTTTATTTAAAAAGAAATGTAAGTTAGAAAATTAACAAATACATTTGTAGAGTTTTAAGTCTTACATATTTATCTACTTCTAAGTAATAAGATCGATCTTTAAATAATAGTATAATATCTTGTAGAATGACAGGAAATCACATGAATGGTTTAGGAACACACAGCATCTAGTCATTGTATAGATGCTTGGGCCATCTTTCTGACTAACATCCCCTGACTCAGTATTACTCATCTTGATGTCCCTGGTTTATTTCTACATTATTAGAGTCAACATATAGTTTCAATAATATTCAATTTTTTAATGTACTAAGCATCTGTACTATACAACTTTTTTTTAGTGGATCTGTTGCTAAAGCAAGCATTAACTCTACTGAGCAACATGCTGGTATTCCATCTATACATTATACTTATTTAAGTGCTCCATGGTCAAATGAGTTTGGGAAATTCTGTCCTAAAGTCAAGCCCTACTGAAAAGGTTTTGATGGCTTTCCATTGACTGTTAACTCATTTCCCAGTTGCCTGGAGAACAAATACTAGCCAGCTGTGCTTGTGGCTGTAGTGTTTATCCCAAGATAACTTGTAGATTTCAAATCCTAGAAAAATGAAGCATTCCTACATGTGAAAAATATTATTAAATACTCATGAGTACTCATTAGCATATACACTTTTGTTACCTTAGAATTAGAGATTTAGAAGTCACTCTAAGAATAGTTTTTATATTTTAGTTTCACATTGAAAACCATTCAAGATGTGGGTTAAGAACATCTTAATCAAACTACTCAAGACACCACAAATTAGCTCCAACCCTTTTCATTTTTCTTCTGAATGGAGTCCCTTGCCTCTCCCTCCACACAGCCTGTTTACCCACAATGGCTGCCCACTAAATTTTGCTTACCTTTTAAGGTCCATCTTAAATTCCTTAAGTTTTCATTTCTTATCATGTTTACAAAAGTGCTGCCTCCATTCTCCTGCCTTTAAACCCCTTCCCCTGTGTGTTCTTCTCTCTTTTTTTTTTTTTTTGATTTTTGGTATATGGGTAGCTCCCTGACTGGGAATCGAACCCAGGCTGCAGCGTTGACAGTGCCAATGCCGAAGCCTTAAGCCACTACACCACCAGGGAACTCCCTGTGTATTCTTCTCTTGAAGCTCTTTATATAGACTACTCTCCAGTACAGTTTTCAGTGAAAAGGTACCTTTCTCTACCCTAGCCTAAAGTCTTTCTATTGGATTTTGTAAGTCCCCTTGAGGACAGGAACTCTGACATTCTCTGTGTTTGTATCCTCTACTAACTTAGAAGACTGCCTGGCACATAATACTAATAATATTAAATGTTTGTTGAATTGAATTTTTAAAGTTAGTTTTAAAATTTACATGCAATAAAATTCATTTCTTTAAAAAAGTACACTTTATAAATTATATGGATGCCTACCCACTGTGTTGTAGACCTGAAAATAAGATATATTAATATTGATGTCAACTGTCACTTAAAAAATATACACACATGTGTGCACACACACACACACACACACACACACACGAAGAGAGAGAAAAAGTCATGGGATACAAATCACAGCACAGGGAATATCATAAGTCAATGGTATTGTAATAGCTATGTAAGGTATCAAATGGGAAATAGACCTATAGGGGTTATCACTATATAAAGTCTGTAAATGTCTAAGCAGTATGTTCTCTTGTACACGTGAAACTAATTTACCAAAAAGTACAGTGCTGTGAGTTTGACAAAAAGCATAGAGTTACATAACCACCGCCACAATTGGGATGTAGAACAATTTTATCACCCTTCAAAAATTCCCTCACGCTGCCCATTTGTCCTCAAATTGTCCCCTCACCTCAGGCCCCTGACAACCAGTGATCTACTTTCCATCCCTGTAGTTTATCCTTTTCTAGAATGTCATAAATGGAATCACATAGTTTGAAGCCTTTGATTATGGCTTCTTTCACTTAGTGTAATGCATTGGATGTTCATCCATTTTGTTGTATGTATTAATAGTATGCTCTGTCGTATTGATGAATAGTATCTTAGGGATTGCCTAGACTACAGTTTCTTTCTTCATTCACCCATTGTAGAACATAAATTTTTATTTCTCTGAGGTTAATACCTAGTAGTAGGATTACTGAGCTATATGATTAGTGTAAGATAAAATTTATGAGAACCCCTGAAAACTATTTTCCAAAGTGACTGTACAATTTTGCATTTCAACCAGCAATAGTTAAGAATTCCAGATGCTCTGTATCATCATCAACACTTGGTACTGATACTTAAATAAGAAACATTTTAGCTATTTAATAAGTTGTAGTATCTTACATGATTATCATTTTCATTTTCCTAGTGACAAATGATGTCATACATCTCTTCATGGGCTTATTTGCCATCTGTATATCTTCTTTGGGGAAGTGCAGTTTGGCTACTTTTTAACTGGCTTTAACTTGTTGTTTATTATCACATCTATGTATACTCCCATGTGTGTATGTAAATATGGTTATATATATAATTTGCAAATTCTTCTTCATCTATAGTTTATTTTTTCATTCTCTGGATAGCCTTTCATAAAGCAAAAGTTTTTAAAGTTTTGCTGAAATCTTATTTATCACTTTTTAAATTTTTTTACAGTTCATGCTTTTGGTGTTATGTCTTAAGAACTCTGTCTAATCCAAGGTCACAAAGATTTTTTTTCTCCTATGTTTTCTTCTAAAAATACATCCATAATCTTACATTTAAGCCTATGATGTATTCTGATACCTTTTAAATTAATTTTACATAAGGTGTGCACTACATTGAGGTAAAGTGAATGACTGAAAGAGAATTTACCTTTACTTTACAACACCCTGCTTCCAGTTCAACAACTGCAAGACTAAAGATGCTTCAATTTCTTACATAAAGTTTATCATTCTAGTGAGAATCTTTGAGTCTAGGCAAATTTGAAATAAAGAAAGGCTTAATTTTTATCAAATAGGCTGACTGCAAGGATTATTAATAAAGAATAAACAAGCAGATACTGAAATATCTAGTCCTTGCTTTGACAAGTAAGTATTGGTTGGTAGAATAAACAACATATAGTAGTATGTTTATCTATATGTATGAATCCATTCATTTATACACAGACACATACCAAGACGCATGTGCGCACGCACACCCACACCCAGCCACACACACACACACACATCTATAGGCTCTTACGTGTTTCTGAGTTATTGCCTCTCCCTAGAGCCTTAAGCCATAATTTTACTTACTCAGAAATTCCAGCTACCCTTTTCCCAGAGGCAGGAGATTTTGGTTAGTGGCTTTAGAGCTTGTCACAAACTGTCACATTATTCAGTTTATAGAATGTCTTTGACATGGGGAGACCAAAGATGGATTTTCCATTACATCACTTAGAAAGGGATAGGCCTTTCCATAAACACATTTAGACATCTTACCCTAACCTCCACTGTTTTTACATTTCATTTCCATTTTTTAAGGCACTTTTGGTGGCAACTGGCACATCCCTTTTGGTGCTGCAGGCAATGTCAGGCTTGAGAGCATTTGTTCTGCCTTGACTCCAGACTGGCAGTGTGGCTTCTCTGCCAACCCCACCGCACTCGGGGCCTGGGCATCTCCATCTCCCCATCCCTATGAGACCTTCACACAGAGCTGGGAGCATTTAAAACTTCTTGGATTGAGGATTAATGACTTTCTCACTGTTGTCAATTATTTAGTGTTTATGGGCTCACTTAATATAACACTGTTGGGCATTTTCCTAAAATGGTATCTTTGAAATAAAAAAACAAAAACAAAAACAAAAACAGTTATCTAGACTGAGCTTTATCAAAACACAACCAAAAAAGAAAAGAAAAGAAAACACAGACTACATACTCTGGAAGATTGAGTTAGTCATTCCAATTCTTTACTCCCTTGCAATAAGATTATACATCTACACCCCTCCTCCTTACAGGTTGGCACTGTCCCCCAATATGACAATGGGAGAGTTTTAATTACCCACAAAGTTCACTTTATTGACAATGGGCTTGGCAAATGGAATGTAGTAGAAATGGCATGAGCACAAGCTTTATGTGTACTTACAGGGTTTGGCTTGACTTACTGCACTCCTGTGATCATCATAACAGTGTGGCCTAGTTAGCTTCTATACCTTCAGTTTGGGCCCAGATGAAACACATAGAACGGACTTAAACCCCATTTACAACCTGGACCTAAACCAGCCAAACTGTAACTTGACACAGAGCTGTCCTGGTCAACCCACAGACCAGTGAGTAAGAAAAATAAAATGCTTTTAAGACAAAAAAAAAAAAAAAAAAAAAAAAAAAAAAAAAAAAAAAAAAAAAAAAAAAAAAAAAAAAAAAGAAAGAAAGAAAAAGAAAATGCTTATTGTTTGGAAGCCACTGAGTTTTTGTTACTTGGTATCATTACAGCGATAGCTGACCAATATACTTACCTGTCTCCAGTCATGTTCCTTATGGATAGTAAAGTCAGTATGATCCCAGCACAAATCGTTATTTGCTAGCATGAGCAAGTACATATTTGCAGCTATGAATCAGACATGTTATCACCTCATGGAATTTTCTCCAATCAAGCCCATTTTTTCAAGAATCTGCTTTGAGCAGATTTTCTGAGTATCATTTTAGTAGGATCAATCTGTATGGACTAATAGAATGTAAAGACTATCATTTCTTAATTATCCTCAAATGAACATAATTTCTGGCATTTCTTGCTCCATGAATATAAGTACATTTTGTAATTACATTATTGGGGGTGTCCAAACCTCACATGTATATTTCCTGACAGCTGGATTAGGTAGTTTTATTGTAATTTTTTTTATTGCAATCTCCTGTTTCAAAAATCTAAGAGCATAGATTGATTTTCCCTTTGCCAAGTATGTCTCAGAATAGGCATACAGAGAGTTCTGGCAACAGAGAGTTCTCCTAGGCCACCTTGAGCCCCAGATTTGTATCTTTACAAGATGGTCAAATACTAGTCCAATTTTTAATGTATCATATGAAGTCCTGATTTTTAAAAAAATAATAGACAAGTATATAAAAGACATACTTAACCTTATAAAACACGTTTTGGCTAAGTTGATTTTCTCAAAGCTAACCTTCCACTCTGTGCCTTGACTTTTTCTACAGCTCATCTCATCATTCCCTTATCCCTTGAATCACGTTGTTTCTCCTCTGACTAGACAAACACAGGCAGACTGAACAAGCTTACTTGCATAAGAGATGGTTAGCCTACAAAAGCAACCACTAAAGGTGGGCATTAGAGTTGTCTTTTAATATTTGGTGGCCTTTCATGCGGAAGAGGTTGTATGTTTGTCCTGTGTTGCTGTGGGAAAAATGTAGCTAGAAAAATAAAGACAAGTCATGGGCAGGAAATTTGGGATCAGTTAAAAAGGTTTCAAACAATTGGGAATGTTCAGTAATAGAACAGAAAGCAGCGAACTCCTTGTCAGTGGATATGTTCAAGCTTCTTGGGCTTAATAGAGACATAAATTCCTATGTCTCTGAGTACCTTCTAACTTAAAAATACTATAATTTGATCTTCTTGATTCTCTATAGTAATCAGTATGAGTCCTTGTACAGTATGGAACAGTATGCATCATAACATTTTGATGATTCTATAATTAGATGGATAATACAAGCAGAATTTATAGTCTTGAATTTAGTATGTCTTCCTGAATTATCTTGGTTTCTGTGGACTTCAAATTAAGAGCATTTTATTTCCTTGCATTCTGCTGGTTAATTTTTCTTTTTCCCATAGCCTAATCTCCACTGTTCAGAAACATAAATATATGTATACCTTTATGGCTGGGATAATGTTAATTTACTACCATCCATAGTAGTCCTGAAAGAAACTTAATACTCACTTTTCTATTTTCTGATCATGACCCCTTTTGGATTAAGTTTCTTTTAATCTTGTTATATTAATATATAGATGGTACTAAGATAAATACTTCCTATGTAGACTTATTAAATCAGGAATACAATTCAAAAGGTAAAAAAAAATGATATATAGTAAAACTTCTCTCTGTCTTTTCTCTAATAAAACCAAAGGTCAGATATTTAAAAAATATTTAATATAAATATTATTTTTATATTTAAAAAAATGGTTTGAGATTTGGGATTATTTTGCCTTTAGAAAATCCTTCACTATGATCAATTAGTGATTAACTCTCTCAGTGTTTGAAAGAAAATACCCTTCCTAAAGAATATTTTTTCCTAGTGAAGAATTCTAGGCTAGCAGTTACTATTTATATACATTTACATTGCTACTGTTAGGAAGTCAGCTGTTAGTCTAACTGTGACTTATTTAAAGGTGATCTCTTCATCCTCTGACTCCTTTTAAGATGTTCTTGTCATCTTTGGTTTTCTGCAATTGCCCTCTAAGGCACATAGTGGTGAATTTCCTTTATTTATCTTGTTTTTGATTCATTATGCTTCTTGAATTGAAGCATGAACCTTAGATTGATGGTTTTCATCAGTTCTAGAAAATTCTTACCCATTATTTTTCAAATATTGCTTTTTATCCTTTTTTTTTTTTTACTTTTTCTTCTTTTTAAAACATCATCCAATTAAATATCATAGAATTCCCCATTACACATATTCTATTCCCCTTATCTTTTCTTCTGTATTTTCTCGGGGTTTTGCTTGTTTCTCCTTTGTTTATTTTTAATCTTTTTGACTCATTTTCCCATTCTCTAAGTCTCTCTTCAGATGTTAATAAATCCATTGAGATCTTGATTTGGTTATTATATTTTTCAACTCTAGAATTTTTATTTGATTTATTTTCAAACATGTCAATTTTTATGGTTCCCAGTTCTATGCTATAATTCTCAACTTGTCTTTGAATTTATTAAACATAAGGTGTTTTTTCTTTGTAGCCTGTCTCTAATAATTCTAATATCTGGAATCTTATATTCCACTCTTTACAGGATATTATATTATATTATATTATATTATATACACAATGTTGCTGAGTCTCCTTACTCGTAACTTTGATATTCGTACAATATTCTGTTGATCCAGTGCATGATAGTTTTCTCGTCTTTAAGATGGGGATATTCCAAACTCCTTGAGTAGCTGCCTGACACAATTAATATTCTCAAAGGGTGGACCCTCAGTAATTATTGCTGTCCTTTTTTTGTGTGTCTTTGCAATGGTTATGACTTTAAAAAAATAATTTGTGTAGATGGGGTCTTGAAGAAAACATTGAAAAATGAAGCTGATAGGGTATCACAATTGTGTGTGTTTAAGTGTTCTGTTATTTATATTGAGATATGTTTGTGCAATAAACAAAATTCGTAAAAATAAAATGAAGTTTCTTAAAGATCAAATGGTAATAGGTAATATTTTAATGAGCACTGATGGTGTCCTAGGCTCTATTCTAAGCTCTTTACATGTATTAGCTCATTTAGTCATCCCAGCAACCCTCTTGATAGGTATGGTTATTATTCCTGTTTTACAGATGAGAAAGTTGAGGCACAAAAGGGTTAAGTAACTTGTCCATGGTCATACAACTATAATAGTAAAAGGCATGGCCATGATTCTAGCACAAGCAGTTTGGCTCCAGAATATACTTTCTTAACTACTGTTTTATGAAAAAAGGAAAAGGAGGAGGAGGAAAAGGAGGAGGAGGAGGAGGAGGAAAAGGAAGAGGAGGAGGAAGAGGAGGGGGAGGAGGAGGAGGAGGAAAAGGAGGAGGAGGAGGAGAAGTCCAGGAAGGATTGGGGCAGGGGGCAGAAAACAGAAAAGGAAGGTAAAACAAGACAAGAGTCCAAGAAGTATAACCCCACTAGTCTCATCATATCTTTTGTGACATCCTAGCACCATTCTGCTCTAACCTGAGAGGACTAGGAAAAAAAAGATGGGAATAGAAAAGGAAGGTGTTCTAGATACTGTGGATGTGCAATGAATCAATCTAAGACTTAGTGGTATAAAACAATCATTTACTTTGCTCATGGACTCTGTGGGTCAGGAATTCAGAAAGGATATAGTGATCAAAGTTTGTCTCTACTTTACCATATCTGGAGCCTCAGCTGGAAGGCTTGAAGCTGGGGATAGGAGCCATGCAATCATCTGAAGCCTCCTTCATTTCCCTTTACTCACACATCTGACTATTGGTGATGACCATAAGCAGGGAGTTTCAGCAACTCTCCATCAAGACCTCTCCATGGGGACTTTCCTCATCGGTTAGTGTAAGCTTCCTCATAGCCTATGAGCTGGCTTCCTCCAGAGTTAAGCCCTTTCAGAGAGACAGAGAGAGAGAGACAGAGAGAGAGAGAGAGAGAGAGAGAGAGAGAGAGAGAGAGAGAAATTATAGATAGACAGATACAGAGATAGATACAGAAATAGAGACAGAGCTAGAAGATAGAACATAAGGCCAAAACTTTTACAACCTAGCTGGGAAGTCACATAACATATTTTATACCACACTCTGTTAGTTGAAGCAATCACAATCCTCCACCCAGGCTCAAGGGCCAAGGGGCCTGCCTCGTTTCTTGATTGTCTGGAATACACTCATTTTTGCAAGGAATTGCACAACATATTAATGGCTTGTGAAAATAATGCTTACCATGCCTCTTGGAAAATGAGGATAAAATTCACTTCAAATAAAATGACCAATGTAAGCTTAAAAAAGAAACTCACAAGAACTAGCTTTTTTTGAAACAAAACAGAAGCCCTTTTGGCCTGAACAACTTCCTCAAATTTACTTCCAGTCAAGGGCTTATTTATAGAGACAAACAACTCATCAGATTCTTGTAGACTTTTCCTTAACTTAGTAGTAGGCTGACCAGATGTACCATTTTAAACGGGACAGAAAATAATAGTACTATCCCATTTCAAATAGTACGTAGAGTCAGCTTAGTCTCACTGGGCTAAACTCAAGGTGTCAGTAGGTTGATTGTATGTATCATTTGAAACAAGGCAGTGTCATTGTTTTCTGTCACATTTAAAAAGGGACCTGTGGTCAGCCTAATTAGTAAGGCAATGGAGTCTTAGTTTCTTTTTCATTCCCTGCCCATACCAGAATCCATATGCTCAAAAAGTATAAACTCTATAGGACCAGACTCTAAACTTTTTAAAGTGAGCTTCTGAATCTTAAATCCTCTCAAGAGTGTTTAGCACATTGCCATGCATATATGATAGTTCTTCAGATATTGCTAATTTCACTATAGTTCAGCTTCAGTAATGTGGCATAACATAAATATTTGACAACAGAGCCTGAATGAAATTACCTCTACACAATAGGTGTGACATTCAGAAATGGAATTTCTAAGATCTTAATAAGCATTAGGAAAAATATATGAAGTACAGGGAATTCCCTCCTATCACAGAAATAGTGAAATATTATAGTTTATAGGAAAGCTGATCTTTATTAGACTGCTCTTAATTTGTTGAAAATGTATTCCAACTGAACTAGGAGCCCTCACTGTGGACATTCTCCCCAGACCATCTCAGCTATTCTTACAAGTCCTAAACGTGGATTCTCAAATCACTTTCAAACTCCTATCCCTTTTTTTTAAATTCATTTTTATTGTTAGACTTATTGGGGTGACATCTGTTAGCAAGGATTACATAGGTCTCAGGCATACAATTCTACAGTGCATTGTCAACTTGTTGTATAATAAGTTCACCACCTAATGTGACTTCTCTGATGGAAAAAGAAGGACAACTCCTATCCCTTTTGATGACCTCTAGACCACTCACCCCAATTCTTCATTGGAAATCTCCACTTGAGTGTTCAAGAGCCAGCTCAAAGTTAATATGCTCCAAGCTAAATTCCAAATCCGCTCTTCCTCATAATCTGAATATCCTTTCAAGGCATCATCCCTCCCTACTGGACCCCAGCTAAAAACCTTGGCATCATTCTTGACATTTTCTTCCGTCTTAACTCCAGAGATACAACCAATTGTGATATCCTATCTTGTTTGTCTTCTAAACTCTTTTTATGTTTAGCATTTCTTGAGATTTGATTTATATTTTATAAAATTCACTCACATTCTTCACTGTGTCTCAGTAAATGTATATAGTTGTGCAGTCATCATCACAATCCAGTTTTAAAACCATTCGATTATACCAAAAAGATCCCCTGTGATTGTCTGCACTCCTTCCCTGGCCTCAAGCAATTACTTATCTGTTTCTACCATTTCATCTTTTCTAGAAATTTTATATAAATGGAATCATACAAGATGAAGTCTTTTGTATCTGGCTTCTTGTACTTACCATGATGCTTTTGAGATTTATCCATGTTGTTGCTTGTATCAATAGTTTGCTCCTTTTTATAGTTAATAGTAATGCATTGCATTTTTCTTGTCTATGGACATTTGGGTTGTTATTGACTATTATGACTAATATTTCTATAAACATTCTCATATAAGCTTCTCATGTAAGGTTTCTATTTCTTTTGAGTATTTGAGGGCTGTCCAGGAGGTATCCATCCACGTAAATGTTCTCACTATATTGACAATGGCTGGATTTTTTCCAGGCAGCCCTCGTATACCTAGAACTGGAATTGATGATTTATATAGTAAATGCATGTTTAACTTTTTAAAGAAACTGGCAAACTATTTTACAAAATGAAGTTTCTAGTTTACATCCCGCCAGCAGTGTTTTAAGGTTCTAGGTTATTCACATCTCTATCTTGACGTGGTCTACCTTTTAATAGTGGTAATTCTAATAGGAATAGCAGGGCATTTCATTATCAATTAATTTGTATTTCCCTAATGACTAATGATGTTAAGCATCTTTTCATGAAATCTGCCATTCAGCTATTTTCTTTGATGAGGTATGTATTAATACTTTTCTTCTTTTTTATTGAGTTGTGTCTTATTACAGAGTTGTAAGAGTTATTTATATTTTCTAGATACAAATCCTTTATCAGGTATATGCTTGCCAATATTTTCACACAGTCTGTGCCTTGCCTTTTCGTTTTCTTAATAGCATCTTTTGAAGAGTCAACATTTAAAACTTTTTAGCTCTTTTGAATCTGGCTCATGCTTTCCTTCCCACAGGCACTTCCTTAAATTCAGTTCTTTTCCATTCTTGGCTGAATGTATTTAAGTAGCCTACTGACTAGTCTCTTTATCTCTACATCTCATTTTCTAAAATGTTGTTTGCTTTCAGGATTAAACACAAATTTCTTAACCATGCACATGTGATCTATGCAGGGGTCGGGGTGGGGTGGGGTGGGGAGAGCCTCAAATCTCCTCAAAAGAACACAGTGCAAAAAGCATGGCTGACTGAGAGCCTCCAGCTGCCACAGCACTCACAGCAAGCCATTCCTGCTCTAGACTGCCCATGGGCAATGACTGAGCATGATGGTGGTTACAGCGTTGAGCCATTCTACACAATGCAAGACTCTTCTATTATAACAGGCAACTTTTGCTTGGGAACTCCTAATCAGCCTTGACATGGCTTTCTCAGGACTGAAGCTTTTCTAACCTAACCCCTCCTTTCCTTTTCCTTTCACAGGTGTCAAACCTGCATTGCAAATCTGAAGACTCTCCTAGCCTTGTCTTGTTTTCTCTCCCTTTTTTCTCATACATGCTTTACCCAATAAATCTCTTGTATGTCTAATCCTATTCTAACATCTGTTTTTCAGAAGACCCAAACTGACACAACAGGTGAGGGTATTCTTGATCCGGCCCCGCAACTCCCGACAATCTTGCTGATTCTTCAGCTGTCAATGAGCTATGTCTTCTGTTTTCAAATATCATGATTATGGAGGGAATAAGAGCTGCTCCTACCCCATCCAAGACTTCTCCCTTTTGCTCAAGTTTTTGAAGCAGCATAAGGAAATTCAATCTACAATATTACAGAGGCTGTAACAATGTGCTAAAGAAGCCTTAAATGAGTAGGAAGAGCAGAAACTCCAAGGGAAATTTAATTCTTGCCTCCCTCTACATCCCCACCACCTTGTTTTGAGCTATGAGTGTTGGAGGGAGAAAGAACAAAAGAATTCCTTTTTTCTTTTTCTTTTCTCTTTTCTTCTTTTTTTTCTTTCTTTTCTTTTTTTTTTTGCATGGGGAATTATTCTCCCTGTACACATAAATAGATTCACTCTTCCTTTGCAAGAATGATGCTTCTGACAGTCCTCAAATGTGCAGTTAGAGGGGTTTATTCAGTAGTAAGAATGTCATGGGACTCAAAAAATTACAGGGATCTTGGTCCCAACACAAGCTTTTTAGACTACACTCTATGGAGAAAGGCTCTGGGAAGAATATTTTTAAAAAGTGTCCCAAGCAGTTCATTGGGATGTTTGAGAAACGCTAATAGAGTGGTTAAGAACACAGGCACTAAAGCTAGCCTGATTCGGTTTGATTTTCAATTCCGACATATGCTGACTGTGTAACATTGGACAAGTTTTGTAACATTTCTGTGCCTTAGGTTTTGTTTTGTTGTTTTTATTTTTAACCTGTAGAAAATGACATAATAGTATTTCCCCCTTAGGTTGCTATGAGCACCCAAAGAGTTCACCATGGTTATAGAATGTGTAGGTCATTGTCTATGTAGCAAACTGCTCGTTAAAGTTTAAGTATTTTTTTATTATTGTTATATATTATCATCATCATCATTCTAATTAGTGATTAAACAAAGATCATGAGCACTGTCAGGTATTATGCTTGGTCCAGTATGCAAAGGCATTTTTTAGGGGTAAGGTTAGAATATAGAAGTGGGCATGACCCACTATCTGCCCATAGCTAGATGAGTTTTCCCTTACCCTCCCAGGGCACATTTTTGGCAGCTATCTACCAGGAGTAGGAGTGGGATCTGTGGTTGGTAGAGAGACAAGCTAACAGCTTGATCTTGGCTCTGGTGTGTATAGGAAAGAGTCTCTGAGCCATCAAATCAGAGTTCAAATCCCAGGGTATCTCATTAAAGGAGTGAATGAACTTCAGCAAACAATTGAAGCTTTCTGAACATCTGCTTCTTTAATTTCTGAATGTTTTCTAGCCCTTTGGACTAATGTGAGGCTTAACTGACATGATGTATGTATATGCACTGGCACGTGGTAGGGGCTGAAGAATAAGTGTTCCACCAGCTAACCAACCCACAGAACCTGAATAAGCCTAACTCCAGCCATCCCTGTGAGTGTAGACTTACAAGACCTGAAAGGCTCTCCAAACTGCCAGACTTGTAGCTCAAATAATCCACCTTCACTTTGGATGTCTCCATGGTATATGGGACTTTTTACTCTTACTCTTAATATTGTCTTATCATTTATTGCTGTAGTCTGAAAGTGGTATTGCTGTTCCAGCATTGTTTCAAAATACTAATAGAAATACATCTCAGCTCAACAAATCCAGTTCCTTCCCCAAATGTTGACTTTGGTTTCATCAACATGACTTCAAATTCTTGCCCTCTGCCTTGGTGTTGAGCACACATGGCTTCTATAAATGTGTCTTCAAAGTGTTTCCAAAGTGAGCCTTGGAACAGGACAGTAAGTAATATCACCAAGCAGCAGTCACTTGTAAAATAATCTTTTTAAACAGGCTAATATGTTTTGGACTTTGATGTGTCCAAATTTCAGAGGAATGTACAAACTAGTTGGTATAAATTTTATTTTTAAAAAAATCGGAACATTTCTTAAAGTAGTTGCCAAAATGGTACCTAATTCAGAAAGGTTCTTTCCATTCTGGTTTGCAAGGAATTTACTACGGGGTAAGATTATGTAACAGAGATTGTAAATCAAAATTTACTTCTTACAAATATCTAAGCTTAAAGAGAAAGTTATTCCCCCCAAAATGGATTGGATGGTACTTGAAATTTTCGTGAGGTGAAGGACAGAATTACGCAAAGATTGTAACTGGCAGTTTATAAACTTTTTGCTATTTTTCAAGTGTGACTGAACTTTTGCAAGTTAATAAATGTAGAAATAGAGACATAACAAAAACTTTTCGGAGCTAAGAATGAAAAAGCTAAGGTATTCTAAAAATTTGCTAGATAAGAAACGTGTATGAAGGTGGAACAAATCATACAAATTATATGATTGATTTATTTAAGCATGACTCTATACCTTAGGGAAAAACGATTTCTAGAGGAATAGAATGGAATTCTGGATGTTGTTGCCAATATATCCCTTGAAGAGAAATTGCATCTTCTAGACAGAACTAGGATGGAGTAACACCCATAAGAGTGGAATGCCAATTCCTGGGAGGCTTAGCTATAACTGAGCCTTGTGTCTTTTGTACAAAATGAAGAGATTATACATGGGTTGATAAAAACAAAACAAAAAGCTTTCTTTGACAAACTGTAGTAAGTAACTGGAATCCTACCGTAAAGTGTTTCAGAAATGCCAGTGGATGATGATTAGTGCCATAGCTAGAGTGGCAGCAGGCAAGGTCTCTTCTTTCCTGGTGTGAGTTGGCAGGCTCTTTAAGAGAGTCCTGCTCATAGTAAGAGATTTAAAACACAGCCCCATATGTAGCCTAGGAGAGAGAGATTATTTAACCATAGCCCTTGGCTTTAGTCATTTATTGCTACCTAACAAATTATCTCAAAACTCAGTGGCTTAAGGCAACGACAACTTTTTATTTTTCATGATTCTGGACTCATTTGGAGAAGTTTCCTTTTTCATTCAGCAGCTGGGGACATTCAGCATTTCATTCAGCTGGGGACTTCAGCAGCATTCAACTGGAAGCTGGCTATGCTTGCAGGTCTGCTGACCTGGTGCTCCTTCCTCCTTGTGTCTCCATGAGGTTAGCTTGGGCTTTCTGTATCAGAGTGGGCCCCCTTCTTATGCAGCAGCTGATTTCACTAGGTCTCAGAGATTACTACTCATCACTTCTGCCACATTGAGCTTTGTTTGCTGTTCTTTTTCCAATTCCCTTACATGTGAAGTTAGACTATTTATTTGAAATTTTTCTTGTTTCTTGAGGTAGGCATGCCTTACTGTGAAGTTCCCTCTGGAATGCTTTTGTTGCGTCCCATATATTTTAGGTCATTGTGTTTTCATTTTTGTTTGTGTAAGGTATCTTTTGATTTCTTCCTTGATCTCCCTGTTGACCCATTCATTATTTAGTAACATATTATTTAACCTCTATGTATTTGTGTATTTTTCAGTATTTTTCTTGTAATTGATTTTTAGTTTTATAACACTGTGGCCTGAGAAGACACTGGATATGATTTCAATCTTCTTAAATTTATTGAGATTTGTTTTGTGGCCTGATTAGTGAACTATCTTGGAAAATGTTCCATGTGAACTTGAAAAGAATGTATATTCTGCTGCTTTAGGGTAAAATGCTCTAAGAATATCAATTAAATCCATCTGGTCTAGAGTATCACTTAAGGTTGTTATTTCCATGTTAATTCTCTGTCTGGAAGATATATCCATTGGTGACAGTGGGGTGTTAAAATCCTCTACTATGATTGTGTTATTGTTGATCTCTGCCTTTATGTCCATTAATATCTGTTTTATATATTTAGGTGCTCCTATGTTGGGTGCTTAGGTGTTTACTAGGGTTATGTCCTCTTGTTGGATTGATTCCTTCTTTTTTCTCTTATTACAGTCTTCATTTTAAAGTCTATTTTGTCTGCTATAAGTATTGCTAACCCAGCTTTTTTCTTGTTTCCATTTGTGTAAAATATCATTTTCATCCCTTTACTTTCAGTCTTTGTGTGTCTTTTTTTTTTTTTAATTCATTTTTATTGTTAGACTTATTGGGGTGACATCTGTTAGCAAGGATTACACAGCTTTCAGGCATACAATTCTACAGTGCATTGTCAACTTGATGTATAATAAATTCACCACCTAATGTGACTTCTCTCTAACGTGGGTCTCTTGTAGACATCATATGCCTGGGTCTTGTTTTCTTATCCATTCAGCTACCCTATGTTTTTTAATTAGAGTATTTAATCTATTTATATTTAAAGTGATTATGGATAGGTACACAGTTGGTACCATTTTATTATTCATATTTTGTATCTGCTTTTGTTTGTTTTTCCCCTTCTTAAAGAAGTCCTTTTAACAATTCTTGTAACATTGGCTGACGTAATAAATTCTTTTAGCCTTTTCTTGTCTGGGAAGCTCTTTATCTCTCCTTCAGGTTTAAATGATAGCCTTTCTGGGTAGAGTAGTCTTGGTGGTTGGTCCTTGGTTTTCATCACTTTGAATATTTCCTGCTACTCCATTCTGGCCTGCAGTGTTTCTGTTGAGAAATCCACTGATAATCTTATGGGATCTCCCTTGTAAGTAACTAGTTGTCTTTCTTTTACTGCTTTTAGGATTCTCTCTTTATCTTTAACCTTTGCCATTTTAATCATAATGTGTCTTGGTGTGGGCCTCTTTGAGTTCATCTTGTTTAGACCTCTCTGTACTTCCTGGACTTGTATGTCTATTTTCTTCATTAGGTTAGGGAATTCTTCAGTCATGATTTCTTCAAATAAGTTCTTGATTCCTTGATCTCTTCTTCTTCTGGCACTCCTATGATGTGAATGTAGTTACATTTGATGTTGTCACAAAGGTCTCTTAAACTATCTTTTTTTTTTTTAATTCTTTTTTCTTTTTGTTGTTCTGATTGGGTGTTTTCTGCTACTTTGTCTTCTAAATTGTTGATTTAATCCTCCACTTTATCTAATCTTCTGTTGATTCTTTCTAATGTATTCTTCATTTCAGTTATTGTAGTCTTTATTTCAGACTGGTTCTCTTTTATGGTTTCCATGTTTTTCTTTATTTTTACTGTCTCTTTGTTGAAATTCTCACTAAGTTCCTCAAAAATTCTTTTTACCAGTGTTTTAAACTCTGTCTCTGGTTGATTGGTTGCCTCCATTGGTTGAACTCTTTTTCTGGAGATTTTTCATGTGCTTCTTGTTTTAGGATGTGTTTTTTTGTCTCCCTTTCTGGTTGCCTCTCTGTATTTACTTCTACGTATTAGTTAGATTTTTTTTTTTTTTTTTTTTTTTTTTTTTTTTTTTTTTTTTTTTTTTTTTTTTTTTTTTTTTTTTTTTTTTTTTTTTTTTTTTTTTTTTTTTTTTTTTTTTTTTTTTTTTTTTTTTTTTTTTTTTTTTTTTTTTTTTTTTTTTTTTTTTTTTTTTTTTTTTTTTGTATGTGGGTAGTTCCCTGGCTGGGAATCAAACCCAGGCCGTAGCACTGACAGTGCCAGCACCGAAGCCTTAAGCCACTACACCACCAGGGAACTCCCTAGATATTCTTTTTTTCTCAGTCTTTGCTGGGTGGCCTAATGTAGTACGTGTCCTGTGTGGTCCAGTGTTGCAATCTCCCTGATCAACTATGTGTGTGTTCCAGGTGTGTTCCTTGTGTGTGTCATGTGTTTTTTCCTGTTGTAGTTGAACCTTAAGTTTTTATTTTATTTTATTTTATTTATTTATTCATTTATTTATTTATTTATTTATTTATTTATATGTCAGTGAGTGGGATTGACTTCCAAGCTGACTGGCTATGAGCTTTGGCTATGCCCACAGTGTACAGCTGCTGTGTGGGGGCTGACTCCTCAGGTGGGAATTCATCCCAGTGGGCTTCTATAACTGTTGAGACAATCCTTTGTGTATACTGCTTGTGGGGCTGACTAGTGCTCTGGTGTGGTCTGAGATGCCTCTGGGTGTGTTGTTTCTGGTGACTCTTGGAAGGGGCTTCTGTGCAGACCAATTTCACTTTTGCCTGTAACTGGCCCTGAGCTGCTTGCTTGAAGTTACAAAGCTATATGAAGTAAGTTGCTGTCTATGCTGTACCTGGAGGTGTATGGGCATAGCCTTGTTATGAAGCAAGTCTGGTTGCCACCAATATTGGACCTGGGGCAGCTTAACAAAAACTCAGGGCCCCTGTAGGCCTGTTGTCATCTAATGATCCTGTAGGCTCAGCTGTTGAAAGAGCTTCCTTAGAAACAGGCTGAGTTGGCTGACCCAGTGTTAAGAGTGTCATTGGTGATGCAGCACTAGCTGGCTGGGGTGCAGCCTTAGGGTATCATGAGACATAGCCAGTGGTTTTTATAGAGGTAATGAAGATTTTGTTCTTGTGCCAGTGTTGGGCCTGTGACCACTTCATAAAATGCCCTAAGACACTGCGGCCAGCTGCCACTTGCCTTGGGCCTACAGATCTCTGAGAGCCACCCAACAGAAGTGCTCTGCAAGTTGTGGCTGACCACTTGCCACTGAAAGCTGCCAAGCTGCTGCAGCCCTTCTGCTGCTGTAAGACTTCCACAGCTTGTGGGGTGGGGTCAGCCACCCAAGAGCTGAGAGTGCCCCTGGCGATGCAGCACTAGCTCGGTGGGGCGGTGACCCAGGGTGTCACCAAGGTGGTGCGCACACATGGATTTTATCAAACCAATATGGTCTCAGATTTGGCCCTTCGGGGAAAGGTTCAACATAGAAAGGAAGGTGCCCTTCTGAAGGCTACACATGAACAGGCTCCACACAGGAACAATGGCAGCTGTTCCTTCAGCCCTCTCCCAAAGCTACACAATTCAGTCTTTCCCCAGTCTTTCTCTCTGGAGTCTCTTGAGTTGCCACCCCTCCACTGGAGCCCAGGTGAGTATTTGTAAGTGAGTGAGTTTGTGTGCAGGCAGGCCCTTTAAGAGGATGACAGGGTTTCCAGATACCTTATGTCTTACCTGGTTGGATGAACAAAGTTCTCACTGGTTTTCACTGGCAGATGTGGGGACTTTTCTTCCTGGCACAGGACCCCTGGGTTGGAGAGCCTGGTGTGGGACTGGGGCCCCACCCTCTTTGGAGGGGATCTCCACCACTGAGGTGTTTCTCCGTGGTTTTGGGGTCAGCCCATTTGACGTCCACACCTCCCACCAGTATTTTTTTCATATCATTAGTTATAGGGGTTCTGTTCAGCTAGTGTTCAGATGATTCTTGAGATTGATTGTTCTTTAGTGTAGTTGAAATTTTGATGTGATCCCAAGAGGCAGCAGACATACCATTTACCTAATCTGCCATCTTGGACTTCTCTCCACCCCTTCCAATGTTAATCTCTTCTTCTCTTTCCTCTTTTGTTTCTTTTTATGCTTTTACTCTTTTATGTGGCTGTGACTAATAAACTTTCTCAGGGGGAGGGGAGCGTTCCATATGAAGCTTGGTATTGTCCATCCTGAGGCCTGGAAATGGCCTACAAGTTTGTTGCTGTGTGGTCAGCAGATGGAAATCATAACATGGTAGCAGCCAGAGGGAGAGAATTTGTAACACCCACTCCTAAGCTCAGAAACTTTCAAATTTTAAAAGCTTTTTAACTATTTCTAATTTGTCAATGAATAATATAACTTAGGCACAAACAGAAGGGATTTAATTGGGTACATTGACATCTGCTTTTACGGACGTGAACTTTTGAAAGTTGTGCATAAATATTTGAGTTGAGTCCACATTGACCAGGAAGAAAGTCACCAAAAGGGAGAAGCTCTAACAGATGTAGTATAGATTTTTATTATCCACACAAAGTGAATTACCTGTGACAAATTTGAAATCCCTTCTTTATTTCTTCTTCTACCTAGCACTTGTCTGGACTCCTGCCCTTTGTGGTTAGTTGATGTGTGCCCTGGGAATGCAAACTCATTTTAGTGCATTCTCTTTGATGGCTTGGAAGGCATTTGAGACCATGCTGAGCCCCAGGGTCATGATTATGAACAACAATTATTGTACTGGAGATTTACAGATGTGCTGGTTACTAGAGGATTGTGGTTAATAGAATGTTGAACAACACAGAGTTTATTGTATAACTGAGGAGAAAAAACCTCCCCAACAGCAAAATACATAATCTCAGAAAGTCAGGGAATCTGGAAGAACACATACAAAGTTGAGTTCTTCCTTTATAAAAAATTGTTTTTTTCCCCAAATTAAATGGTTGGAGTTTTAAAAAGTCACCTTGTTGCTTCAAAAGAAAGAGATCAAATGTATGTGTATTATAATAAGCCAGCATCTCTTGTATGTAAACTCTTTCCTACAGCCCAGTTAAGTATTGGTGAAATGTGATTAACTTGGGTCACTTACTTACTTCATTGCACAGATTTGGGTCCTGCGAATCTCCTATTGCACATAGAATGTCAGACCTGATCTTTCTGTGGCAAATTCAAATGTAGTTCGGGAATTAACATGACACTTTACACTGAATGCATTAACCTGACACTGCCTTTTAATACTATCATTTGCCTTGGACTCTAGCAACCAGATACCTAAATTAGGCTATGTTAAGAAGTTCACCCAAACCTGAGGCAACTCCATGGTCATAATGCTAATCATATCAGAGTGGATGGGTTATTTTCTGACCCATTTCCCAAGACCAGTGGAGTCAGATGTGTAACAGACCACACTCTGTTGAGCTTATCTCATGCATTAGGAAGACAGGTTACAGAGTGCCAGGCAGCTGGTAGTAGAATATATTTTTGTCTAGTGACTGCTGTGGGTATCTTTGACTTTCCCCTCCACATTCATTCTCTCTACCTTTCCATTCTTCTCTGCAGACAGGGAGACTAACTTTAGATTTGCCCAATATTAGGGCACAAGCATTGCGAGACTCAAAGAAAGGGGCATGGGGAGATTCACCCCTAACACCTTGGTTCCTAAACTACCTGATAGCCACTGCCCTCTGTTGAAGTCTGCAGCTCACTCTGTTTTGGGGTTCTAGTAATCACTCTCTCCTTTTATCTTTCGGGTCTATTAACTGTAATAATTCACTGTTGCAGCTCGCCCTACGATGGAGCACTACCTTTCATGGATTCTGTCTCCAACCCACACCTTTGGAAGTAGCCCCTTTATTAAGCTGGACTCAGTTTGAGTGTGAAGGCCTGTTTCCTGATTGAGTCTTGATGAAGACACAGACTAAGCCCACTCTTTATATGTAACTCCATGCTTCCCAGGCTATAATAATAATGGACACAGAAGGATATTTCTCTGGTTCCCTTCCCTCCCTGCTCTCTGCAGAACTTTTAGTTCCTTGATGTCCTAACAACACAGTCCCTTGATTTGAGCCTTTGGATGCATTACCTTCCTCCCTTCCTTCTCCAGCCCAGCAAGCCAACTACTCTGACCTTTTCAACAGGCAACAGTGCTAGCTTTGCCCTTAATGGCTTCCCTAGTACAGCTGTAGCAGAGTGTTTGGGCAAGGTCCCTAATGAGGACATTAACAGCACCTTTGCAGTTAATACAATGTCTTTCAAACTATAGCTGCCATCAGCAATCCTGGTTGCCACTGTCATGCTTGGCTCCTCATACTTTCAGAACTCTGTGGAGATGATACTATCTTTTCTTTTTATCAGAGTCCTGTTGGTCAAAGGCTTGGGTATGAGCCCAGTGGAATGGGTCAAGGGTTAGTCTGAGTGACAGATAATGCACTGATCTTAGAATCAGGCCTCCCTTTGGTTTGCTAGCCCCTTGTCCTTAAGCCAACTTTCCCACCTCTATTTATCTTTCGCTTGGGAAGTGTTCTTTCTCAGGAGTCCAGTTTCTCATATAAACAGTGTCCTGTTGTGCTGCCCTGTTATTTATTCTACTAGGCCTGCCTAGAAATGTCTGGATCCTAAGAGGAATACAGCTTAGGTTCACTTGATACATGCATATGCTAGCTATTCTACCTTTGCTCCTAGAGACCTACCCACTGCCCTTATCGGCCCCAGTCTGTGCCGAGGGAGGCTGAACTCCATGGATGCCATCACCTGGGCTCCCTTGCCATCTCAATGCCAGCTGGGCTCAGGCAATGGAAGGCAGTGGTGGGACGAGCAGAAAGAGGTCTCAGGGTATTCACTCCCCTTTCATTCCTGCCAGGTGCAATTAGGCAGTCGTTGTTTTGTCTACATGTGGCCACAGCTCCTACCAGGTCACCCTCTACTAGGGCTATAGCTTTTGCTGCATTCTGATAAATGGGCCCTCCCTTAGTCCTTTATAGTTCTATGCAGGGTATGGTAGGCAGAATGGTCCTCCAAAGATGACCAACCCTAACCCTCCCAGAACCTGTGAAGGTGTTACATCACATGGTTATTGTCCTCTTAAAATAGATTATCCAGCAGGCGGGGAGGGCGGAGGGGGAGGCAGAGGGCAGGGTGAATCTATGAGAGTGAACTGATAAATTTTGCCTCCACTCTAGTATTTTTTGTTGTTGTTGTTGTTACATTAGACATATCTGAATAGAACCAGTTCTGTGTAGTCACAGGGTATACCCCTCCATCATTCTTGACCTTGCACACACAGATGCTTACACTTTTTCACCCAGTGCACATTGAAATGGAAGAGTGTTCAGACATTCAATGCAAACAGTGTGCTGTTATTGCATTCTTAGCAGTGGAAAATGTCCCTCCAAATGAGGAACGAATGCAAGCCATTTATGGTGATCAGTGTGTTAATGTGAGCACAGTAAGATGCTGGGTGAGATGGTTCAGAGATGGACAAGTGAGGCCAGCAGAGTGACCATGAGGTGGAAGGCCTGTGACTGCAAGTGAGCAGCTTCATCAAGATCGCGGAAGTGCACTGACGTGTGTGGTGATTTTGTAGAAAAATAATCATGCAGCTTCGAAAATAAACGATGTAGGTATATATCTTTTTAAAATTTCATTAAAATATCTTCTCCCATTTGTTTCCTATTTAAGTGGAGGCAAAATTTATCAGCATGCCCTCATAATCACGTGAACCCTTAGAAGCAGAGAATTTTCTCTGGCTGGAGTAGGAGAGATGCCACTATAAAGTAAGTCCAAGAGATTCCAAGTGTAAGAAAGACCTGCTGCTGGTTCTGAGATGCAGAGGCCAGTCAGTGAGAAAATAGATCTCAGTCCCACACCTGCAAGGAACTGCATTTGCCAACAACCAGCTCAGAAGTAGGTTCATCCTTAGATCCCCCTGAAAGTAACCTAGGCCTACCATTCAGCCTGCGACACAAAGCAGAGGACTGAGCAGAATCATACTCTAACCAGGCTTCTGACCTACACAACTGTGGGTTAAAAAGCGGATGTCATTGTAAGCCACTAAATTTTTGGTATTAATTTGTTATGGCAGCCGTGAAAATGAATACAGGGGGCAATGGTGTTCCATTGTTGCTCATCTTTGAGTGCCACACCATTCTTCATTGTTCACTTAACTCTGCCCACACCATGACAATGGTCCCCTGAGTCACCCCTTTGAATGGCTACCTTTCCTGCAGGAATCCTTACTGATATACTTTGTTCTATTTGGAAGCCCTAAAGATACTCATCCAGATATTTGCTAAGTAGTCATGACATGTTATTGCAATACAAAGCGTAATCAAGGTTTCATCAGTGTATGTAGGCCACTTGTCTCCCATAGCCCAGCACACATTAACCAATAGGGGGGATTTTAACAACCACCTGGACATTAAAATGTTAAGACTTTGTGAGTGAGGTCTGTGATCTAGGAGAATTTTGCTGCTCTTATCTCCAGGATATCTGAGGTCCTTCTGAAATAGAATGATGACAAAAATCAGAAAGATGTGACATTAGTCCTTCACAATGTTCCTAAAAACTCAGTTTTTCAGAGACCTATGTACCAAGATCAGCTAGGCCGTTCACTGCATGGAGTGTATGACTGAGGAATCTGGGACTACTATGCAAATGCCTGTTCCTACTTGCTCATGACCTCAAAGGATGGCCATTCCTGGCAGCCAGCTCACATGTAGACCTCTGACCATGGTGCAGACCTGCTGGCATTCAAATGGCTGTATGCTACTTGTGAAAGGTCTCTGGGGGACAGGTCATTTTTATTTGCCAAATACACTTCATCACGAGATGCTGTCCTGCTGTCCTTGCTCCCCCGAGTTCACCAAGACAACACAACATCATTTCCTTGGCTTTTGAAAGGCTCCCCACAGAAGAGAGTTTGAAAAATTTGCCTCTTGTTCAAGAGAGGGACTTGAGGCTATGCTTTAGAGAGGCAATGTGGTAAGGGTCAGAGACATGATACAAAGACAAAGGATTGGCTTTAACTTGACTTTGAAGTGAAATTCCCCTTCATTTGCATTCCCCAAAGGCCCTTTGGGTGTTGGGTATTGTCACAGGGCCCTGGACCCCATTTCTATTACAATAAGCCATGGATGTTGGTGTCATTAGAAACACTGCAGCTCAAACCAGAGCACAGACACTTCACAGGGCCTTTGTTTTCCTCACCAGTCACAGCCAGTCCTAGATGTAATGGGTAATATGTCACTGATTATAAACAAGCAGACAATGGCATTTGTTTTTTGCCCTGAGAATCTACACTCGCTCCTAGTCAAATGGGAATGCATTTTCAGCTGTAATAGAAACCAGAGCTAAGTGCTTTGGGGCTTTATTATGTGTGCAGAAAAACAGAAGTAAAAAGAAAAGCCAATGCACATTTAAAAAAATTGAGAACCCACTAAGTGTGGATTCCTTTACATATATTTTCTCTAGTAGGTGAAATCCCACAGGTTTACTCTAACACCTATCAACCCTAGTTTATCAGTGACAAAACCAAGGTCACTGTGGTTATTTTCACTTGAGCAGGGCCACCCTGTTGACAAGTGTTGAAGTTGAAATGAAACATGTCCCTCTGACTCCATAGTCCAGGCGTCAGACATTTCACCACACTACCACCCCAACAAACTTCCCCCAGAATTTGGGGACATTGAGCTTCTTCTTGGGTATATGTTCCTGGAGCTGGAAGGAAATTCTGGCCTCATCCATTCTTTTGCCTTCCAATAAACCTACATCCAATAAATGCTCTTCCTAGAACTTTCTCTTTATGGTTCTCCCTGCCTACAACCAGTCCTTTCTTATGTCTGACCCAAACATTTCTTGCTGTACTTTGATGATTTCTTTCTTGCTATTCTCTCCCTGTAGAGGGACAGCAGCTTAACAGAAAACACCCCAGCAGACCTGTGGATTGTAAAGTAGCTGCTTGCAGCCCCCACCCACTCTGTGGAGGGGAAAATTCATCCTTTCACACCAGACAGCTGGGCAGCCAGAGAAAATCAATCCCGCCTGCTGAAACTCAGCATAGGTTTTAATATTTCCAGGCCTCCCCCAACTAAAAGTTCATCTTAGAATAAATCTTCAGTATTCTTAACAGTCCTTTCCACACCTCTACTTGTTCCTGCTTATTCATTCCCGATCATCCTTGAGTTAAAAGGTAGGCAAGAAGACAGAAATTGGAAATGAGGGGGAGTTGAGTTGGATATAAACATCAATTGCATTAAACTTCTTCATTAAAAAAAGAAGTGTCCTTGCAAATATCATGCTGATAGAGGCTCAGAGGCCAGGAGAGCTAAGGAGGTGTGTCTCCTGCCCTGCACTTCAGATACCATTAGACACACCTGGCTGAGTATAGGAGCAGCTCCATGGATCCTCCCATGTGGTTGGAAGATCAAAGCCAAGTATCCCCCCACCACAGCCTGGTGTCTCTGCAGGAGCCTCAGGCTCATCTGGGAATGAGAACCCAGCCAAGGGAGGCTGCCGCCATGGACAGAGATCAGAGGGAGGGCTGGGCAATGTGGTCAGTGGTTAGTAATAGTATTTCACTCCAGGACTGGCAAGGCTTTGAAAGAGAGCCAATGCACTGGATGGCAGGCCCCAGGCTTGGTACAGAGGAAGCCACAGAAGGTACCAGGATGCTGTGAAGATCTGGGGGCTGATATGCTTCCCAGTGTTGGCAGTTGCCACTTTGGATGTGGTGGTAGAAGAGCAGAGCCCCATGGGAGCTGGGCTCTTGCCATATCCCCTTCACCTGCTCTGTGAGACCCCCACTAACCTTTCCATCCTTTCCCAGGCCTTCACTCCGCACCTTCACCAAGATGGCACTCCTTCTGCCCCAATCTCCTTGTCCAGTCTGGAATGCTCTCCTAAGCAACAGACTCCCACTTTAAAACCCACTACATATGACCCCCTGGGGCATTATAGTCACCTCAAATTTAATATCCCAAACTGAACTTACTATGTTTTCCTCTACAAAAGTGCTCTGCCTTTATTTCCCATGTTGGTCATTGGCATGATTCTTCCCAATGCTCCCAAGAGGGAGAACTCAAGAATCCTTGGAATGAAGATCTTCTGAACTTGAACTCAGATCCCTTTTATGCCCAGATGTCACCCTCATTCACATCCGTTCTGTAGCTGTCTTAGCTCAGGTCTTTCTCATCTCAATGCAGGATAGTAACAACTGACCATCAGCTTCTCTACCACAACCTTTGCCCAGAGTTGAACTCAACCTTCACCCTATCTCAGAGTGTCTTTCCAAAACCCTCAGGATCCAGCCACACTCCTGTCCCATAGCTCTAGAAGCTTCCTTGCTGTCTGTAGGACACAGGCCAGACTCATTGGTTCTTCACACTTAGACCTACAGCTAACTTTCCTGACCTCATAAACCATCAACCCTTCTCACATCTAGCAGTCTAAGCTCTGGAATCAGCCACTGAACTTTGAATCCTGGCATCCAGAAAGGGGTTTGTTTTGCTTTGTTTTGTTTTTCTAATAATGAAGGCTATTGGGAGTTATCTGGCAGTATCTGTCACTCACTGATAGATCTTACCCTACTAGAATGATACTGAGAAGCCCCCCCCCCTAAAAAAACCAATTATCTTCTGGAGGGCAGGCCCCTTGTAGTACAGGCTTCCCTCAGTAGGTGAGTGTTCTAGGAGCCCACCTGCATCACTGTACCTGCTGGCATTGTTGTGAGAGGCTGCATTCAGCTTCAGTGAATTTTTGAGGGGGACTCTTTCAATGCCTTTGCCCATTTCATGATGGGTGATTTACACAAACAATGTGCAGCATCACCGTGCACCTGCCCACACTGCGCTGAATGTTCAGTGTTTTTGACCAAAAATGATACGATCCCTATGTCTAACCCTCCCTGTTCACCCCATCTCACCCTGAGCGACATTTTTTTTCATTTCCCCAGATGAAAAAAGACCTCAAAGGGAAACATTTTGCTGATGTGGAAGAGGTGAAACCAAAAAACAGCAGAAGCACTAAAAGGCATCAAAATCAATGAGTTCAAAAACTGTGTTGAACAGTGGGAAACACATCTTTACAGGTGAACTGCATCAAATGAAGAGCACTTTGAGGGTGACTGAAGTTGAAACATGTAAGAATAAATACACACTTTTGTATAAATGGGTTCTGGGTGTTTTGGGGGTCTCCCCTAGTATGTATGCATACACACATAAATGCATGTAGAGATATGTACTTATGTAAAAAGTATCTGCAGAGCATTTACTATTAATATGTGAATAAGTACAGCTCTAAATACCTTGCACACATTATTTATTCCTCCCTCAAGCCCTCTGAGTTAGCCATTATTATTGGCCTCCATTTACAGATGAGGAAATAAAGGCACGGGGAAGAACTGGCTACTCCCTTGCATAGCTAGGAAGTAGCAGAGCCTGGATTTGAACCTCTGCTGTGGAACTCTGGAACCCACACTATTAACTATGATGTTTTGCCTTCTGACACTGCCTTATACCCTCACAATATGGTCAGACAATTAATTTCACAATCTCATCCTAGAAAAAGGGCTACATACCTCACTGTTGAATATCACTATGGTCACCCTCAAAGTACTCCCTTTGGGAAGCTATGCACCGATGCCAGCGCCTAGTCCACCCTTCAAGGAAGTCTTGGACTCTTTTTCTGGAATGAACATCAGACCTGTTATCATCCCCAAAATCTGACAATTAAGTTCCCGAACTTGCCACCATTATGACAAGGTTATGCCACCTTACTAAATTGTTTGTACAGGGCTGCCAAGTTAAGTGCATGGTGGTAAGTTTAAGAACTTAATTGTCAGATTTGGGGGATGATGACAGCTTTGATGCCCATTCCAGAAAAAGAGTCTCAAAATTGCTTTGAAGGGTAGACTAGGCGCTGGCGTCGGTACATAGCTTCCCAAGGGGAGTATTTTTGAATGTGACCTTAGTGATACTCAGCAATGAGGTATGTAGCACTTTTTCAGAATTAATTGTTTCACCTCGTATGCCTTCTGAGCCCACCAGAGCCCCTCTGTCTGGCTAACATGGAAATATTTCTTCACAATTGACCTGTCTTTATTTTGGGACCCTGGCAATCAAAATTGGGATGGTTCTTGGCTCTGGTCCAAAATTTCCACTCTTCAGAGATGGACAGTGACTTATTCAGAATTACAGAGATGATCAGACAAGGCTCGACACACAATTTTCATACTGCTTTTGTTTTATGTTTCTGAGTATAATTCTTCACTCATTAATTCCCTTGTTTACCTCGCTTTTGATTTGGGATCCTCGCCTGTAGGATTTACTGTATTTCAGAAAGCAGGAGGGGGAATGTATCTATTTGTACACACACACACTCACACACACACACACACACACACACTCAATTATGAAAGTAAAGATGTATCCTCAGCTTCTCCATAGTGAGTTATTTACTCCCAGGTGAATTCCTTCCACTCTGTGGGCTCCTAGCCATAGCACCCTTTCCCGGTTGCTGACTTATCTAGGCTGCAAATGTGGAAGCAACTATACAGTTCCTTCCTATGACTGTGCTCATCTGTTACTAATGCACAGTGAATGCAAATGGGGACTCACAAAAGCAGAGGGATAAACACATTAAAGCCAGACCAACTTCCTGGGAAATAATTTAAAGACGATTCAAACAAGTGCTTGAACACACTCGCAAAAGAATGATTTCCCCACAGATACATTGCGTGCTTGCTGGTACTATAACTTTGGCCTTACATACAGAATCCCATAAAAAATTAGGGGCCAAGTGAAAAGAAACAAGTAGTGCACAATGGAGGGGAGCCATTTGTGTTGCAAATATCCCTGCAGCAAATGATCCAGCTCAAGTCTGCTGTCTGGGGATTCCAGGTGCCTCGAATGAGGCAAGCTCAGTGCCCATGGCAATGACATTTTTGGATGCTAGAACACTCTAGGAGAGGGACCCCTACCTGCTGCTCCCCTGTGATTTATTTATTTATTTATTTTTGGAGTGAGCTTCTTAAGCCAACCAGGGGTAGGTTTGCCCATGTTTATTTGTCTCCTTTTAGCAGAGAAAAACATTAGAGCAGACACGTAGTTGGGCAGCTGGGGAGTGGCCCAGTCCCACTGGATGAGCCCAGAGTCAAAGGGGAGGCTGAGTTCTTTCTGTTGCTGGTGCAGCCCGCCTGTCTGCCCCACTGAACCACTGGAAACCACAATATGCATTAGCTGCTGTGGAAGGGTTGTCTGACCCTGATCCCCCAGGACTAATTTTAGGTATTCCCATCACCCTCACATTAGCCCTTATTTTGGCAGGGGAGATTCAGGGGAAATCCATGTGGCCAACTCCATGCATTCTGACTTGTTCCTGAGCCCTCCCCTTGGGATATCATCAAGGATGGCAACAACCTGGAAGAGGTCTACCCCAGTGCTTCTTGCCTAGGGCTTCCAAGTGCTAGGGTTGCATCAAAAGTGATGAGTTGTTCTCAGTATTTCAAAGAAACTTTTTAGAAAAGACTACTTCTTTGGTAATAAGACTGCACATGTTGGCTAAAGAATAGGTTTCTTTGTTTATGGCTAGAATAATATTAACTCAGAATGTCATGGAGCTACCTACATATTACATCCTGCTCACAAGTGCTGCTTGCTATTGATGGCATCTTAGGACTTGCGGGGACTTTCTGGGGGCTTCAGATCTGGTGGTCAGAGCCACATGCCATTTCCCTCTTCTCTCCCAATGACCATCCTACATAATTCCTCACCACTTGCTTACCTTTCTGAGAGGTACAACACCTTCTTTCCTTCTGAATTCCGAGCTCCTGAGTTCTCTTACCTTTCATGAGTTTGGGTTTCTGGTTTACCACCCTGTACCTGGATGAGAGACTAAAGAGAGCACAGAATAAGAACTTTTCTGGTCTTTCATTTGTCTTCTCCCAAGGTCTCATCAGCAAAGGGTGGTGGTGGTGAACTCCATAGGAGTTTGTCTTCCAGGGACTTCAGTGTGGGTCCTGGATACACACTGAGTCTCCTAGCTGAGGAGTTCAGAGTGACAGGATGAGTTGTGTGAACCCCCCTGCCCACAGGAATGACATCCATTACTGGATCAGGCTAACATACGGATGCAGAATGATAGCCAAGATTGAACTACCCTCCACAGAAAGAGTGCTAAAAGAGAACTTGGTGAGATTGAAAAGCACTCTCTCGTCCTGCAAAGGCTCCACCCAACTCTCTTGGCATCAGGAGGCTTGTCTGATTGCCTGGCTTGCTCAGCCCCAGGACCTCACTGTTATGTGCTGTGAGCTTTGAAGACGGTGAAGAATCAGAACCGAGAATTAGAATGCCGTAATTTTAAGAAAGCATCTCGGTTCATCTGAAAGGGATCAAATCTCTTATATATTGCATGAGCAATTTGTTAAGAAATTGCTCCTGGGGATGCCACAGGGTAGTTGGGTGGCTGGAAAAGGAAGCGGAGGAAGACAATCAAGGATCCTGGTGGGGGGCGGGTGTTCAGCCTGATTCTGCAGGGGACCTCTGGATTATTGTCCTGCCTCTGAGTGGCCACACCCAAGACAGATGGACTGGACTTTGATGCTCCCCACCCCATAGTTATGAGTTAAGGGCCTTTGGAGGGGCAAGAAGAGGGCTATAAGCAGCCCTCCCAGCTCTTTTGCTGTTTGTCTGAGTGGGAAAAGTGGCTCTAGGAGCCAGAAGGCAAGCCACCAAAGATGAATTGCATGTGTAGACAATTGAAATCATGCCCCACCCCAAGAGGAGCAAAGAATAGTAAAAAGGGGTCACTAGGAAACATCTGGAACCATCTGGAACAATCTGGAACCAACAACATTGACTGCAACAACCCAGCTTTCCTTCATGGATTCTTCTCTTTCACCTGGCTTTTCTGGTCCAGCCAGGCCCTGAGTTTCCTCTGATTTGGAAATAGCCACTCAGATTCTGACTTGCAGATCCTATCCTGTCACCCCATCAGTCAGGGGCCAGAGGGCCGATGGCCTGTCCTAGAAGGAACACTCATGCTCAGGCAGAAGGCAAGAGACTGGTGTGGAGCCCAGTCCCTATTCATGACTGCCCTGCCATTTCAATCAGCAGCCTTAATGGTTCTGTGGAGACCAGTAAGGAATGCCCTAGGTCTGTCTACCCAGCAGGCCTTGCACAGGCCAAGCAATCAAGTCCTGATTATCTGCCAGTTTGGATTGTTCACACCACTGCTCTTTTCCATTACCCAGTTTATAGAGTTTTTCATCTATGTGCACGAGTTTATTATCTAGATTTGTCAGATGAAGAGGTAGAAAATAATGTATTTGTGATTTCTGTGTGTGTGATTTTGTCAAGTGAAGAAATCCATCTTCTTTAAAGAGCATACATCAGTGCTATCTAGTCCAGGACTCTTCATGTGGATCATAATAAAAAATTACAATGATAATAATGATAACAACAGTAGTTAGTGTATTTTGTGCCATGCACTGTTTCTCACAGGTGTTATGTTGTCATCATTTTTATCATTCACGTTTTGCTGGGGAGAAAAATCAAAACACAGAGAGGTTAGGTAGCTAGGTATTAGCCACACAGCGATTAAAGCATAGTGAACAGATTCAGAGCCAGATCTGACAGCCTCCTCAGTTCACTGCCTATTGATTTCCATTGCCGTCTGATAGTGCGTGCTGATGCAGACATGGGGGAATTCAGAGAGGTTTGATAAAACAAAAGCAACAAAATCATGGCCTCACCACTTCAGAAACAAAGTGAGAAGGTGCCTCCGGAGGGCATTTAAGAATAAACAGTAAAGTGGACAGAGTCCTGACCCCTTCCCTCTGAGTGACTATGATCTGGCCTCATGATGAGGCTGGTGACACTTGCATGCCCACCCCTAACAGACCACAGAACAATTGATGAAAACGCCATGAGAAGTTAAATATGGTACTAGCTTAGCTTCACCCTGCATCCTTACTTACCCTTCCCTGATTTTATCTCATCCGTATGCATTTTTTCTTAGCTTTCAAGGGAAGGTGGAAAGAAAATGAGAGGAATAACGAGACCTGGGAAGCCCCAACAGTGACTTTGCACTCCCCTCTCTCTTGTATTCTGAGTGTACATTTAACATAGGAATGGTAAGAATTCTCACATTGACATCTCTCTGTATAATAAGGTCAAGGCATTCCTAAACTTGAGCCTTCTGGTTAAAAATAAAAGAACATGGCCTAGACATGGTTGAAGACTGAACTCTATAGAAAAAGGAAAGAGTGTTTTATGAAGTTTATGTCTTATTTTTTTTAAAGCAATGATGACAGAGAAATATAATCTGACTTCTTGGAATAGGCTTATTTTTAATAGAAAAATAATTACTTTCTACCAAAAAGGGTGATGAGGGTGCAGATAGAGAGAAAGAGTTCTCTGTAGGTGATTTATAAAGCAAGCTATTTCTGGGGATTAAGACTGTCTATCTGGGTTTGAATTATTTGATTACTTAAAAACTTGAACGAGCAGAAGGCAGGTAATTTGTCGGCATTCTGGTTGACCTCTGTGTCCTCGTGTCTTCTCCAGCGGCGTTCTGGTGAGATTTATCTGGGGTGGCCCCTCGGTTGTGCCGGAGCCTGCAATAGCACTTAGTGCCTCTTCCCCCCACAAGGCCCCTCCTCAGAGTTTTTCACAATGGTCGCCTTTGAGCCCAAAGGGCCTCAGTCTTGCAGGCCCCTGTCTAATGTCTCTGAGGACAATGTTGGAATCCCTCAGAATGGAGCCGAAATGGAAGTGGGGGGCGGGGACGTCATTCCCCCGGAGCTGACTGTAAATTGTGTTGTTTAGTCTGTAAAGCAATTAGGTCTGGGCAGTGTAATGTGATGTGTTAAGCTGACCGGCCTTGGTGGCTCTTGTCTGAATGTCGGTTGTCCGTGGGCACCAGCACTGACACTTTTCAGGACCGTATCCTGTTCTCCCTAACCCAAACAGATGCTCCCAAATAGCCCCATTTCCTCTTGTGAGTTGAGGAGCTGTGTGTACAAATTCCTGGACTTGGATCTTGAGGACCTGAGTTCAAATTCCAGCTTTGCCTCTTTCTGGCTCTTTAAACTGAAGTAGGGCCAGTCACAGCAGCCGCCCCGAGCGAATCTCAGTTGCATGGAATGGGCCTCATCATCTCTACCCAACAGGTTTAACAGAATGATGCAGGGCTCGCACGGACCTGGAATGCATTTAGATTTCAGTGTGTGTTCTCCTGTCTGTCCAGGTCCCTGTGTGGGTGGGGTACCACTAATTAGTTGGCAGCAGCTATATTAAAAGGATCTGCCATCGCTTCTATTTGCTTTGGAGAATCCTGGCTGGCTTGGAGCTGTTCTATGGACAACCCTCCTGTCTCATTTCTGTAGCATCCCAGCCATGCCCCAGGCTACCTGTCTGAAGTAGAATGCCCTGCTATCCTCCATCACAGTGTCCTGGCTGTTTCCTACATAGCACACTTAGCCACAGTTTTGATTTTATTTGTTTACTTCTTATCTGTCCTCCCAACTTGGCTGTGAGCTTCACAAGAGTGTGGGCACAGTTGCCTTAGTCACACTTTGCCCTGGCACACAGCGAAGTACCAGACTGCTCAGTAAATGTTTTGTAGGATGAATGAATGAACAATAATCCACACCTGATATGACAACAGGCAGATTGGAGCAGCTAGCCTGATAAAAGCTCAAGATCAGGGTCATGTCCCTGAAAGGTCCACCAGGGCAGCTTCATTTCTGGTTACCCCGGATACAGCCTCACATCTTCTATACCACACCTGACCTTGGGCTCCAGGATTTCTTTTACATGATAAGGAATAACCGATTTCGTTTATGCTACTGTTATTTTGGATTTTTTGCTATATGCAGCTGTAACTTCCTTAATTGGTACATCAGGGAATTTACGTTCAAGGGCAGCCCCACTGGGATAGAGGCTGCTTTGGAACAACAAATAAAGTAATGAGGGGTTTGCACATGTTTGCGTGTGTGAGGGAAGGTTTCACCGGAATCCCGGGTGTTTGGGGCAAGGAGAAGCCTCTTTCTCCGGTAACAGCCATGGCACTAGGAGCACTGTCCTACACCACACATTAAGCCAAGCCCCCTTCGCTTTCTGTGGACTCCAATACACATTTGTTTTCAATTATTCTCTAATTGCTTAAGTGTTTGTGGTGTCTTTACTTTTAACTTTGGGGCCTGGAGGGTGGAAGGAGGGAATCTCACTATCTCTGCCCCTGCACCTTAAGGAGGGTGACCCTCACAGCAGCTGTCCTTACTAGCCCTAGTGAGAGGCCAGGTGGTCAGAAAGCCACAACCCCTGGGTGTGAGAAATGGAGTGACCAGCGGGCTCCCCTTCCAACCCTCCAAATCCAGGCCCCAACTTGGTGTTGTGCTGGGAAATCTGACTGTTTTGTTTTAGTGGCAATGCTAATGTATACCTAATTAGTCTGTTTGTCTTACATCCACCCACTCTTTAAAAGAAAAAGGAAATAGCTGGGGCTCAAAATTGTTCGGTTTTATATGTGGGAGCCATAGCCAGAGCTTTAATAAATATCAAGGACCTCTTTGTGCTCTTTGCTGGACCTGCTTCTGGGGCAAAGAGTTGCAGGGACCCAGCTAATGCTCGCTCTGCTGGGATCATGTGTGGGATCTCACAGCTGCAGGGAGGGAGGGACACACATCTCATGACAGTAGGAGTCACCACTCAGAGACTGTCAGAGATGAGAGAGACCAGAAGACCATGGAGATCAGCTCTCCTGTTTTCCATCTGAGATCACAGAAGCCCAGAGATGGGGAATGACTTGCCCAAGGTCTCACAGCTTGGAACAGCAGGGCTGTAACTTGAACACATCCTAGGTTCACTCCCCACCTTTGATACCTCAAGTCAGAAGCATATACAGTCCAACTTCCATATTTAATTGACAGTTTTCCCATGAGCCTTATGCATGATCTCTTACTACCTAAATCCAGTCACTACTTCATTCTGTTCATTTGTAAGAAAAGCTAATCATTTGTAGAGTCCTCAGTCTGTGCCTCAGCCCTGTGCTTCACATGTAGCACATGGATCCCTGTGATTTGCGCAGACTCACACAACTTGAAAGTGGTGGGGCTTAGATTTGGGCCCAGGTATTCTTGCATATACTGGTATTATCTGACTCCAGAGTCCTCAGTCTTAACTCTGTACTGTACAGCCTTCTAGACTTTTAACATCTTAATGTTTCTGTTAAAGAAATCTAGTGTTACTCAGCAAACATCAACAGACTGTGTCCCTGGAATGATTTTTCTTTGATGATGATGGAGTGAATGAGTCTATTCATAGTTCCTGGTCTGTTCTGCTTTGTGGCCACACTTGTGGCCCATGTTTAATGGTGATGGCTTGTATAATTGCTCACGCATGCTTGCATATTTTTGAGTGGGACCCAGAGTGAGAGAGGGCACCCCAACAGATGCCATGTGGGTTGCTTTGGCACATGGGCCCTCTGACCCAGCATACCTTGTGGTGCTCGAAGTGTCTGTGGCAGCTTGGGATACTTACAAAGAGGGACCCGAAAACCCCAGAATTTATTTATAAAAAAGTGTGTATGTATTCTTACATATTTAAACTTTAGTCACTTTCAGAGTACTCTTTGTTTGATGCAATACACCTACTGAGATGCTTTCTCCACTAATCAAAACAGTTTTTGAACTTGTCAATTTAGATGCCTTTTAGTGCTTCCGCCACTTTTTGATTCACCTCTTCCACATCAGCAAAACATTTATTTCCCTTTGAGGACTTTTTTTCATGGAGTAGGGGACAAGGGAAGTCACTTGGGGCAAGATCTAGTGAATAGGGAGGTAGGACATGAGGGTCATGTTGCTTTGGTCAAAACTGCTGAACGCTCAGCGCGGTGTGGGCAGGTGCATTGTCATGCTGCTCAATGTTTGTGTAAATCACCCATCATGAAATGGGCAAGTGCATTGAAAGAATCTCCAAAAAAAATTCACTGAAGCTGAACGCAGCCTCTCACAGCAATGCCAGCTGGTGCACCGATGCAGATGGGTTCCTAGAACACTCACCTTGTGGGGGAAGCCTGTACAACAAGGGGCCCACCCTTCAGAAGGTAATTCCTTTTTTGGGGGGTCCACCTTCTTTTCTGAAGCCCTCAGCAGGCCTTAATCAGTGAATCACAGCGAAGACCATTAGCATTTTGAGCAGATATACCATTATATATGAATAGCTATTCTCCTTTGAGAAAGTGCTTTGGCTTGCTCCCAGGCCTTAGTAGAAGCTGAACACACATAACCATGGGCCACCAAATTACCATGTGAATTGAGAGGCCCATCATGAACTGGGTGTCAGCTGTCTCACACATTAAAATGTAAAGTTGGACATGCATGCATCACTCCATCATTAAATGGAAGTAGTACCCATGAAATTGGGTTCAAACAGATCCTAAAGCACCAGGAAGTTGCATTAACAATTAGTCCAGATGCCATGGGCATTTTCACAGGGTCCATGTTCAGAAGGGACACGTAATTGGTTTAATGCCCTGCTGTTGCTGTCTTGAAATCCTTAATTTTTTTTATCAAAGGGCCCTGTACTTTCATTTTCCTCTGGGCTCCACAAATTATATAGCCATTTCTGTTTCTGCCACATGACCTTTCCACCTTAACTGGCATCTAAGGCTGCATGGGGATTTTTCTATGACCAGTTAACTTAAGAAGAAAAGATTTGGGCTTGGTTTACACATTATTCTTTGCAAGATATTGACAGCACCTGAAGATGGATGGCCATAGCCCCACTCCAGAGTGTCCCTGCAGCCCAGTGGTGAATGATCATCCTTCCAATGGACAGAATTGTTCATCTTGCCTGGAAGAAGAGAGGGCCAAATGTTGAGATCTATACTTATTTATGTATTGTACATAATGGTTTAGCTGGGTGGTCAGGGGCTTGGAAAATTGGTGACAAGGAGGCCAAGGGAAGAGGTATATGAATAGATTTCTCTGAATGGGCATATCATGTTCATAGCTTTGCTCATTACAGTATGACTACAGCAGAAGAGAAGTGTAATAATTTGGTAGACAAAATAACTCTTTCTTGAGATCAGACAACCTTCTTTGCACAACCATTGTTCCTTGACCAATTGGCTTGTGAACAAAGTGGCCATGGTGGCAGGAATGGAGGTTATGCATAAACTCGGCAACACAGATGTACACTCACCAGGGCTGATCTGGCTATAGCCACTGCTGAGTGCCCATATGCCAGTAACAGAGACCAACAATGAACCCTTGGTAGTATACCATTTCTTGAGGGAGGAGGATCAGCCAGCCGGCCATATGGTGGCAGGCCAATTACAGTGGACTGCTTCCATCATGGAAGGGGTAGCACTCTGTTCTTATCAGGGTAAATACTTTGTTTGGATATAGATTTGCCTTTCCTTCTCACAATGCTTCTGCCAAAACCACTATCCATGGACTTATAGTATGGCTTATCCACTGTCATAGTATTCAACATAGTATTTTTTCTTACTAAGGAACTCATTTTCACAGCCAGTGAAGTACAGTGATGAGCTCATGTTCATGAAATTTCCTGATCGTACTATGTTCTCCATCACTCTGAAGCAGCTGACCTGATAGGACTGTGGAATGGCCTTTTGAAGATCTAGTTAGGGCACCAGTTGGGTGGAAATACCTAGCAGAGCTGCACAGTGTCCTACAGTATGAGGCATGTACTCTAAATCAGTGATCAAGAGATAGTGCTCTTTCTCCCAAAGCCAGGATTCATGGGTTTTTAAATCAAAGAGTATGAATGGATTGAGTTCTCACATACCATCAATGATATCACTAGTGAAAACTTCCTTTTTTGTCCCTGTATTTTTGGACCCTTTTTGCCTAGAGAGCTTACTTTCCAAAGGAGAAATGCATTCAGCACAGCAATGATTCTATTAAACTGGAAGTGGGGACTTCTCCTTGACTCCTTTGGGCTCTTCATCTAGGGAATCAAAGGGAAAGAAGGACTATTGTATCAGCATAGGGGATTTTGGTCAAGGGAAAGTTGCTACTATACAATAAGGGTACAGAGGCATCTGCTAATACACATGTAATACAGGAGATCCTCTGGGACCTCTGTGGGTTCTCCACTGACCAGTGACAAAAATCAATGGTAAACTATAGCAACCTAGTATAGCCTAGTGCTCCAGACCCTTGAGAGATAAAGGTTGAGTCACTCCCATTATGTAAGAAACTTTAACCCCCTCATGATGCTTATTGAGACTGAAGGGAATATTGAATGGGTAGTAGAAGAAGGTAGTTATAAATATCAGCTATGACCATAGCACGAACTGCAAAAATGAACACTGTAAGAGTTATGAGTGTTTCTTCCTTATTTGGTTATGAACATATCAACCTATTTTTCTCCTTTTCTTCCCCTCGCCCATTTCTTTATCATCTAACATGAGACTGTTAATAGTGGTGAGCTTTATATCTTAGTATGTAAGTTAAAAGATGTCACCAGATGAGCGTGACTCAGCTGGAAGAGGAATGAACATTACCCAAGGGTGGACAACAGAACTTGGTTTCCTCTTTTACAGAAAAGGTTACTGTGTTTTTGGTGATACATGAGATTGTTGTACCATGCAAGGCAAAACATGATCTTGCTATTGTCTTTATTTGGACGTTAAATATGATTGCAAGGAATATGTATGGATGCCAAGTTGTCATGGAGTGGATTGTGGTGATATTGTATTATGTTCACCTAGCTAAACTGAAAGTATGTTCCCCAGAATTCTCTTCTCTGCCTGGTTCCTGGTTAAGGCTGGTCACAAGTGAAATCTGCATAATATTTAAAAGGTGGAAGTAGACCTCTAGTCATTTTATTATGTTCTGAAGGTTGCTATAGGACAGGTGCTATTGCAACTCATGCATATTATGATTGATCTGCTGGTTCATCTTATTGATGAGGGGTAGAAGCTGGGCACACAGCTCTTCCAACTTTCATCTGAGAGTCTCCTTCCTTCTCCGAATCCTGGACCAGGTCCATGTGAAGCTGTGTGGAAAAAGTGCTGGCCACTTGGGTCATCAGAAGTAGAGGTGATGAGATACAGACATGGTTCGAGTCTGCCCTTTCAGGTTCCAGCTGAACTTTAGTCTCCCCTCTTCACATCCATCATCTCTTCACAACTTGCACCTCTGCTGACTTTGGACCCAACATGAAATAACAGCGGTGACTGACAGTCTTAAATAGGCTGCATTACCATCCCCAATGCTAGGTCTCATCCTATAATAAATCCCTCACTCCATATCACTCATAGTGGTTTATCTTCTCTGAGTGAACACTGATTGATACACCTAGACTAAGTCTCTCAAAATTCTTTTATATTCATCATCCCACTTAATTCTAATAGTAACCCCTTGAGGTAGGTCTTACTATTGTCAATTTGAAGGTAAGTAGTTTGAAATCAGAGAGGTTAAATGACATTCCCAAAGTCACACAGCTATTAAATAGCCAAGCCAGGACTCAACGCCAGGTCTACCATGTTCTGAGTTCAAAATTCTGCTCCGCAAACACTTTGACTACACTTTGTTACATTGCTGAATCTGTGCTTTTATTGCTCTGTTTTTGATCCTTGTGTAACAGGCTAAAATATTTGTTTTCATGGGGGGGGGCGATTATGCAATCAACTTTACCTTTGCCTCCTGCGACCCTTTCACACATGCAACATGCTATGTGTGGGGGTCTTTTCTTGCTACTAGGTAAAATCTCAGGCCCTGTGACTTTTCTCTCCATTAGCCTGCAAAACAAATTCTACAAACATGTTAGGGGGTAAAACTTACACTTGGTTTAAAATATCCAATTCTGTATGTTAATTAGCACTACAATCTGTATTGAGAGTAAGACTCCCTTCTTCTCTAACCCTCTACTCTCCTCAGCTAAAATTGGCTGCTGTCTAACTGCCCACCTTTGCGGAAAGGATGTGGTTAACATCCTTCTCTCTTTCTGGCCTGACTCCTCTCTGCCTTCATCCTCCTTCCAGGATTGAAGTTGGGAGAAAAGAGGAGAGGAAGGAATGTTATTTTGGTTTTTATAAACAGTTTTGCATTCCATAATTTATATACCACAACATTCACCCATTGTATGTGTATAATTCAATAATTTTGAATAGATTTATAGAGTTGTGCAACCATCATAATTTTAACTGTTAGAATGTTTCCATTACCCCAAAAAGTTCTCTTGAGCCTATTTGCAGTCCCACCATTCATTCCTTCCAAGGCAACCACTGATCTGCTTTCTGTCTTTATAAATTTGCCTTTTCTGGATATTTCCTATAAAGGGATTCATGCACTCTATACTATGCTGTGTCTGGATTCCTTCATTTAACCTAAAGTTTTTGATGTTCATCCACATTATGGCATGAATCAGAAACCTGTTCCTTTTTATTGCTGAATAATATTCTATTGCATGGATATATCACGCTTTATTTATACATTCACCAGTTGATGGACATTTGGATTGTTTCCAGTTTTTGGTCATAATGAACAATGTTGTTCAGAACATTCACATACATGTCTTTGTGTGGATATATGTTCTTATTTCTCTTGGGTTTATTCCTAGAAAAGAAATTTCTGCATTTTAAAGAAATTTTAATTTTAAAGAAATATCCAAACTGTTCTTCCAAAGGAGCTGTACCATTTTACATTTCCATCAGCAATACTTATATATGAAAATTCCAGCTTCTTTGTGTCTTTACCAGTATTAATTGTTGTCTGTCCTTTTTATTCTAGCCACTCCAATAGATGTATAGAGATACCTTGTTAGTTCTCATTTCCCTAATGACTAATGATGTTGAGTATCTCTTTATGTACTTATCAGCCATCTGTGTATCTCCTCTTGTAAAATGTATATTCAAATCTTTTGCCCATTTTTAATTTAGATTGTCTTCTTCTTTATTGATTTGTGAGCATTCTTTAAATTTTTGGATATAAATCCTTTATCAAATACACAATTTGCAAATATTTTCTCCATACATGGTGTGTCTTTATATTTTCTTTCCATGTCCAAAGTGTCTTTTGAAATGCAAAACTTTTAAATTTTGATGAAGCCCAGTTTATAACTTTTTTCTTCTATGCCTTGTGTTTTCAGTGTCATATCTAACAACTCTTTGATTAACCCAAGTCATAAAGGTTTTCTCCCACTTGTATTCTAAGAAGTTTTATAGTTTTAGTGTTTTCATTTAAGTCTTTTCATGAGTTTTTTCAATGTGGATCTTCAATTGCTTAGCATTTTTTGTTGAAAATCTATCCTTTCACCATTGAATTGTTGAAAATAAATTATACAGAAATGTAAGATTCTATTTCTGCACTTTCAGTTCTGTCCCATCGATCTATCTGTAACTTATATATCATATGTAGATTCTACATTCCCATTCTTATGTCAACAGCACACTTTCTCAATTATTGCAACTTTTTAGTAAGTTTTAAAATTGGGTGGTGTAAATCCTCCAACTTTGTTCTTAATTTTTTTTTTTGTTATTCTAGTTTCTTTGTATTTCTATATAAATTTTAATATAAGATTGCCAACTTCTTTCAACCCAAACAAACAAATCCTGCTGAGATTTTGACAGGAGTGCATTAAATCTATACATCAATTTGGGGAGAAATGCCATCATAACATTGAGTCTTCCAATTCATGCACATTTAAAACTGTGTTGTTTAATTTCCAAATATTGGGAGATTTCCCAGATTTCTTTTTGTTGTTGTTGCTTTATAATTTAATTCCTTTGTGGTCAGATGCCATACTCTTTATGATTTTAATCCTTTTCAATTTATTGAAACTTATTTTATGACCTAGTATCTAGTCTTTGCTGGAGATTGTTCCATGTGTGCTATACTAATGAGAAACAGCATTAGAGAAAAGGAAGATATTTCCTAATGATAAAATAGTTACCCATTGGCTGCAGAATACATATGATTTTCAAGCACACTTGTGGTATTCTCCAGGAAAAATGATATAGTAGGCCAAGTCTCAGTAAATTTAAAAAGATTGAAATTATACTATGTATGGTGTCTGACCGCAAAAGAATTAATTATATAATCAGGCAAAATAGACTTTGATACACACACACACACACACACACACACACACACACAATATTAGTTACTTGTATGTCAAGTTGGCTGTTAGAATTATTCAAATCTTCTATATTCTAGCTGATTTACTGCCTAGTGATTTGATCAATTATTGAGAGTTGGATATGATACTTTTTTCTTTATGAATTTTGGAGTTCTGTTATTATATTTTCCTGAAGTATTGACCATTTTATCATTATGAAATACCTTTCTTTGTCTCTAACATTGTTTCTGGTTTTGAAGTCTATATGTTGTCTAATATTAATATAGCCACTCCAGTTATTTTGTGAATGCAGTTTGCATGGTATATTTTTTTCCAATCTTTTACTTTCAACCTGTTTGTATCTTTGAATTTATAGTGTTTTCTTTTTTCTTTTTTTCCTTTCTTTTCTTTTCTTTTTCTTCTTCTTTTTATTTATTTATTTTTTGTAGACAACATATAGTTGATTCTTACCTTTTTATACAGTGTGATAATCTCTGCCTTTGGATTTTTAGGCCATTCACATCTATTTATTTATTTATTTTAAAGATTCTTATTACAATATAACTAACATACAATATTATACTAGTTTCAGTGTACACCATAATTATTCAATGTTTATATACCTAAAGAAGTGATCACTATGATATATCCAGCAACCATTTGACATTGTACAATGCTATCACAATATTGGTTATATTTACTATGCTCTACATTACATTCCTATTACTTATTTGTTTTGTACTTGAACATTTGAAACTTATTTCCTTTCACCTTTTCACCCCCCTTTTAATTTTCTAGTTACAGTTGACATTCAATATTATTTTATATTAGCTTCAGGTGTACAACATAGTAGTGGTTAGACAATTATATAATTCACAGTGATCCCCCTGACTAGTCTAGTATCCACCTATAGGCCATTTACGTTTAATGCTTTATATTTATGGTGAAATTTACATTTGCCACTTAGTTATTTTTTTTCTTAATGTTTTTTGTTTTTCTTTGAACTGTATTTTGTGTGCTAAATATGTTTTTAAGGAGTATAATATTCTGTTTATTTTAATCATGTTTTGGGGGTTATTTTGCCTAAATTTTTGAAGAATAGTTTTGCTGGATTTAGAATATTGGTTAAGGATATTTTCCTTTCAGCACTTTGAATATGACATTTCACCGTCTTCTGGCCTCCATTGTTTCAGATGAGAAGTAAGCCATTTTCATACTGATGCTCCCTGATGTGGCAAGTAATTTTTCTTTCCCTTCTTTCAAGATTTCTCTTTGTCTTGTCTTTTAAGTGTTTGACTGTATATGTAGGGTGAATTTCTTTGTGTTTATTCCACCTAGAGTTTTTTCGAGTTTCTTGGATCAGTATATTACATTTTTATCAAATTTTGGGAATTTTATGCTACTATTCTGTCTCTTCTTATATCTTTTCTTTCCTTGGATTCCCAGTATATGAATACTGGCACAGTTGATGTTATTCCATATGTCTCTGAGGCTTTGTTCATTTATCTTCATTTTCCCCCCTCTGTTCTTCATATTGGTAATTTCTATTGATCTGTTTTCAAGTTCACTAATTCTTCTTCCATCATAAATCTGCTAATGAGCTCTTCCTGAGAACTTTTCATTTTATTGTATTTTTTAACTCTAGAATTTTTATTTGGTTCTTTTTAAAACTCTAATACTTATGTCTTAATTGAGAATCTCTCTTTGTTCAGTCATTGATGTCACTATTTTCTTTAGTTCTTTAAACATTGCTTTCTTCAGTTCGTTAAACATATTGATAGTAGCTGCTTTTAAGTCTTTGTTTGCTAAATCCACCGTTTGAGGACACTCAAACAGTTTCCACTTTTTTTTCTCTTGCACATGGGTTATACTTTACTATTAGCTTCTCTTAAAATTTGTTTTATTGTTGTTGAAAACTTGACATTCTGGATAATCTTTTGTAGCAACTTGATTCTGATTTTCCTCCCTAAAAGTTATTGTTGCTGATTTATCTGTTTGTTTTGTAACTCCCCATGGCTAACTCTATATAGAAACTTACAGTATATGGACACTGATTTCTCAGATCAGCTTTGTTTTAAATATTCTTACTTTTACTTATAAGCTTGACTTTTTAAAGGTCACCCTTGTGTCTTCATAATGTAGTGGTCAGCCAATGATTTCACAAGCCAGAACACCAAAGATTCCCATTATTCTTAGCTAAAAATTTTCAGTTTTTAAAGCATAAAATTAAAGTATAAATTCTGACACTGTCATATGCCTTTGGTTGATTTCCAGAATGCCAAAATGGTTGTTATTGTCCATTTTATCTGGATTCATCATTGCTTTGAGGATATGAACTTTGCTGATCTCCCTTCTCAGACATCCTTAGAAGTCCCTCCTCCCACAGAGATGTTTTTACTTAACTGTTATAGTTGTAAAATGGCCTTGCACACACCAGACTCTCTTGTGAGCCCTTTGGTGTTTCTTCAGAGACTGTTCAATTGAGTACCTCCAACAGCAACTTCTATGATGTGGGCTGTGCGTTCTCTTCCCTCAGTAGCTTCTTCCCCACTTAGTTTGTTTTCTAGTGGTCCATGCCACACCAACTCTCAAGATAGTGTTCCACGATTCTTCCAGGAAGCCCTCTTTGATAAGATCTAGAAGTGGCTCTTGGATCGCTTTCCCACATGGCTCTCATAGGGTCCTCAGGAAACATGTATTAATCCTTGTCCTAGCAAGCTCAGAGAGTACCTGCCTTTTCAATAAAGCCATTACTCTCCTTCGATCTACTACAAAATCAGTTCACCTTCTATCTCTTGCCCTCCTGATTTCTAGGCTGGAGTTTGACACTGTCTACAGTCCCCATCTTTGGGGAGAATTTAGCGAGATCTTTGAGTCATGACCCTCAAGCTGTTCTCACTGTGTAAGTGAAGAAAAGAAATTTTGGTGCGGGTCTCTCAGAGAAATCCTCCTCATAACATTCTTTCTCGACTTCTACACTTTCAATTCTTTTTATAGAAATGAGATTTTAGAGGCATGCAACCAGTTACCAGATATTTCCTTTTGAAAATCTGCTTCTTGCTTTGAAACATTATTTTAGAATTTCTTATCTATTGTATCTTGCTGCTTCATTAAAAATTTCAATTCAGCATCCCGTTACACTTGTGTTTATTTTTAGAGACTTCTTCGGGTTCCCTTTAGACTAAACAATGTTTCTTAAAGTTATGGGATATTCATAGATGTTATGTGAAAAATGGGTCCTGTGAGGAAATAACTTTGAGGAATACTGTCTAGCAAAGTTGGGCAGATCTTTCTGGCTGTGGGCCTTCTCAGAACCTTAAGTATGCTAATATGCACTGTGAAGTTCTAAGGGTACGAGTGTGTGTGTGTATGTGTGTGTGTGTGTGTGTGTGTGTGTGTGTAGAGTACATATTAATAGTTTTTATCAAACTGATTTGCCCATGAGGAACACCTGCCCTACCTTTTTGGCAAGCCATTTAAAGAGATTAGCATTCTATAGAACACATTTTGGAAATATTGGCCTGAAAGTACCAGTGGAAAGAAAAGGTATTTTCTTCTTCATCCAGAGGGGTCCCCCAAGGCAGGCAACATGTTATTGCCTTTCACCTCCTCCTAACCACAATGATTCTGAAAGTTTCATGTGCTTTTATTTGTTTAACCTGAATGTAATAGAGCTTGATTGCATGGTCCTGCCACTAGACTGAATTCTTTATTGATAGGAATTCCATCTTGTTCATCTTCGCATTTCCAGGACTTACCACAGTGGCTGGAACTTAACAAGAATGAATGAACAAATAGCATTTGAGGAGGGTTTCTTTGCAGCTGCTTTTTTTTTTCAGTAAAAACTCCCCCCAAACACTATACTAGCATCCCAAACCACATATGTACAACCATCAAACAAGTCTATTGGGTGTTTATAAAACTCCTCAGTGTATGAAAATCTGTGCTTATGAATATTTGCAGGAGGATTCATTAAATGTGCAAATGTCCTGTGTTTTTTTCCAAGTGCAACCAGGGTGGAGTTTCTCTTTCTTTGTATCTGCGTGCATGATTGTGTATGCACAGCTGAAGTGGCTGAGTACTTTCCAAAAGAAATGAATGGGATAAAACAGATTGCCAAGTTACTGAGTGGTAATTAAGAATAAATTCCTAACATCATCACTTTACCATTTTTAAGAAATTTTCCTTTAAAAGACAAAACCACTCAGTGGTAAAACGTGTCATGCTTCTCCTGAAGTCCCTCAGTCTTACACAAGTCCTTGCTCAGTTGCACACACACACATATACACTGGCCCAAGGTCACACATACCTGAAGATTGTACATAGTCTTAAATTACTTTCAATGGATAAAAGTGTGTGTGTGTGTGTGTGTGTGTGTGTGTGATCTACTTGTCCTCACCTTCATTATAGATCATTTGAGAAGATTTCTTTCTCTCAAATATTTCAAAATACAGTTTCACCTTGAAGTTGACTGCAGTACTTGGCCATGAGCATTATTTTTCAAAGGGTTTTGAGCTACTGAAAATGAGACTATAATGGGAGTTTGCATGCAATCATGACTGTGCAAGTACGTGTACTCTGGCTCCAGAAATAACATAAGCAGCTGTGGCTCCTAGTGGGCACATTCTTCCCCCTGCCTGAGGACCTTAGGCTCTGATCACACAGTGCCTGGGGGTGGGGCCTTTCCTACCCACTCAGGCACTGCGTGCACTATGTGATATTCCATCCCACATCTGACCAGGTGCATGTCTTACTGGCCTCTGCCTGGGGGCCACATACCGGATTAGACACACGCGTGGCCTGCTTCGCCGTGGGGGTGGAGGGCCGCCGCCACGATGTCCCAGGATTGTGTGTCTTGTGGTTAAACACTTAGGGTTTTGACGTAGACGAGGCAGCAGAGCCGACCCTCAAAGCCGCTGCAAACAACCTGAGAAGGCTTCTCAAAAATGCAGTCCTGCGCCTCGGAAGGAGACGGCCTTTACGGGGGCAATTTTCCAATCGCTGCCTATTTGGTGTGGTCATGTCTGAGCCAGGGGAGGTTTCTTAACTCCAGGCAAAGATATTTACAGAGAGCCGGATGCCAGGAACCTGGTGAATTGTATACTAACGTCAAGCTCATACTTGGTGTTAACTGACAGAGGAGCCATGTGTGATGGGGGTTGGAAATGGGAAAGGACAAAGAGAGGAAAAGGCATGTAAGAATAACTCTGACACCCTGGGGTTGATCCTCCTGATAATCCATGCTTTTCAAAAGACGCTAAATGATGCTTTTACTCAGTTGTAAGAGCCAGAGCTGGCATTCGGAACCAGGCTTTTGGGAGGCTATTTTCCGAGGCCTTTCCACCACTACAACACACCACAAAATAACGAGCATCTAAAACAGAGGTGACCAATCTTTTGGTTTCCCTGGGCCACACTGGAAGAATTGTCTTGGGCCACAAAGAAAATACACTAACACTAATGATAGCTGATGAGCTAAAAAACAAACAAACAAAAAGTACCAATGCATAATTTTCATAATATTTTAAGAAGGTTTACAAACTTGTGTTGGGCTGCCTTCAAAGCTGTCCAGGGGTACAGGCAGCCCACGGGCCATGGGTTGGACAAGCTTGGTCTAAAATGTCTTCAAGCCATTCATATCCTATGGATATGTCCTTCCCAGGAAGAAATTGTGGTAGCTCTGGATTTTTTCTCTCTTTAGTTGTTTATAGTTTTCTCCTTGGAAGTTGCTGTCAGATAACAGAGGCTTAGGCGATTTGTTCTAAACAACAGAGATTACATCTCTTGTTATAAGTGACAGAAGTAGGATTGGGCCCATGATCTAAACACCTGATGTGTGACCTCGCTATGTTGAACTGAGTCCAGCTCAGAACAAGCTTTTTCTGCCTTCTAGACACTGACAGCATCCTTGATACTAAGTTTGGCACTGAGCAGAGCCTGGGGGTTAGTTGGTTGATTCTGATAGGCTAAGTGATGGAATGAGAGAGACCTCCAATTCTGAGTGGTTCCCTTCCTCTCCAGTCTCAGAAGAACACTTTGAGGTAGAGACTTTCAGTCTGTTTTGCCTCACTTGACCTGTTCAACAATCCTTTGGGATGGAATGATCTTCATTCCATGTTATTGATGAGGAACGCTGTGTTAGTCATGGATTTCCAGAGCAACAGTGTGTGTGTGTGTGTGTGTGTGTGTGTGTGTGTGTGTGTGTGTAGACAAACTGATTTCAAAGAACTGGCTCATGTATTGTAGAGGCCTGGTAGGTCCAAAATGTGATGGGGTAGGATGATAGGCTGGAGACCAGGGAAGAGTTTCACTTCATGTCTGAAGGCCATCTGCTGGCAGAATCCTGGAAGTCAATCTTTGTTCCATTAAGTTACTCAACTGATTGGATGAGGCTCACCCACATTATGAAGGCTCATCCATTAAAATATTAACATCATCCAAAAACCACCCTCTCAGAAACATCTAGAATAATGTTTGACCAAATAGCTAGGCATGGGCCCAGTCAAGGTGATACATCAAATTAACCATCACAAACACTAAGCTTCAGAAAGTGCTCCAAGGCTGAGGTTGCATAGCAGTGAGAGGCAAGGCTGGGGATTTAACCCAGGTCTCTAATACTTGAGTTCTCTTCATGATCTTCTATAGCCCAGGGTAGTAAATCAGGGGCAAGGATAATACTTGGGAGTATGTGGTTGGCTTTGGAAGCCGGCACAAGCTTGGTGAACTATTTGAGGATCTCTCAGTGAACAGGTGAATTGTCCAGGTGAGCAGTGCACTTATGTTCAGGGAACATTCCTGGGACATGCAGGTGACTGATGAGTGAAGAAAGATGGAGCCCCTCCCTGGCTGTCTTGAGACTAGAAGTTACACTCACCCCTACATTAGGGCTTTGTGTGTGATAGAGTTGGGGGTAGGGAGTGAATCAGATTATCTTGGAAAGGGCCCTCCTACTTCACGGACTCGTCAGGGCCCACCAGCCTCAGAAAACAGCCCCTTAGCACCGGGATCCGCATGCTTTATGAGATTTACTTGCTTCTTTTCCCAGCTCACCTGGGCAAGGATGCAGACACCCTTCTCCCAGACCTGGACTTCTCTGTTGCACAGACTCACTTCTCCTGTTCCTGTCCTCCACATGCTCCCCATCCATCACCTCTAATTCTCTGGCCCTATCTCACCTCATCTTTAATTCCTTTCTCTCACTTCACCTGGGATGAGTTGATGAGGCTATTATAAAAGAAGTTAATTCTAAAATGAGTTATCGAGGATATTCTATTTCTCATTAGGTCTGTCTCTTCATTTCTATTTGGTCTGCTGCTGCTAATTTCTATGAATTCCACTTCATTTCTTTATGACTGTGGAGAATTAGATTGGCCTATGGCGTGATTTCCCAGGGGATGATCCCACCACAGCTCCTGACACTAGAAATTGGTCAGTCATAAAATGCTTTTATGCTTTAGTCACTTTTCTGCATCGGTTCCTTCAAAAATAGTTAAAAATAGACACCATCTATTTAATATTTGCCATCTGCTGGGCAATATAGACAACAGTTGGAAAAGTGGGATCAAAGTTCAGAGGACAACGGTGGTTATAGATTTGGGCTTAGAGACAACGGTTGACATTCCCAGACAGTTACTGAGCCTGTGGTGGAATTCAAGAGAATCGAATGAATTCACAAGAGGAGACACTGTGACACTCGGGAGAAGGATTGCCACTGGCAGATCCTTGGGTGAGAAAAGAGGAATCAGGAGAGAAGCCAGACAAGGGAGGGGAAGACATCCCTGAGAGAGGGAAGTGCTTCAAGGAAGGGTGGTCTGAGCATTTGAAAGGCTGTAAGAATGAACAGTGACACAGCTGGGTTCATCTGAAAGACCACGTGCCCTTAGAAACAGTAACTGCAGGGATTCAAGGTAGGATGTCAGAGGGTAGCTGAAAGGTGAGGGGATTTGGGGACAGTGTGGACTGCGCTTAGCTTCCAAGTATCGTAATAGACTGTGGCACTTTCCAGCTCCAGACAGAGTTTATTTGCAATCTGCTTCATCTTGGTTGAGTTAAACAGAATTCATGCCAACTTAGTAGGAATGGGGCCTCTTTTGTTGTGTTATTAAAGATATTGTGGAAAATACACAGAATTGGAGCCACAGGAACTAGGTTAGGGTCCACAATCTGGGGCAGAATATTTATCAGATATGGCTTCTTTTATAGCTCCCAAAGTTGTGGGTTGAGGGAAAATATATGTGAACAGGCTTTCAAAACTATAAAGAATTATGCCACTGCCAAGTATCATGTAAAAAAAAAATCATTGTTATACCTGTAAGGTAGTGCTCAGGAATTATCCCAATATTGTATTTTGGTGGATTGAGGGGAGTGTATCAGGAAGGACTACATTTGGCTGTAAACAACAGAAGACTCAACCATAATAGATTAAACACATAGGAGTTTATGCTCCTCATCTAAGAAGTCAGAAGAAGGTGCAGCCACTTATGGATATCATCTAGGGCCTTGAGTTCTTCTACCTTCCTGCTCTACCAGCCTTAAGGGAGTGTCTTTTGTTCTCAAGATTGCATGGCTGCTGTGTCCACAGGCATCGTATCCATGTTCCCTGAGAGAAGAAATAGGGGAAGGGTGATAAGGAATGTCGAAGGGCTTGTGGGGCACGCCATCTGAATCTGACCTTTCTCTTTTCTTTCTTTTTTCTTTTCTTTTCTTTCTTTTCTTTCTCTTTCTTTCTTTCTTTCTTTCTTTCTTTCTTTTCATTCTTTCTTCTATCTTGGATTGTTTTCTTTTTTTATTACTAGTCTCAGGTGTACAAAACGTAATGATTAGACATCTACACTGCTCACAAAGTGATAACCCCAGCAAGTGTACTACCCACCTATCTGATGCTGTGCATACGAGCTACTACAATACCATTGACTATTGAATGTGACCTCTTCTTAAGGAGTTTTTGTGGTCGCTGACCCCTACCTTATGCATGACAACTTCACTGGCCAGAACTGGTTTTTATAGCTATTACAAGGGAGTCTGGGATAGTGACTATTGTGAACTTCCAGTTTTTTAGTTGAGGGAGGAAGGGGAGTTGAGGAAGGAAAGGGAGAAGGGGTTTGTCAGTGGCTTTTGGAAGCCAATTTGCAATGTCTACTACAGAGCAGAACTCACCTTACTAAAGGTATGAGGAAGGAGAAAGACATGGCAGTGAGGTATGATGCTCAGGAGGGCAACCTGACAGTGACCAAACAGCAGGGCTCTGAGCCCTCTGTGGCTTGGATCGAAACTTCTTGGCTGTGTCCCCCACCAAGAGGCCCAGCCCCAAGACTTGGCCCCTTCTGGCAATCAGCCCTAACCAGCTGCTGCCAAAGGGGTAAACACATTCCAAGTCCTTGAGTCCCTGCTGCATTGTAACTGTGGTTAAGGCACACATACACACACACACCCCCGCCCCAGCTGGGCTAACGGAAAGTTCAGTACGGTTGTGATGGTTTAGTGATGATGGGCAGTTTATCTGTGCTCCTTCTATTAATGGGGAGTTGAATACCTACACACTTATGTTATCTAACTATACAAGCAATTTGCTTCTTGTGTGTATCATTTTATGTTTATCTTCCAATCTGTGGGAACTATGAGGATAAAGCCTTACATTGCTCTACTCTGGCACAATGGCCCTTAAACCATTTCCCTAAGCCTCTTCAGCTAGTTGGAGAAGCAGTCGGCCATCATAGTCTGGACCTGAACACCTAGGAAGTTCTACAAGGGTCATCACGCAGTGTGGGTGCCAACTGCCTGCACATTTCGGGGGTTGTGCAGGAAACAGAGACGATCAAATACTTACCCTGAGGATGGTGCCAATCACAGAGGCGACAGTTACTCTTGACTAAGGCAATTTCCAGTCCAGTCCAGGAGATGGATCACAATTACATCGAAGAAAAAAAAAATTAAAGCAATTTAAAAAAGCATGAATAAGAGCTATTGTAAATGGCTGCTCAAACTCTGTATATAAGCAGTGGAGTAAGATGAATTGACTGGCACTGAGTTGGAAAAGCTATACAGAGGCAGGGAGTGTGGAACATAATTTTATAAAAATAAACTTTTTTTTTTTTTTTTACATACACACTCCCAAAGAAGAAATGGAAAAGTTGTTAGGGTGTGGACCCAGGCTTCTAATTAGCTGTTCTGTTCTGCCTGATTTATCTCCTTTCTTGCCCTAGCACCTTCCTGGGACTTACTGTGAAGGGACACTTTGGGGATGGAGAGGGCATTCCCCCCACACCTGACCCCTCCAGCTGGCTCAGACCGGGTCTTTGTGCCCATTGCCCACTGGAGGAGCGAGGAGAAACAGACTGCCCAGGTCGCCACTCTTGCCTCCTTGACCCTTACACGTTTCCAAAACAGAGGGAGCCCTGAGAAGGCTCCGTGCCAAAGTTGGAAACAGCTACCCTCATTGTCTGCCCGGCCCTGCCCGCCGCGCTCTCCCGTCCTCCCTCCCCTCCTTTCTGTCTGAAAGTGTGAAAATTACAAATCCCAAGGAACTGCAATCAGAACTCTACCTAGGGAAAATTCAGAGTATCCTTGCCATAAATATCCCGCTCCAAGACGCCTGACGTCAGAGCGGGGCGGGCGGGAGCGCGAGGCCGGCGGGGAGGGGAGGCGGCGGTGGTTTCTCTGAATCCAGCGGAGTCCGGCGAGAGGAGCCGGAGAGCGGCCACGAGCGCGCAGCCGGGGGCCGGGCTGCAGGGAGCGGCGCCCGCCATGGGGTCCTCGGAGTAAGTGCCGCCGACCTGCCTCCTCTGTTTCGCGTGTGTCCGTGGGGTGGGGGCCGGGCTGGGAGGCTCTCTGCCGGCACGTCCCCGCTTTTCTCCCCGCTGAACGGGGGCTGACTGCAAAGGCAGCGGCTCCACAGGCTGCCTGTTTTGTTTCTCCAAAGTGTTTGCAGGAGCCACCGGACCTCGAGTGGGATCCCGGGCCTGCATGCGCGCGCGTGTGCGTGTGCGTGTGCGTGTGCGTGTCGGTGTTAGCACATCTGGACACAGTAAATGTCTTTGGAAAACTTTTAAAAAACTTTTGTGTGTGTGTGTGTGTGTGTGGCTTTGAAATTGGATTTCTTGTTGTCGCAAGTGGACAAATATAGCTGTACCCCCTCAAACTGACAACTTTTGGGGGGTGGCTTTTCGAAGATCAGCTTGTGCCTTCATTCAGATGATTTTACTCTTCCCCAGCCTCCAGCTCCCACTTGCAAGCCTGGCCTTTGGCTACCACGCAAGGCAGGGGGGACAGGAGGTTCTTGCTTTCGGCTGCTGGGGGGACTTGGGGCTAGGAAAGGAGCATCTCAGGAAGGGTGTGCTGACTCTGGGCACCTCAGCACCTGTGGCCACTGCCAGTCCCCTGACTTGGCCCTGACGTCGCCAGGCCCTGCATCTCTGACTTAACTGGGAAGGGAGGGTCTGGTCAGGAGGCAGGTAATTGTAAGGAGGACTAGGAAGAAGAGGTGCAGGAGGTGGCCAGGACACTGTGCCTCTGTGTCCAGCCCTGCCCCAGGAGTGGGATGAATGTGTCTGCCACATGTGCCCACAGTGGGGGCCGTGCCGGGCTCTCTGGGAGCACCGTGGTACCCCAAACAAGATGCGAGCTCATAACATAAAGAGACATGTCTGAGCTGTGGGGTGGAGGAAGGGGGGTGGTAGGGGAGAGGGAGAGAGATTTTTATCAAAATTGAACACAGATTGCTGAGGTCTGGGCTTGATTTAACTCTTCTCTCTCTGCTTTGGCCACTTTTGCACAATTCTGTGGCATAGTTGCAAAGTTCCTGGGGAGGTGGGAAGGAAAATCACACCTATCTAGGAAAGAGACCCTGGACATTTTCCTTGAAGATAATATGGGAATGAAAGCAACATCCCATCTTTGAAAAGCTTAGCTTTGTGTCTCCCCCATCCACATTTGGTGTCGGCTTCTTGTATTTCTCTGAAAAGTCAACTGATGGGGGCAATGGACTCTGTAGGACGCAGAGCTGGACTTGTGCTCTCCTGACAGTGGCAGGAAAGAGGACATGGGCTGTGAGGACCCAGCAGCCCTGGATTGCCCAATGCACGGTGCTGGATGTCAATAGCTGGGTTCAACAAACCAGTGACCACTAAGAGAGCCCTTTCAGCTTTGCCCTAGCCCGATCTCTGGTTTTGTATTTTGCAATAGAGCCAACCTACAATGTTTGGGTGGGAGGAAGATTACTGGACTCTCCCTGTGCCCTAGAAAAAAAAATGAGAGCATGAAGGGACAAGGAGGAAATCTGGATATTGAAACGGACCCACAGGAAGTTGGAGATTTGGGAAGGATTTTTAAAATGATACAAATTGACCCCTAAGGAAATGCTATAATAGACTGAGCAGACAGCAATGTCAGAAATAGACTTGTTGAACTTCAGGAGTACATCTTCAATGTGAGCGTAACGAAGATGGAAGTCACTTTAACAGCAGTGTGAACACGTGTGTGCAAACAGGGGTAGCTAGCTGGGTTCCCGTGAGATGCACATGCAGGCGCATGTTTACGCCTTTGTGGCTGTGTTGTGATGGTGGTGGCCTCAGGCATGGAAGCATAAACAGCCCACTTCTCATCTGGGCTGGGAGCCGCATATGACCCCCCGACTTCTTCCTTTAAAACAAACAAACAAAAAAACAAAAAACCCAACTGTGCTGTTATTGTTTTGCTGTCTGACAGTTGCACTCTGGAGCATAACTCCTAGCTGAGTTTTCAGAGCTTTTCCTCTAGATCCCGGTCCACTGAGGGAATACTCGTGCCCCCATCAGGACAAAAAGAGGAGAGAAACTACTCCTGAGCATTAGAACTTATAAGAGAGTCAGGCGTTCTTTAGGGAAGGGGGAGAGTGTAAGGGTAGGGCCAGTAGGAAGGCCTGTGAATGTCTTTTCTTTGGGTGGGTGTGCAGGGGGTTGAAAGACTACTGCTTTCTGTGGAAACATGTTCTCTCCCCAGTCTTCTTTCCCAACCTCTTGTCCCCACAGTTTTGGACATCACACAGGTTAAACTCTCTTCCTCACTGAAGAGCATTGGATCCAGGGAGGGGAGACGTGGCCAAGCCTACGTGCCGGTGGCCAGGAGGGCGCACAGATCATTTGTGAGGCAGGCGTTTGCTTCTTTGGTTTCAGTGGAGCCAATGGAAGGAACAATTTTAAATGTTCTCACTCCTCTCCACTATTTACAAATAGAAGGCTGGATACCCAGGGACAGAAGGGACCCATTGGAGGTAGACTCCCAGAAATGCCCTTGTCCCAGCACAGGCACAGGGCTCCTCGGGGAAAGGACTGGGCTTTCAAGTTTTTCATGGTGTGGGTTTATGCAGAGGGTCAGTGGGATCCTGGCCCTTCTGGGTTTATTCTGGGAGATGTTTCACTGACTTGAGACCTGGGACGACTCCCAGGCCACGGATGCTTGGGCTTGATGGTGGAAGCCTTTTCATGACCCCTCTTATGAGCTCAAGCTCTGGCCAGCTCTTCAGCCTGCTCTGAGATCAGAATCCTTAGGACTCATTCTCAGACTCTCCTGAAGGTCCAAAGGGCAAGCACATCTGGCAGAAAAACAACTTGGAGGGTGCCCTTGGCTTTGATAGCAGACGACCCTCCAGAGCTCCACAGCCAGGGCTTCTGTTCTGGGATCCCGTGTTCTTCAGCTCTGGACTTCAAGCGCAGCTGGCCCAACGGAAAGAGTGCAGGCTTCGGAGCACCGCCCTGGGAGAGGATTAGTCACCTGGGATACCTTACTTACTCCTAGGAGCTTCAGGGTCCTCCTCATCTGTAAAATGAGGATAATATTTACCCCACAGGCTTTTTTTTTAAGTGATATTTATGCAAAAGGACTGAAATAGAGCTAGGAAGTTGTAGACCCTTAATCAAGAGCCTATCATAATTTGTTTTCAGTCATCAGGAGGAGCCTGATATTTGGAAAGGACCTCTCCCCAAATCTAGCTATGTGTTTTCCGTTACTAAAGGCCAATGGATGAAGTTTTTAGGGCTCTGGTCACCTTTACTTCCTCCCTCCAGAAAAGGTGTCTGTCGGGGAGTATCCATGAGCAAGCCTAGTCCATTACCCTGATGGGTGGGAGGTGGCACCAGGCAAGCTGGATATCTGGCCTAGAAATCACTCCTGTGTGTGTGAGCTCTGCTGAGCAGGTTGTTTGTGTTCAGTGGGGGTCAGACAGAAAGTTTAAGAACTAGCTGAGTCTTGAAAAACAAGCCTGAGGTCAGAATTTGGGTGGGCAGCCCCTGTTGCTCAAGGTACTTATGTCAGAGTCAGGGAAGAACCTGATGGGTTGTAAAGAATGGAAGCTTTAGCTGCCTGTAAACATCCCTGGTGGGTATAGGGTGAGGAGGCTGCCACCCCCCCACCCCGATTGACACACTGTCTAAGGGAGTGGCTAGTCCAAGGACAGCAGGAGCAGCTCATGGTGGGGAGAGCAGCTACAGGCTCTCTTGGCCCATCTTGGAGCCCCTAAGTTATCTTTCAAGTTGACATTTAAGACTTTGAGGATCACATTTGTTTCTGTTTTGTTCAAGCTCTCTCTTTAACCATGGCCTGGGATGACTTTTCAGCATTTAAGAGGCTTAGCCAGTGGTCAGCTTCTCTTGAGATGACCCAGATTGGGGGTCAGCAAATTCCTCACTCCCGGCAGTATCTGTCTCTCTCTCTCTTTTCACATTTTTTGGTTTGTTTGTTTTTTGTTTCCTCATGAGGTTATAAAACTGTGCCATCAAGATGCTGGGCAGGGAGGAAATGCTTTTTCTTTGGGCCTGTCTATCATGCTAGCACTTTGCAAGGCTAATCAAGCTATGGGCATTAGCAGGTGTCCCGGGCTTCCATCTGGGGCTCCCCCTCCAGAAACAAATTTAAAACCTGGGAAAAATATACTTTAAGAAGCTTGGTATCTCTTGGAATCTTGGCCAAAGAGGAACTCAGTTATCTGTAGGATGCCCCATGGTTCTATGGAAAGAGCTTCAGCACCAAGTAAACCCAGGTTTGAGTTCTGGCACCACCAGGTCACAAGCTGCTTCACCTCTTTTGTTCTTCTTCATCTGACAAATGAGAGCAGTAATTATTCTCACTTCCCAGGGTTGTTCTGAAGATGAAATGTAATAATACATAGGAAGGACCCAGTAGACTGCTGGTGCTCAGCGAAATGTTAATGCCTTTGGCTTCTCTTATTCTAAGCTCATGAAAGTATGTGGGTTTGGACATTTGTCCGTGAGTTGTAGTAAATAAGCCACTTATTCAAGGCTTACCGATAGTGCCCCAAGGTCAGCTCTCTCAGCCTGGAGATGGAGACCTTTGATACAAAAGCAGGGCACAGATCAGCGATCCCCCATGCCAAACGATGGCAGCCCCCTCTGACCTTCTACTGGAATAAAGGAGAGGCCACTGCTCACTCACCCATGAACCTGGGCTATTAGTGAGCTCTCCATAGAGCTTGTTTCAGAAATCCCAAACATTGTCGTGGTTCACAGGGTCAGGGTCAAAACTGGGAGGAGAAATCATTGAGGTGGTCCCTAACCTTAAAGCCTGGTAATAATGGCACAGTGACCACTACCTTACATTTGTATAACATTCCATGGTTTGAAAAACACATGGCCTCATTTCATCATCATAACAATCCTATGAGAGTGGTATCACCCACATTTTATTGCGCATACTCTATGGGCTAATGGACTTACCCTAATTCACACAGAAGGCACGTGGAAGAAATAGGAGGTGAAGGAGGATCCAAGCCCTCCTGGGTTGCAGCCCTGGCTGCACATTAGAATCAGCTGGGGATCTTGTACAACTATCAATATCTGGGCTCCTCCTGGACCACTTAAATTAGAATTTCTGGACAGTGGGGTCCAGGCATTAAAGTTCTACAAGCTCCCAGGTGATCTGATGTCGAAGCAGAGAGCCACTGGTCCAAGGAAAGAGTGAAGAGTTCGATACCAAGGTTAGGACCCAGGGTATCAGGCACAGGTAGAACGAACAGGCAAGACTTTGCTAGCATGTAAGTTCCATGAGAGTGGGGACTTGCATGATTCCCCTTGCATTCCCAGAACCTAGAATTGTGTTGGGCACAAGGTAGACACTCAATAAACCATTGGAAAAGGAATGAATGGACAAACTGCTGTAGATTAGGAGCCAACAATTTCAGCAGCCAAATCCAGCCTGTCACCTTGTTATATAAGTAAAGTTTTATTGGAACACAGCCATGCCATTTGTTTATGTATCGTCTATGGCTGCTTTCACACTAAAAGGGCTGAGTTGAGTGTTGTAATAGAGACCGTATAACAACAGCTCACAGTGCTGAAAATATTTACTGTCTGGCCCTTTAACAGAAAAAGTTTGATGGCTCCTGTTCTGGGTCTCAGACAAGAACAGAACAAATATACCTTAGGGAGAGTTGTTACAGCAGCATAGTCAAATATATGGGTTCTAGAATCAGACAAACCTATGTTTGAATACTGGGTCTGCCACTTCCCTGTTGTAAGACCCTGCATGTTATTTAACCTCTCTGAGCCTCAGTTTTCTCATCTGAAAAAACAAGGATGATAACAAATAATACCTCTCTCACAGGATGGTTATGAGGACTGTCAGCGCTTGGCCTAAAGCAGGCATATCCACCCAGCACCCCGGATGCCCCTCAATGTGGCCCAACACAAACTCTGAAAACATGATATTTTTCGTGTGACTGGTTTTCTTTTTTCGTTTTAGCTCATCAGCTATTATTAGTGTTAGTGTAATTTTTGTGTGGCCCAAGACCATTCTTCTTCCAAGGTGGCCCAGGGAAGCCAAAAGGTTGGACGCCGCTGGCCTAGAGTAAGCAATCAACAAACGTTAGCTCTTGCAGTTGAACAAGTAGAATGCAAACTAACTAGATTAAAGTAGAAGATCTAAACCCAGTATCACAGGCAGAATAAGGTACATGGTAGGAAAAAGTAATCAGTAGGTAAGCTGGTGTAGTGAAGAAAAACTAAGGTGAGGCTTCTGAGGTGAAGGGTGTCCTGTTAAGACCACACAGATCAGGCCTCCAGATGGCTGACTGCTGTGTCAACCAGCAATCCTCATCATTCCTTAAGGGTTAACTCAGATTTTATTGCAGTGAACCTCATTGCAAACATGTCCCACCTCGATACCCTTGTCCATAGTTCTTTCTAACTGAAAAGCCTTTTGCCAATCCTTATCTTACTGGTCTACTTGTCCTGCCAGGTTTGCTCAGGTGTCCTCTTCTTTTTCAAAAGCCTTTTTAAGGCTCCCTCCAATCACTCCTTCCTCCTCATTCTCATGAACTTGGCATACATCTCTGTCATAACATTTAACACATGGCATTGCACTCAAGGAAGCACTGAGTCTTCATCTTGCCTTCTACATCTTTGGCGCTCATAAAAGTAAAATAGCATTGCGGAGTTCACACCTGGTAGCCAAGCAGTGTCAATCGGATCCTTGATTCAATGCAATGATACCTGAGTTAACCCTGGAGGAATGAGTAGGACTTGCCCAGGTGCTGATGGGATTGCAAGAGCAAGTTCCCATAGCCACTCATGTATAGAAGAGCTACCCAGTTTCAAGACTTATGTGGACCCTTTGTGTCCTCATCCCTCCACTCTGTGGTGGCTCCTGCCCTCTGGGACACCTCTCCTAGAGGGCAGCCAGGGACAGGGAAAGATGGAAAAAACTTAAAACCAACTCTTGTCAGCAGATGTGGTGAAAAGTTGGGTTTTGGCTTCTCTGGGCTTTTTATGTATATGTGCCAAGATAATTGGGAGTTAGACTGCTATGGTCAGTTTTCATTAGCATGGTAATGGAGAGAAGCATGGTCATGGATAATAGCAAGCAGCAGGTCATTCACAGCATTGATACGTAACTGCAGAATGTGTTCTATAGTTTTTATAGACTTTAGTGGTAGATTTGTTTTTGGTGGCAGATATTGCATGTGCAATAACATTAAATGAAGTTCTCTAATGATGAATGGGAGGGCACAGAAAAATCCTGGCCTAGAATTAAATATTCCTTTTCATGAACCCCACCCAAATGGACAATTAGGAGCTGCTTCCTAAGAGGAGAGGGAGGAGAGGGAGAAATAATATGTTTATATATTATAGCTTCCCATTATGCACATGGTGATATGACAATCATTTTTTAAAATGCATTTTTATTTGATTTTTCCAAAGTAATTCTTCCTTGCTTAAACAAGTGAATCAATCTCATGCAGATGTACAAAAGACAAGTAGAAAACACATACCATCTCTACCCACCTCTGCTCCCTGGTAGTTAATGTTAATTGCCTAGAATGATACTCTTCCAGATCTTTCCTTTTGTTTATACCAATGCCTGCAGGGGTGTGTACAGGTAGAGCGAGATCTTGTTGTTTGTTTTTCACTGACATTGAATCTAACTGTGCACATTACTCTGCAGCATACTTTTCTTCCTCTTGTCTGAATGTCAAGGTCATCCCTGCAATGGCTCAAGCCATTCCCCCCGCCCCCCAATTTCTTCATGCTTAGACATACAAACAGCTCTGCATATCTGCGGCCATGCCATCCACGTAGGGATTTGCCCTGTGGAAGCTATTGAGCATCACACGCTGTGGCTGCCTCCCATCCCGCCCCCCCTTTTTTTTTCCAGTTTAATTCATTTTTATTGTTAGACTTATTGGGGTGACATCTGTTACCAAGGATTACATAGGTTTCAGGCATACAATTCTACAGTGCATTGTCAGCTTGTTGTATAATAAGTTCACCACCTAATGTGACCTCTTTCCATCACCTTATATTTAGCTTCCCCCCCTCCTCTCCCACCCCCTCCCCTTTCTCCCCTCCCTAACCCACTCGTCCCCAAATAAACATTAAACTATTGATTGTGTCCATGGGTTATTTGTTTGTTCATTTCTTTTTTTCTTTGCTTTCAGTTTTATATTCCGCATATGAGTGAAATCATGCAGTTCTTTGTTT